>CM032446.1:16659186-16698175 GCA_019049505.1 Pachyrhynchus sulphureomaculatus
CAATTGTTTCCTCGGAGCTTTACCACCGGTAGATTTATGTGCAGTTTGTTTAGTACGAGCAATTTTAATTACGACGACAACTAAATAATTGTATTGATAAGTAAATTTACTAAAGTAATTCTAAATGATCGGTCTATGGCGTTAGAGAAGCGAGAGTGAAGGGAACCGTCAAGTTGTCGACAATTTTGTTACTTTTAGCAGCTATTCTATCGATTGGATTGTTTCTATAGAGGCGGAGCCTCAAAATTGAACAAAACTGAAATCCACGTACTTACGTTTTTTAGTTTTGTTCAATTTTTTTACTCCACCCATATAGAAACAACCCGATCAATAGAATAGCCGCTAAAAGTAACAAAATTGTCGACAACTTGACGATTCTCTCCACTCTCGCTAGTCTAACGCCATAGACCGATCATTTAGAATTATTTTAGTAAATTGTAATTAAATTTATTTACCTACACAATTATTTAGTTGTCGTCGTAATTAATATGGCTCGTACTAAACAAACCGCACGTAAATATACCGGTGGTAAAGCTCCGAGGAAGCAGTTGACAACCTGAGCAGCCCGAAAAACTTCACTAGTAACAGGAGTAAAAAAACCCCTTACAGGCCCCTAACAGTAGCTCTCCGTGACATTCGTGGTTATCAAAAAAGTACAGAATTATTAATTAGAAAACTACCTTTTCAAAGACTGGTACGTGAAATAGCTCAAGATTTTAAGACCAAACTACGTTTTCAAAGTTTTAGCCGTAATGGCTCTACAAGAAGCAAACGAAGCGTATGTGGTTAGTCTATTCGAAGATACAAATCTTTACACTATTCATGCCAAATAATATTCAATTGGTTAGCACGCTAAAACAGTGCCGGATAAAACTCAAATGAGTTTAATATCGATTTATAGTTCGTCCAGTTTTATTTGATTTTAATGATATATCAATTTTCACTTTGTTGGCGACCTATTTTATCTGTGTTCTAAAAATTACCGTCGCGATTTCCAGATGGTGCGTGAATAAATTTGGGACGAATTGGCACATGTCGAGTTTTTTTTTTTCTAAACGTTTATTTATGCGTACCAGATGCTTTACTAATTTGTTGAAAATTTCGAATGTAAATAAATAAAAAAAAATAGTTAAACCCACGCGCTTTGTACTTGGATACATGTAATAATGTCAATCTTAATAATAACAAAAAAAACGTCCAAGTGCAAGTCGGATTTGCGTAATTAGTAGTCCGTATGTTGGTTGCTTTTAAAGAAACATTTTTGTTACAGAGGTATAAAATGATCGATGACTTCACAAAACACACCCCAAATGAATTTTCAACAACCTTCAAATTTTTGTTTTTTTATATACCAGATAAATTACACTGCGTGACATGATTTTGGTACCCGAAAAACTGATTGCTATTATAGTTTCCTATTAGTTATAGTATGTAAGCAGTGGATGTCTTTTATTTCTATCACGTCTTGTTTTTAAGGTACACACCGATAACCTTTTCTTAACCTACTCTCATATTGTTCATATTAATAAATGTAATCGCTAGATAATCTATTGAGAGGATATGTTCATTTCTTGTTAGTTTTCTTTGAGATTACCTGATTAAGAGTGTAATAATACAGTTTTAAAGATGAATACTGAAAAAAGTAGTCGCCGTCAGTGCAAAACTTCACCAAACAAGTTTTGTTACGTGTGTGGACAGAACATTCTCAAGTCTGAAGGAAAAAAAATATAAAAAGTATGTACTGCGTATTTTCTATATTTTGGACGTACTGTACATCAAGATAAACCCTGGATTCCGCAACTGTTTTGTGTATCATGTTATGCTACTCTCCTATCGTGGTTGAACGAAAACAAAACATCTATGCCATTTGCAGTACCGACTGTGTGGCGCGAACCTAGTAATCATTTTAACGATTGCTACTTCTGCATGACTGATGTACGAGAATTTTCAAAGAAAATTAAGCATAATATCGAGTATCCTTCTGTGAATTCTGTATCAAAAAAATACCATATAGTGAAGACATGACTCCTCCTTTGCCTTGCAGTCAAACTGAAGAGTTAGATATACCAAGCGATGAAAATAACGATGGACAAGACATGGAAGTTGACAACCAAGATCCAGACTTTTTACCCTCTTCAAGTGATCTATGCCAACCGCATTTAATTCAACAACGGGAATTAAATGATTTCATACGGGACTTGAATTTGTCTGTTAGACAAGCCGAATTACTTGGATCAAGACTACAAATCTTGGAGCAGAGAGTGATGAACAAGGGGAACGATTTCATCAGGATGTGAAAAAGGCTTGAGGAACGGTTTCAAGGTCGTTGGAACGTAGCTATGTTGGGAGATTACTGCTGGCTTTTAAAACGAGAAGATATTTTCCCAACATAAGAGAAAAAGTTAAATATTTTTAACTTTTAATGTACAATATAAACTTTTTACCATATATCTTATATTTAGTTGTGTCCAAATGTATTAATAAGTTTTTTTAGCAGTTTTATTCGAATTATTGGAAATTTTAATGAAGCTACGTGTACACTGTACTTTACTCTTTAATTATTTTACTTAAAATTATTAACTATCGTACCTAAAAAACAGTACGTGATAGACAAAAAGTACTTATGTATTCTTAATAAGTGGTGTGTATGAATAAACAGGAAAAATTTAAGTGGGAACGTAATTTTTTTTAAACGCAGTGTTATTAAAGATAATGCACTCGTGGTAATTTTTCTTCAATCTGCACCCTGTGGAGAATATTCCAGAATTTTTTAAAATTTTTTTCGATCAATACTTTTCGAGATAAGGGCGGGGGATAGCGATTTTTCGGAATTTTTTAAAAATAATGCAAAGAAAACTGTGCGCAAGTATTACGTTATATATATTTTTGAACTCGTTTTTATGAGCTTTCGTTTCGCACCCCACTCGTTGACCTGATAAATTTTTTTTTTTTCACTTCCAATTTCACCCCCAAAACTAACCCTTCGAGTCAAAATTTAACTTTCAAAACTACACGGCTCTGATGGGGCAATCAATTCCTATATTTATGCCAAATTTCAACTTTCTATGTCAAATAGTTTCGGAGATAATCGGGTGTGACAGACAGGCAGACGGACAGACACCGAAGTGATCTTATAAGATCTTATAACAGTAAAAGGATTAACTCAGTACTTTTCGTACAAACATGCAATCCTAAAACTTTGACTTTCCCAAGTGACGGGAAAAGTAAATTTCTGTAGTACAATTAAAACTATACAACATATCGACACGCGCCCATTTCGCCCCCTTCCCTTAAAACGATATCGCTCAAAAACTCTAAATTTCATTTCTGTTTCAAGTATTATATTATTTTGTTTGAGAATTATGGTGCCTACAGATTGACAAACCGACAGGCCGACGCGACAGTCAGACACATGGCTTACCCACCCCACCGAGTACAATTTACCGCGGTTCAAGATCAGCGTAAATCGCTTTTTCGGTACACATGTCGCTCTTGTAGCGCTGTAAGGATGTCCCTGCAACGCGTGTGCTATGCCCATAAAAAAATGGTAGTTTGTACGACGCAGAATGTTAGTCTTACCAAGGATCCCGCACAAAAGTATACGAAAAAGCCGTTCGGTTAAAATTTTTGAAGTTTTGGGAAAAAGTTCTCATGAGTACAATGCTCAAAATGCAATAGTTCGGCCGCCAGTGGCCTTTCATTGCAAACAACATAAATTAGCCTCATTACATTTTTTGGTTCATCGTTTGGTCACTTTCCCTCTGAATAGAGTAAACTTTAATAAAGAAAGGAATCGTATTAGAAATATAACTAGAGTTAATGGTTATGACGATGACTTAGTAAATAAGCTAATAAATAGACATAAATTTAGGTTTAACATTCAGAATTACACCTTTTTTACACGCGAAGAAAATAACACCAAGTATGTCTCCATACCATATAATCCGAAATATAGCAAGGGACTCAATAAGGTATTTAATAAGGTAGGCCTCACCTTCGTCTATAAGTCATCAGACAATCTGAGGAATATCTTAGGAAATCCCAAAGATAAGATTCTTAATTGTGAGAAAAGTGGAATTTATGAAATTAGTTGTAATGATTGTGACAAAAAGTATGTTGGGCAAACTAAAAGGTCAATTAAAATACGATTTAAAGAACATTTAGCACACTTAAGATACAATAGAACAGAAAAGTCTAGCATTGCCGAACATGCCCTTGAAGCTGATCATACTGTAACATTAGATAATCTAAGATTAATAAAAAATGTATCTGATAGGAGATTGTTGAACGCATACGAAAGTATGGAAATCATAAAATGTAAAAGTAGTTTAAATAAAGACAGAGGGCCTATTCCTTATAGTCCCCTCTACTGGTTACTTGACCGGAACTGATGGCCTTGCCTATGTCATTAGTTCCGCTTGAGTAATTCAAGGGTTAGGCTAAGTATAAATAGGGTAGATTTGTAGTTTAGCTTTAGTCAATCATCGGTCCTGATGCAGCTAACATGGTTAGCGAAACGCGCGTCGAGTGCAAAAATAAAGTGTTTGGTGTAGTGGTGATATATACTGAGTAGTATCATTGTGCTAAAGATTCCACATTCCCAACTTGGCCTTTGAAGCCAGTTAGATTCTTTTATTCTCTATTTTTTTGAATTATTTTCACTTTTAAAGAAAATGTTTCAAACAAAAGATTCCCGGGCTATCACGTGGAAACCATTGGCGGCGGGGAAGGAAACCCCTCCCGTGGGGGAACAGTACCCCACTACCGAACTCATCAGGAAGTGGGAAGTGTCGCCTCCTGTAGCGCTGTAAGAATTTCCCAGCAACATGTGTGCTATACCCATAAAAAAATGGTATTTTGTACGACGCGGAATGTTACTCTTACTGAGGACCCTGCACAAAAGTATAGGAAAAAGCCGTTCGGTCAAAATTTTTGAAGTTTTGGGAAAAAAGTTCTCCAAGTTATGCTGAACAAAAGTTCTCATCAGTACAATGCTCAAGATGCAATAGTTCGGCCGCCCAGTGGCCTTTGAAGCCAGTTAGATTCTCTTATTCTCTATTTTTTTGAATTATTTACACTTTTAAAGAAAATATTTCAAACAAAAGATTCCCGGGCTATCACGTGGAACCATCGGTGGCGGGGAAACAAGCCCTCCCGTGGGGGAACAGTACCCCACTACCGAACGCTTGGAAGGTGGTGTTCCCCCGCCACCGATGATCCCACGTAATAGCCCTGGAAAAATCGGGAATTTTTTTTATCTGAAACATTTTCTTCAAAAGTAAAAAATAATTAAAAATAAAAATAGAGAATAAAATAATCTAATTGGTATATATATTTTCAAAGGCCACTGGCGGCTGAACTATTGGATTTTGACCATTCTGCCCATGAGATCTTTTGTTCAGCATAACTTGGAGAAGTTTTTCCCAAAATTTTTTGACCGGACGGTTTTTTTCCTATATTTTTGTGTGGGGTCCTTTACCTCTTTCCCGTCCTTCGGCGCGTGGCTCTGTGACATAGTACTTGTTTGCGGTGCAGAAGGTCTCGGGCTCCAAGCCCAGCAGGTCGGTATACTTATTTATTTAAGTGTATACGGCCTGGCCACTACATAGGTAGTAGTTGCCTGCAGAAATACAATAAAACTCTGTGGCAGCAGCACCGCGTTGTCTAAAAAAGGCGCCGAGGAAATACAAAAATGTATGTTTCGGCGCTTGGACAACGTTGACGGCCGATATCCTCAGGATATGAAAAAGGGTAAAATCCCTACTCAGGCAGGGAGGTAAACGATAAAAAAATTGTGAAATGACACCAACAGTAGGTCTTTATTGACGGAAGTAATAAGTTGTTGAGTACCTCGAGGCTCTAAAAGCTTGGCTTCTGGAAAGTATTATTAAAGACGAAATTAATCAAGAAATTTAAGGGTATCTACATATACACTACTACAGAAAGTATTTGCCCACCTAATTATTTCAGTCCCAAGACAACAAAAACCCAGATAATGTATTTTTTTTAATTTTAATGAATTATTATTTATTTTCACATTATTTACAGTCTAGACAATCAGAAAAATATTCATGATTTTCCAGGATTTTTTCTCATCTATGTGATCTTTGTTTTTTAATTACCGCTTTACAGAGTTTCGGCATTCTGTCCAGTAGTTTCTTCAGTTATTTTAACCCATTTTGCTTGTAAAAGTTCCCACGTGATCGTGGAGGCCAAGTCATCACTTGCAGGACGTCATCGGATTTCCATTGATCCAAAAGTTCTCTAATTTGTTTAGCAGAATGTAAATTTCCCCTGAAAAATATCTCTTCCAGAAGGAAGCATTTCAGTTAGCAAAATTTCTTGATACTGTTCTTTTCGCATAATTCCTTCTGTCCTAAAGTTTTTGCCAACTTTACCGTTGCTAAAACAACCTCAAACCATTACTGAAACTCCACCATGTTTTACTGTAGGCAACTGACAGGCTTCCAACATCTTATCTCCAGCTGACCGCCGCACGTAAACTCGTCGATTTGAACGGAAAATTTCTGATTTAGATTCGTCGCTCCAAAGGACGGAATTCCATTGTTCTGATGTCCAATTTTCATGTTCTCGGGCTCATTCTAATCGTTTACGTTTATTCACTTGCTTAAAAAGTGGTTTCCTCACTGCAATTCTCCCGTGTAGTCTACCTTCTGCTAATCTGTTCTTCGCGGTTGTCACGCTGATGGGGATGGGCCGCTCCAGGTTTACTTGAGCCGTGATTTCTGGTGCGGTAAGGCGACGATTACGTCTGCTGGACATTGTTATAGCTCTGTCTTCAGCGGGAGTCGTTTGTCGAGGCCTTCCTGACCGTTTTTGGTTGGAATTCCATGTTCCGCAGAACATTTTTTTACGATGTAGTCCACCGTTCTCCTTGGCCTCCGCATATCACTCACGATTTGTCGGCTCGAGTAACCATTTTGATGTCGCGCAATTATCAGAGCCCGATTTTCAACGGAAACTTCTTTTCTTTTTCGCATTTTCACAAAACAGTTGAGCCTGTATCAGTGACAAAGTACTATTTGCGAATGGTTAATTTCCAAAAGGGCAATGGTAGTTATAGCATAGTTTTTATCATAAAATGTCACTAGGAATTTCTATAATCCCTAGAAACTTGAAATGAGTTCTTACTTCAACTGGAATTCTCAGAAATCGCCTCAAAACAATTATCATGCAAAACTTGGAAATTTGTTCTAATTGGTTTTTAATTTGTGATTTCACGAAAAAGGCGTATCTAAACAATTTTATGATGGACACTTGTTAAGAACAATTAAATTTACCTAATATAATAAAAGTATTTAATTAGGTGTTAAATTTTGGCAGTTACATTGAAATTTCTAGGTGGACAAAGACTTTCTGACGGCAGTGTACTTCTTTTAGAGAAGAACATCAGAGATAAGAACCCAGTTTGTTAGTTTTAACCCTTAGGTACCTACCCCTTAAACCAGTTACGTAACTACCTACCTGGAGACTATGAAATAAGAAGATGAATGAAAATAAAAAATGTATTTTCTAAAGCTTTTTATTTAAAAAAATAATTATAAAAGAAAAAAAAATTAACGGTATATACTAAACTAGCCGGGCCCGCGGCTCCGCTCGCGTGGACTGGGTTCACTACTATCGTCACTGCTTATTCCTTATGTTACCTAACGTAATAAAATATCTCCCATTATTTCCCCTTATCTCCCAATATTTCTCCTTATCTCAACGTTATTTCCCATTATCTAGGCTTATCTCACATTATTTCTCCTTATCTCCCATTATCTCACCTTATCTCCTATTATCTATGCTTATATCGAATTTTATATATATATATATATATATATATATATATATATATATATATATATATATATATATATATGTATAAATTTATAAAAACACGTAAATCAGATAAGTGGTTCTCGAGTGATAAGCGCACTAACGGACAGACAGACAAACAGAGAGACCTTACATTTTATATATATTATATTCTTTGCTACATGATATTGTTCCATATTTATTGCTTTAGGCAGTGTATTGCAAGAGAACGCGCTAGCGGCAAACTTTTTCTCCGACTTGATTCACTATTATCGTCACTGCTTTTCCTTATGTCACCTAACATAATAAAATATATCCTATAATCTGGCCAGAGAACATACGTATGTTTAAAAAAAAGCACGTAAATCGGATAAGTGGTCTCCAGTGATAAGCGCACTAACGGACAGACAGACAGAGAGACGTTGCATTTTATATATATTATAGATATCCTTTGCTCCATGATATTGTTCCATATTTAATGGTTTAGTATGTTTAAAAAAAAAAAGCACGTAAATCGGATAAATGGTTCTCCAGTGATAAGCGCACAAACGGACAGACAGAGAGACGTTGCATTTTATATATATTATAGATATCCTTTGCTACATGATATTGTTCCATATTTAATGGTTTAGGCAGTGTATTGCAAGAGAACGCGCTAGCGGCAAACTTTTTTCCGATTTTATTCACTATTATCGTCACTGCTTATTCCTTATGTTACCTATCGTAATAAAATATAGCCTATAATCTGGTCGGAGAACATATGCATGTTTTAAAAAAAAGTATGAAAATCGGATAAGTGGTTCTCCAGTGATAAGCGCACTAACGAACAGACAGACCGAGATATGTTGCATTTTATAAATATTATATGTAGATGTAATAAAATATATATCTATAACCTGGTCAGAGAACATATGTATGAATTTAAAAAATCACGTAAATCGGATAAGTGGTTCTCGAGGGATAACCGCACTAACGGACAGACAGACAGACAGACAGAGACACGTTGCATTTTATATATATTATAGATATAGATTATTATTATCATTATTATATAACTTGGCCAAAGAATATATGTATGAATTTAAAAAAAGACAGGTAAATCGGATAAATGGTTCTCGCGTGATAAACGCCCTAATGGACAGACAGACAGACAGAGAGACATTGCATTTTATATATATTATAGATATTCTCTGCTACATAATATTGTTCCATATTTAATGGTTTAAACGAACGTGCTAGCGGCAAACTTTCTTCCGACTTCATTCACTATTTTACGTCACTGCTCATTCCTTATGCTACCTATCGTAATAAAATATAGCCTATAACCTGGCCAGAGAACATATGTATGTTTAAAAAAAAAGTACGTAAATCGGATAAGTGGTTCTCCAGTGATAAGCGCACTAACGGACAGACAGACAGACAGAGAGACGTTGTATTTTATATATATTATAGATAAACTTAAAACTGTTCTACAGCTTAGAAAAACGATAAATTAACGAGTTACTCCAATGAGACCAAGAATAAAGAACAAATACGTAAATTAAGAACTTTTTTGCATTCATTTATAAAAATTTAGGAAAGAACTAAGAAGTTTTTATAAAAATTTGGCCGAAATGGCCAAATTTCTATAAAAAGCAAATAGGTTTTTTGCAGTGGTAACACAAGTACTGGGTCTTGTGTTTCTTTTTGGGATCACATATATGGCAGTACTTGCGGATTTTCAGCCTTTCTGGTGGTTCATCAGCAGCGGGTGTATTTGTGTCGATTTGTAGTACGCGACGGAGAGACAGCCTAATATTCCGCTGAATCGTCGTCATTCGTTCTCTGCGCTCCATATGTGGTATTGCAAGTTGTCCAGCCAATCTCTTCATAAATTGGAATCTACTTTTGATTTGCTGCTGTTGAGTGGATAAGTAAACCACATACGAGTTGGATGCTGATATGTCCAACAGCCTGTAAAATATAACCAGCGGCCACCTGCGTGTCCCGTGTGCCGTAGGTACCTACCTGGAGTCTCTCAGAGTCAAAAAAAACTTTTATAGCCGTTCAAGAGCGAGCGGGATTACCTATATCATCGACGAGCACAGACGTGATACTATGGGTAGAAAGCAGAAAGTACAGGGACACGTGACCAGTAAAGATGCACATGCGACTAGTTATAACCAAAATAAATTCCGCCATAGTCTAAGAGACTCCAGGTAGGTACTTAAGGGTTAACCTTATTATAGATCATAAAATATAATGGTATGGTTTGTATAATTTATCAAGCTAAAAACCACGAAAATGCTCGATTCCGTGACGATTTCGAATATATTATGTATCATTTCGTGCAAATTAAATAATATTTAGCAATTCGGCAAATGAAGATGACACAAGAATTAAAAATATACTTATTATTAGCAACCACTGGCGACAATTTCAATTTATTATTTAAACGCGAAAAGAAATAAAACTGTCATATAATTTCAATAATATTGTTATTAAGATAATACTTATTTATTTAAAATTCGTTGGAAAAATCCTAAATTGTTATCTAATACTTCCTCTACTTCGCACGAAATTCATAAATAATAATAACTTAATCTATTTGATGGAACTTTTTTCAGAAACCAGTTATTAATCCACTTATGGCGTTAATTGTTTGAACTGTGGAAATTAGTTATAATGATCACAAAATTAATAAAAAATAAAATGAATATTGCATTAAGGCTTGAGGATCTTAAGTACTCTCTCTCTATCTCTCTCCCCCTCTCTCTCTCACTCTCCCCTTCTCTCTCACTCTCCCCCTCTCCCTGCCCCTCTCCTCACCCCTCTCCCTCTTTCCCCTCGCTCCCCCTCTCTCCTCACTCCCTCTCTCTTCCCCTCCCTCTCCGTCCTCCCCCCTCTATCACCCCTCTCCCTCCATCTCTCTCTTTCTCTCCCTCTCCTCTCTCTCCCTCTCTCTTCCCCTCTCCTTCTCTCCCTATCCCCCTCTCTCCCTCTCACGATTGATCAAAAACAACAACGTGTGATTCACAACACTGTTTCGGCATAATCCAAAGGAATTTTTGCGTCAATTCGTAACAGTTCGTAACAATAGACAAGACACTACACGAGTGAGTACAATAGGCAGTCCGCAAAGTGTCTGAAACCGCATGAAAACCGACTGAAGCGTCCAAAATCACAATATTAATATACCAGCTCACAACTCCATAAAATTGATGCTGAAATTGAATCAGTGAATTGCTTCCTTATCTGTCATATTCACCAGATCTGGCTCCCAAACTTGAAAAGGTGGCTGTCTCAAATGAAGAAGTCGAATGAGAAACTGAGGTTTATTTTAGAGAGCTCGATAAATTGTACTTATGAAATACAGTAGAACCCCGATTAAGCGAGTCGCGATTATCCCAGCTCCGGATTAACCGAGCCAATCTAAGAACCTGATTATTCGAGGTACGCGCGTCTATGCTATTATGTGTGAGGGGTTACCCTATTTATGTTTTTGGACTCTTTCAGCATGTAATTTTGTGTGAATGCAGTGCGTTATAGCGTTTACTACGGAGAAGTACGAGTATACTCACATAATTTATTTGGTTGGAGTTCTGGTAGTTAAGTGTAATTAATACGAACTGCTTTGTTTGAATTTTTGTTAGTCGTATTATAATGGAGCAAAACAAGCGTAAAAGAATCGTCGTTCCTATTGAAGAAAAATTAAAAGCCATTAGAAGAATTTAGGCAGGAGAGACAATTAAAGTTTGTTGCACGAGATTATGGAGTAGATGAGGTAACAGTTGGAGATTGGAAAAGAAACCGCACAAAAATAGAAGAGTGGTGTATAAATCAAGCCTCTTCGTCCTCAGGAAGAAAGTCAATGAAAACCGGCGACTATGAAAAGGTTAACGAAGCTTTATTCATGTGGTTTAACCAACAGAGATCAAAAGGTGTGCCTCTATCAGGTCCAATCTTACAACAGAAAGCAATAATGATTAGTAAGCAATTCCCAGAGATAGATCAGTTTACCGCCAGTTCTGGATGGCTTGACCGCTGGAAAAAACGGTACGGTGTACGACAACTGACCAAAAATCTCTAGGTAATGGAAAATTTTGACAAAAATTACTGATGAGCTCATATCTCTAAAATAGCACACCATGTATACTAGGTCTATGATACTAATAACAAGAATATAATATGCACATCTCCGTAGATACCGCAACATATGAACATTTTTCTTACCTAAATGTTAAATGAACTTGTGCACAATTTTATGGACATCCTGTACAATCTCAATATACAACACTTTCTGCGTATTCTTTAAGAACACAATAGTCTAAAATAACAATGATGTCACCAGACACTTTGGATAACAAACCGATTACGATTTCTTATTCGTAATTTAACACTTGAAAGTGCCATTTCAGAGGATATCCGGCCTGATACTTTTTGTTAAAGGAAGAACTGTGGGACTGGAAGGAGCCTTCTAATAGAGAATTATCGCTAAACGTTTATTTTAAAGAAGTATATGAGAACAAGTTCTGCCTTTATAAATCATTAAGTGTAACATGTAGCAGAATTCTACTTTATTCATCAATATAGTCTCCTTCAAAAGCGGTACAATCAGTCAAGCACTTTTCTAACATTTCTAAACCTTTCTTGTAGAAACTAGGCCTTAGTTTCGGGGATAACTTCTTCATCGGAACCAAATCTCTTTCCCGTGAGCCTTTTTTTGAGGTCTGCCAATTGATACTAGTCACTGGGTGCTAAATCTGGAGAATACAGTGGATGAAGAAGCAATTGGAACTTCAATTCATGCCAATTTGTCATCGTAACCATTGATTTGTGATACGGTACATTGTCTTGATTAAAGAGCACTTTTGTCTTGTTCATTTAGGGCCGTTTCTTTGCAATTTCTGCCTTCAAACGCACCAATAACTTTATTGCTGTTGATGGTTTTTCCCTTCTCAGCATAATCGATAAAAATTATTCCATGCGAATCCCAAAATACAGAGGCCAAAACCTTTCCAGCCGATTGTTGTGCTTTCGGGCTTTCGTTGTGTCTTTGGTCGCTTCAGGCGGCTTTCACCAGCTGCTGTCCACTCAACTGACTGCCGATTTAATTCCGGTGTGTAGTGAATCCATGTTTCATCCATTGTCACATATCGCATGAAAAAAACAGCGCTCAGAATCATCAACACGTTGTTGTGTTTGGTCCACTGTGAGCAAACGCGGTACCCATTTCGAACAGAGCTTCTCATGCCCAAATGATCATGCAAAATATAACCAACACGTTCTTTTGATATCCTTAGGGCGTCAGCTATCCCACGCAATTTCACTTTACGGTCATCTAAAACAATTGTGTTTAACCACCCCATTTGGGCGTTCAGCATCATTTGTATCTATACGACCGCGTTTAAATTCAGCATACCAGTAAATGATGAATATTTTTTCAGGAGTAGAGTCCCCATAACACTTATCAAGCCATTGCTTTGCTTGAACGGTATTTTTCCCAGCAAAAAGCAGTGTTTAGTCAACACACGAATTCGATTTTTTCGATTATTTTGAAAATATCAAAAGTAGCGTGACTAGAACCACTGTAACTTATAAACTAATCTTCGAAATATCATAAAATTTTGACACGTGTCGCTTGAAGGTTGGTACTTCCTAAAAATCATATGGATTTTTTGAAAAGGACGACATCTATGTGTCAGACCAAAAACTTTTTAGCCTACGTGTTACACTCTGCTAAGTAAGAACGTCTCCACGATAATTCATTTTTGGTAGATGCGAGTTTAGCGATTCAACAAAAAGTCGGTGAAGGGTAGTAAAAGTATCAGTCGATTCCGGACTTTAGCCGAAATCTCGTAAAATCCACTTTTTATACCGGAGATAATATTTTAATGCATACTATTTGAGTTGTACGTGACGGTCTAATTTATAAGCATCTCCATAGTATATCATGATGAACCAAAGGTTTCTTTATTGGTAAATGTTCTTGGCCGATTTATGACAGTTGTTAGAATCAGTGCATTAGTCTATTAATTTTCTATTGCGGCTGTTCTTGATGCTCTTCAAGATTGAGTTTTTATTTTTCATATGGTGGAAAAATTTTTAGACAACACTGTTTTTTTTTTCGTATGAAATTAGTAATATGGAATTTTATTTCAGAAATTTCGATGGACTGGTCTGATCACGCCCTCTGGTGGCCCGAACAAAACAAGTGGTTAACTAGGACTAGGTCTACGCTGGACCAATGTGGGGTACACGCAGACGCCTTGCTACACTTCACTCCTATGCACAAAAGTTTAAAAGTACAATTACCCGATCTTAGGTGAGAATTTTTTTTAGTTTATTTCTGTTACAGTGTGGCGTTTTGGTCTCGCGAGACGTAGGTGAATGTTAAACCACAAAACGAGTGGTAATAGTATTTTTGACTAATACTGTACTCTTTTACATCTGCATAGATAGTTAAATATGTACATGGTGATCATTTTTAGACGCCCGACCCAGATTTATGGAACATTTTTGGATACATTTTTTTTTAAATGTAGAGTGGTATAATGCATGTCAAAGAGTATACAGACGTATTTGACCTTTGATAGTGAAAACGACGCTGGGTGCCGCCAGCCCAAACAACTTTTTTTTTCCATCGACATACCTTTTGTAAAGCAGCAGTAGAAAGCTTTAATTTTTCTCAACATTTTTTCCTTAAACTATTTTTTTCTAATATGTTTTGCAGAAAAGTTATGCAGCAAAAATCCTCTAAAATATTATGTTTTGGTCATTGCGGTTACTATGGATCGTATGCCACTTTTGGCGGTTTTCAAACAATTTATCTAGTAGGCTGATGTCATACTTTAATCTGACAGCTTTTGCTTGTACACCTATTCGATAGAGTTAAACTAAGTAAACAGTATGTTAATAGCTTCTGGTTGAAGTAGTTTCCCACGCTGAAAAAGTAGATATGATTGTTATCTATGGAGAAGCAAGAAGAAATTCTCAGGAAGCCGTTAGACTGTATTGAGAACGTTATCCCGACAGGTATATCCCTGACCACATTATGTTTTGTCGATTAGAACGAAATTTGAGGAGCAATATGGGTGCATTTTCTAGGCAGAAAGGTATTTCTAAACGAACAACTATTTTAACAAATGGAAAAGTAGTCGAAATTATACAATATTTTCAAAACCATCCATAAAAGTCAATCGGACAAGTAAGCAGGCAATGGGGCTATTCAAAAATCTCTTAACGCTAACAAATACCATGACTATAAAATGCATAATCTTCATTTATTAACACAATTTGATTCGGATTGACAACTGAGTTTTTTAACAGAAATGATGATTAAATATGACGAAGAACGTTATTTTCTGACTCGTACATTATGGACAGATGAAAGTCATTTTGTCAGCAACGGCAAACCTAACAGAAAAAAATTATCATTACTGGGCTGAAGAGAATCAATACAATGTTAATCAAATTCAGAATCAGGGCCATTATGGCGTTAATGTATAGTGTTGGATAATTGGGAGAGATTTGCTTGGACCATACTTTTTTGAGGGAACACTAACTGGAAATAGATACCTTAATTTCTTGGTTAATACTCTACCAGTTTTATTATTTTAGGAAGGCATATGTAGTATCAACACGACGGAGCACCACCTCATACAACTGCTGCTGTTAGAGAGTATTTGAATGATCAGTTTCAACGAAGATGGATAGGGGTTCGCAACCCATTTATGCAATGGGCACCTAAATCACCAGACCTCATGCTGTTAAATATATTTGTCTATATATATATATATATATATATATATATATATATATATATATTTAACAGCATGGGGTCTGGTGACTTAGGTTGTCCTTTTCTTGATACTAAAGTCATAAGAAATAACGAATACAAAATTATATTGAATTGGTATCAAAAATCAACAGATTCTAACAGATTCTTAATTTTTTTTTCAAATCATCCATCGAAACAAAAATACAACACAGTGGTTGCAATGAAAAACAGAGTAACCCACATTAGCAATGATAGTTTTCTCCAAAATAATTAAAAAAAACTCTTTCACATTTTTGAAAATAACGGATATCCAAAACATATTTTGAGGAAACTAATCTTTAATTCAAACTTGTCTGACGTTTCTAGAGATAATATTTTAATGCATACTATTTGAGTTGTACGTTACCCGGTCTACTTTATAAGCATCTCCCTAGTATATCATGATGAATCAAAGGTTTCCTTATTGGTAAATGTTCTTGGCCGATTTATGACAGTTGTTAGAATCAGCGCATTAGCCTATTAATTTTCTATTGCGGCTGTTATTGGTGCTCTTCAAGATTGAGTGTTCATTTTTCATATGGTAGAAAAGTTTTTAGGCAACACTTACATTACTTACTAATCTTTAATTCAAACTTGTCTGACGTTTCCACTGAAGAAGTGAACCAAATAATAAAATACAAGATATAATACCCTACATAGGTGGTCTAACTGACAAAATAGTCTCCATTTTCAAGGATTATTCTAACATCAAAATAGCAAAGTACAACTTGTTTAATTCCAGCTTATTTAGTCATGTAAAGCAAAGGACGCCTTAAATGTATAGCAGTAATGTTATATATAGGATGTCTTGCCTCGACTGTGATAAAAATTACATCGGCAAACTTCACAATGGCTGAAACAAAGGCTAACTCAGCATAAATTGTATAAACGGAAAGAAAACTTGTGCTGCTGTAGATCATCATTTGAGGACGAGACACCAGTTTGACTTTAAAAACTTAAAGATTGGAATATGAGAATAACTACAAGAAACGCTTATTCCTTAAAATGTTTCACATCAAAAAGAAAAAAATCCATTAACCATGAGACTGATACCAACAATTTAAGTAATTTGTACTGTGATATTCTAAGAAATGTATAACTGGTTACATAAGTTTGTTAGGTACATTACATATATATATATATATATATATATATATATATATATATATATATATATATATATATATATACAGGGTGCCGCTCTTAAATCCGGACTAATTAAATATTTTTTAAAAGAAAATTTTTGCCATCAAAAGATTAAAATGAAAAAAAAATCCTTTTGCATGTTAGTTGTGTGAGCTATGCAGCAATGACCGCCTCCATCCTTGGCCGGAAGCGCTCTCACGCTCTCTTTAAAGCAAGGTTGTCCATATTGGCAAATGCTGCTTCGATAGCGGTGCGTAAGGATGCCACATTAGAGTATGTGGACTTGTTAGTAACCCTTTTGATTATGCTTTAAACATAGTAGTCGAGGGGTTCAGAACTCTTAGAACAGAACACGTCCACGTTATCCGACAACCAGTGTTGGACTAAACGGCTCGTATGTGCCTTTTCCAGACTTCTTAATGTCGTACATAGTTGATCTCGGGTACCCGAAGAAGCAAATTATTTCAGTCGCCGAACGTCCAGCGCGAAGACTTTCGATAATCGCGGCTCTTCGATTTTACTCGGCACTTGTTCGCAACAGCTCGGTCATTTCGAGGTTATAAATGTTGAAGTATGTGGCTTTCACGAACGCCTACAACGACCTATAGCGGAATTACTATATGGCGGAAAATTCAAATTTAAATTTGTTCTGATTTAAGCGCCGCACCCTATATATATATATATATATATATATATATATATATATATATATATATATATATATATATATATATATATATGCACACATATATATAATTTTTTTTTTCAGGTATCTGGACATGAGGGTGGACTTTTCGATAAAAACATTCTCGGCAGTGGTGCACGTCTGCAAAGAATTAGGAATAAGGCACCCGGAAGAACTATCTTTTTGTAAACCATTGGAACCGAATCACTTGAAATACAACTACAAGGACATGCCAAAGAAAAAAATACGATCAAAATGGAGTGAATAGAAATGGACTTGGACCTGTAGACACAAACACTTTTATAGGTAGGTAGAGGCTGCGAGTCAGAACCTATATTGGTAGGGACGTCGATTATAAAGTTCCATAAATGATGACAACGATAATTTTAGGGTGATTGGACGCTTCGACATCTTTGGTCATTTGGCGCTCAGAGTTTATGTTTTCGTGATTATGTTCTGATTTCTAATTGTTTGAGATAGTTTTCTTTGTTCAGTTGGAAAGAGTTTATTACTTTTGTGAGAGTAGAGGGAATGTTGTGTCTTAATCTAATGTTGGTTAAGTGTTCAGCTTCAAAGATATGCTTAATGGATAGGGGAGAGTTACAAACTGGGCAGACCGGGGAGGGTTCGCCTTTTAGCAGATAAGAACGAGTGTGAAATGAATGACCTGCGGCTAATCTTCTTAAGGTGACGTTTTCAAATCTGGTGAAATTTTAGTGGAGAGGGGGATATACATTTGATTTGATTTCCCAGAGTTTGTTTCTATCGTCTTCTAAGTCTCACTTCGGCTGGAATAGTTCTCTGCTAATATTGGTAAGAACCTTTTGGAAGTCTTCAGGATGATTTTCTTCAATTGTTGGGAAGCCATTTATTGTGGCTTTTTTGGCTTCTTGATCAGCCTTTTCATTGCCATTTATGCCGCAGTATCCTGGAATCTACGTCTATGCAAGAAGAAGAAGATCCAAGAGCTGTCTTAGGAATGATTGATTGGAGTTGTTAGGGGATAAAGATTTTAATGCACTTAATGAGTCTAAAACTATCAAGAATTTGTTGTTTGTACTGGAAAGTTTGGTTGCCTCCTTGATTGCCAGGAGTTCTGCTGTGTAAACTGAATTATGCTGTGAGAGTTTTGTTCCATCAAGCTTTCCGCTTTTTAATTGCATATATATATATATATATATATATATATATATATATATATATATATATATACACGAGGCTGGTTTGAAAAGTCCATGCAAAGTCCGAGAGATGGCACCACCGGCGCGTATCGAGGTCATGTTTAGTTAGTAGCATCTCTTGAATGAACGCACACCAAGTTTCAGCCATATTGGTCTATTTCTTTGTGTTTGGCATTCGTGTGAATCAAGGAAGTCGAGTGATTTTCAAGAAATGTACGAAAAAGAATTTCGTGTGGTGTTTAAACATTACTTTATGAAAGGCAAAACGCCTCAGGAGACTAAAGAGAAGCTTGATAAACATTATGGTGACTCTGCACCTTCGATTAGAACAGTTTATAAGTGGTTTCAAAATTTTCGGACTGGCCATATGGGCACAAGTGACGCTGAACGTTCTGGACGGCCTGTGGAGGTTACGACTCCAGAAATTATTGATCAAATCCATGATATGGTGATGGATGGCAGAAGAGTTAAGGTGGGTGAGATTACTAGTGCTGTGGGCATCTCGACTGAACGGGTACATAATATTTTGCATAAACATTTGGACATGAGAAAGCTATCCGCAAGCTAGGTGCCGCGATTGCTCACGCTTGACCAAAAACGGAATCGTGTGAAGTGTTGCAAGGATGGTTTGCAGCTGTTCCAGAAGAATCCGGAGGACTTTAAGCGTCGTTTCGTCACTGTGGATGAAACATGGATACATTACTATACTCCTGAGACCAAACAATAATCTAAACAATGGGTTACCAAGGGGGAATCTGCACCAAAAAAGGCGAAGACCGTTCCTTCGGCCGAAAAGGTTATGGCGACTGTCTTTTGGGATTCGCAAGGGATAATCCTCATCGACTATCTGGAAAAGGGTAAAACTATTACAGGTGAATATTATTCATCGTTATTGGACCGTTTGAAAAAACCGAGCTGCAAGAAAAACGCCCGCGATTGGCCCACAAGAAAGTCCTTTTCCATCACGACAACGCACCAGCACACACCTCAGCAGTTGTGGTCGCAAAATTAATGGAAATAGGATTCCAACTCGTTTCACATCCCCCTATTCTCCAGACTTGGCTCCCTCAGACTACTATTTGTTCCCCAATTTGAAGAAATGGCTGGCGGGACAAAGATTTTATTCAAACGAGGAGGTGATTGCAGACACTAATGGATATTTTGCAGACTTGGACAAATCCTCTTATTCGGAAGGGATCAACAAACTAGAACATCGTTGGACGAAGTGTATAAGCCTAAAAGGAGACTATGTCGAAAAATAAAAAAGGTTTACCCCAAACACATAAGTAGTTTTTGATTTTGCACGGACCTTTCAAACCAGCCTCGTATATATATATATATATATATATATATATATATATATATATATATATATATATATATATATATATAAATAAAATTGTAGCTCAAGTTAACCTTATTCGGTGATATCCTCAATAAGTTGTCTACTATTATTAAGTAATATAAATCATAAAAAATTATACTTAATTACACATTAAATAGTAATTTATATGAATTCATAAAGGTCTGGAATTTGTCGAGTTCTGATATATTTTGCTAGAGCTGGCAACGTTAAGATAGTATCTTTGTTGCCAGTACTAGCAATTTTTTTTTATTATAGCACATTCTTAACCTTTGGTTTGTGAATTTTTTTTAAAATCTAGGCTCATAATTATCGATTATAACTCATAGAATAATAATTATGATAAATCGAGAGTGTATTGGTTTTAAATAAATCTATGTGCTTATATTACAATAAAACCCTTAAGAGGAAAGGGGATAATTTTCAGGAATTTTTATTTACTTGCTTATACACAGTAGGAACATTAAGGATAATGGGGCGAAAGGATTGATTACCGTATACTGAAATAAGCGGACCTGTTTTTTCACATGTTTATCTAAAGCCAACGTAATTACCACTGTGACAAAATTTTACTTTCAGAAATAGCATACTATATTTGTGTCTTTTTTAATTGGCGAATGATTAGTTTAATTAATTTTTAGCCAATAGTAGTCCAGTTGGAAGTACGGGTAGTTTAGAAAACTCACAATTTATGTGTGCACCAGTGACACCTACAAGAAACCCCCCATCTTCGACGCCTATAACCAGCCCATCTGGAAATGTAAGTATAATTTGTATAATAGTCATTAAAATAAAATAAAGCTTTAAATTGTAAAAAATACGTCAATAATACCAGGTCAGCAATGACTGACTTAAGAAAAAAAGACCATACGCCAAAACTATTGGAGAGTTCTCGTCGCATTCATTTTTTTCTGTACAGGGTGAGTCAACGATAGAGTTAAGTTCATTATCTCATTTGTTTCGGGAATGACGAAAAAATGTTAAATAGAGTAGTTTTAGGGAATGCTAAGGTGCACAATTTAAAATTATTTTTGAGTATACAGGGTACTTCAAAAAAGTGTGGCCGATATAACATATGTTTTTTTAAATGGAACATCCTATTTTCTAATTTATTTTTAAATTCTGCGTAAAATTGTATAACATGTTTATTAATAATGTTATATACCTAAACCTAGTAAAAAATTGCCCGTAGCGCCACTGTTTTTGAAGGTGGAATACTCATAATTGGTACGAGCGTTCTATAGAGATGAAAAAAAAGATGTATGTAAAGAAATTTAAGTTAGATGCTACAAGGTGTTCTCAATAAACTTATGCATTTCAACTATTTTAAATTGAAAAATCTCAATCTGATAGATTTTACCCTCCAACTTTTATTAAGTATGTCATATACCTATTTCTAATAGTTTTCGATTTATTTTGAATTTTTCAATTTTTACCCTTATTTTTAATACACTTACGCTATAACATCATAGTTGTCAAGTCAAAACAAAAATGTAGGCATTGTCAAATTTTGACATGTCTATTAAGCAAGTAAAAATAATTTAATTTGTTGTAGTAAGTGACGTATAAAGGTAATAGTTATGGATTTTCCTAAAAATGAGTTAATTGATATGGTTTATATACTGGGCGAGGCGGGGAAAAAAATGTCTTTTGGCAGTAAGGCTTTACCGAGCGAAGTACCCTAATAGACGTATACCATCCAGAAAATCTTTTCAGTGCTTAATGAAACGGTTTGATGGTAGCGTTGAGTATACGAAACGGAAAGTAGTAAACCAGAATGCTACCAATGAGGAAAAAGAAATGGAGATTTTACTTCATGTTGAAGATAATTCTCAGGTCAGCAGCCGTCAGCTAGCTGACTTATCTGACACATCCCAATCTAAAGCTAATCGCACCAGGAGAAAATATAAGTACCATCCCTTCCATATGAACTACACCAAGAACTTCAAAACCGTGATTTTGAACGACGAATAAACTTTTTTACCACCATGAATGGAGCAATAGAAGCCGATCCAAACTTTTTATCCAAAATAATGTTTTTTGATGAAGCTACTTTTCGCAGTAATGGAGCAGTTAACGCCATAACATGCATTATTATTCAGCAGTTAATTCATTTTTGGGTCCGGGAAGTTTAAAACCAAAATCATTGGTCGCTTAATCTATAATGCGGCATATTAAATTTTCGAATTATTGGTCCATATGTTTTCCGCGAACCGCAGGCCTAGATATCTAAATTTTTTGCAAAACGAATTACCCCAGCTTCTTTAAGGAGTTGATAACTTTGAAAGGGAACAAATGTGGATTCAACAAGACGGAGCTCCTGCTCGTTACCATGGGGAAGTTCGGGAATTGTTAAACGATCGTTACCCACAAAAATGGATCAGTAGGGATGGATTCATTCCGTAGCCCCCTCAATCATATGACTTAACACCATTAGAATTCTTTTTGTGGGGCTACATTAAAGATCATGTTTATGTGATTTCCCTACAACACTAGTAGATATGGAAAATAGGATACGGGATGCGCGCAGGACAATAACGCCTAAGGAAAGTGAAGGAAAATATAGTAAAACGACTAAACATGTATATTCAAGTAGACGGGCATATTTTTGAATATTTATTACGTCATAATAATTAATCATTAGATAAGTTAAACTGTATTAAAATTGTTATTAACTATTTGTATGTAATGAAAGACTAATATTGTCAAATTTCCACTTTATTTAGTTTCACTGAAACTGTATGACGCGTTTCGCTATATTATAGCTTCTTCCGATACAAAATGATATTTGAGTATTAGTGTTGTTACATTTATATAAATACCCTAAAGTAGATAGGTAATAAAATTAATACTATATGCTAATGAATATTGCTGGGAAATCCATTCTGAATATTAATTGTATAAATTGAGTAAAGGGGAGTTACCATGGGCCAGACAGGTATCTTTTTGTTCGTTTAAGATGATAGGTTTAATTTTACGCCTTTGTTTTGTATGTGTAGGATTTTAAATTTATCGTCAAAAAGATGATTTGATTCTGTTAAATGATTACTGTACGCTGAGTCAGTTTTGTTTTTTAAATAGCTTCTTTTATGTTCTAAAATCCGAGTTTCGAATGAGCGACCTGTCTGACCTATGTAACTTTTATGACAAGAACCACAATTTAACTGATACACTCCAGATTTTTTTGATCTATTTTGTTTTCCCTTTGCGTTTTTAATGAATTTTCCTAACGAGTTATTTGTTCTCTGACGTGCTACCAAAATAGGTTAAAACATTATACTAAAGAAATAGCTTTATTTTTTAATTTTTTATTTAGAAATGAGTCTATGGTGTCAGAAGAATATCCGTTGTTTACAGCAATTTGTTTTATTAGATTTAATTCTTTATTAAAATCATCTACAGATAAGGGGACACTTACAAGTCTATGCAACATACTGTGATAAGCTGCCAATTTGTGTTGTAGGGGGTGAGCTGATTTTATGTTTATTGTAGTATCTGTATGTGAGGGTCTGTGAAAAATAGAGAATTTGTGTTTGTTGTAATGTCTGGATATCGTTAAGTCAAGAAAATTAATTTTATTGTCGACTTCTAGTTCCATAGTAAATTTAATATTTTTTATGTATTGAGTTTATATAGTTAAAAACATTGTCAAGTTGACGCTCTGTACCATTAAAACAAGCAAAGATGTCGTATACATATCGGTACCAATACAAAAATGATTTGCTAAATTCTTGTCGTTGTATTTGTTTTTCTAGGTTATCCATAAATATTTCTGCTAAAAGCGGGCTAAGTGGACTACCCATTATGAGACCCTCAGAACTATTATAAAACGTATTATTAAAGTAAAAATAATTTTGATTGAGACTCGTGTTTAATAAATTTAGTATGTCTTGTTGTATAACGATATTAACTTTATTTTTGATTAGAAATGTTTTTATGATTTTTACTGTTTCTAATAAAACAAATTGCTGTTAACAACGGATATTCTCCTGACACCATAGACTCAATTCTAAACAAAAAATTAAAAAATAAAGCTATTTCTTTAGTATACCCCAAGAAAGAAAACACATGGAAAAATTTAATGTTTTAACATATTTTGGTAACACGTCAAAGAAAATTAAAAACCACTTAAACAAATATAATATCAACATAGCTTTTAGAACAAATAACTCGTTAGGAAAATTCATTAAAAACGCAAAGGGAAAACAAAATAGATCAAAAAAATCTGGAGGGTATCAGTTAAATTGTGGTTCTTGTCATAAAAGTTACATAGGTCAGACAGGTCGCACATTCGAAAGTCGGATTTTAGAACATAAAAGAAGCTATTTAAAAAACAAAACTGACTCAGCGTACAGTAATCATTTAACAGAATCAAATCATCTTTTTGACGATAAATTTAAAATTCTACACATACAAAACAAAGGCGTAAAATTAAACCTATTAGAAAATTTTGAAATAAATAGAATTAAAAATTCAGGACATCATCTTAAACGAACAAAAAGATACCTGTCTGGCCCATGGTAACTCCCCTTTACTCAATTTATACAGTTAATATTCAGAATGGATTTCCCCAGCAATATTCATTAGCATATAGTATTAATTTTATTACCTATCTACCTTAGGGTATTTATATAAATGTAACAACACTAATACTCAAATATCATTTTGTATCAGAAGAAGCTATAGTATAGCGAAACGCGTCATACAGTTTCAGTGAAACTAAATGAAGTGGAAATTTTGACTATATTAGTCTTTCATTACATTTCTTATGAATTTCCATCAAGTAACAGCCACAACAATTCAAAAACTATTTGTATATGTTTTCACAATAGCGTAAGTGTATTAAAAACAAGGGTAAAAATTGAAAAATTCAAAATAAATCGAAAACTATTAGAAATAGGTATATGACATACTTAATAAAAGTTGGAGGGTTTTGTAAAATCTATCAGAAAAAATAATAATAAACAGGGTGTGCCATTTAAAAAATTTGAAATTTATCAAATAGTCGAAATGCATCTCTATAGAACGCTCGTACGAATTATGAATGTTCCACCTTCAGAAACAATGGTGCTACTGGCAATTTTTTACAAAACTGAAAACTAGTATTTTTTTAAAAAAAATGAAATATTAGAAAAACTATTAGGTTTAGGTATATAACATTATTAATAAAAAAAGTTATCAAGTTTTACGCAGAATTTAAAATAAATTAGAAAAAAGTATTTTCCATTTAAAAAAACATGTTATATCGGCCACACTTTTTTGAAGTACCCTCTATACTCAAAAATAATTTTAAACTGTGCACCTTAACATTCCCTAAAACTATTGTATTTACCATTTTTTCGTCATTCCTGAAACAAATGAGATAATGAACTTTTACTCTATCGTGGACTCACCCTGTACATGCTACATGGGGTGAAAAGTCCCGGGGCTTTTGCAGTAAAAACAATGTTTTTACCAAAAATCGATTTTATTCTTCAACATAGTTTCCTTCAAAAGCGATACACTCGTTCCAGTGATTTTCCGACATTTGGATGCCTTTCATATAGTACGATTTGTCAAGCGCTCTAAAATAAGTCTCATTTTCCCATTCGACTTTTTCATTTGAGCCAAATCTCTTTCCCTGGAGCCACTTTTTCAAATTTGGGAAAAGGTAATAATCGCTGGGGCCAGGTTTGGCGAGTGCGTAGTTCCTAATAGTTTAGTAGGCCAAAATGGGCCAATTTCCTGGACACAAAAGCCACTAGGAATAAGGCAAGCAAGGTAAATAGCCACAAGGATCAACAGACGCATTTCTAGCTTATGTCACACATTTTTGGAACAACGCAATTGAACATTGTAAAGCGGTTACGTTCGTCTGTGTTTGACATGACTGATTTCTTGCTAAGCTACTCTTGTATAATATGTATAGCTTTGTTTAGGTCTCTTGGGTTTCATTGAAGATCCTTGTTTGCAAGAGGCAAAGTTTGGATTTATTCAGACCTTTATATGAGAGTGTTTAGTTTTCTTTACCTTCTTTAACTCACGTGCCCAGAATAAAGCCCCTTGTTTATGTCAAAATTCTATAACATTAGCAATATGTTGGTTTCATGCATGTGGAATGTCCTTCCTTTCGAAAGAAAATCCTTTTGATCATAAAAAAGTGCATAAACATCTAATAATAGAGAGATTTTGCAACGCTCATTTTGGTAGGTTATCTTAATCTTTATTTGAAGCATGCGCCCACCGTTTGGAGCTTGCGCGGTAGTAAAGGGAAGAAATTAAATATAAGGACTCAACTGTTATCGTAATTTTAAGTATGCGCCCACCATTCGGAGCTTGCGCAGTATTGAAACAAAATACGAGAATCTTTTATTAAGCATAACGGTTTCCCTTATTTAGGAAAGCGACGGGTTATTTGAAGTTCGTTATCGCACATTCGTATTACCTTGGAAATATTGAAGGAAGTGATAGAAACCTGCTAAGCACAATTTTAATTTAAAAAACTCGTGTTGACCCATCAAATACTAATAATCGGTGTGCTTAATCATGAAATAAATAAAAAAAAATCCCATAAGTTTATTATCATCATCACCATCATCATCATCAGCTATGCAGTCCATCGTCGGACCTAAGCCTCCCCTAAATATGTCCGTCTTTTTCGGTTTTGAGCCTTGTTATATTCCAGTTATATTCCACTAGTCTTTTGATATCGTTAGACCTTCTCATTCCAGGGCCTTACTTTATGGGTCCATCGATTATCAGAGAGTCTTGCAATATGAACCGCCTATCTTCTCTTCATCCTGCTGACACCCTCAGCTTAGTTATCTTAGACCTTTCTCGAATTTCCTCATTGGTCAGCCTATCCCTCAATTATATTCCCAACTTCCTCCTTTCCATCGCTCGTTGCGCTACTTGTAGACGATTTATAAGTTCTTGAATTAAAACCCACGGTTCCACTCCATATGTCAATACTGGCAACACGCATTGATCAAATGTGTTCGCTTTTAGTGTATTTAAGACATTGGAAAGGAAGATGTTCCGCATTTTACCAAATGCTAACCAAGCCAATGATATTCTCCTTGATAAATCCGCTTTCACGTTTTCTGTCGATGTTACTATTTTTTATCCAAGATATACGTACCATTCTTGTGATTTTTACGTTTTCAATGCTCAATACTGCTTCTTTATCACAGTCGTCAAGTTATTAAGTTCGTTTAGCATTTCTTCCAATTCTTCTTTGTTGTTAGATATAAGCACAATATCATCCGCGAATTGCAAATGACTGAGTTGCTCTCCTCCTATATTTATACCCTTACTTGTCCATGGAAGTTATTTGAAAAGATCTTCTAGCGCCAACGTAAACAATTTCGGCCAGAAGGTGTCCCCAATGGGAAACCCAAGTTTTATAACGTCTTCCGTCTTCCGATGCCTAATTTCCACTCCTCCCGGTTTCTCCATCCCTCCTCCTCCAGATCTCTCTCTCTAGTACTTCCTTGTTGATTCCTGGTCTCCAGCTTTGGCGTGGTATTCCTCGCTTTCTTCTTCCATGAGGGTTCCGATTTAAGATCTTTTTAGTTAGTCGGTCTTGTAACATTCTCTGTACATGTCCGTACCATACCAACTGTTGGGTTCTGATTTCGCCCACTATATCGTGCTTTATTTCTAAAGCTCGTCTTCGCATGCCATTTGGTATGCGGTCTTTTCTGAATTTTCTGGGTGCTCGTCTCCAGAAATCCATTTCTGTAGCTTTTAGTATTTTTTCTGTTCTTTCCTTCAATGGCCACACCTGGGAGCTGTAAGTTACTATACTTTTCACTATTGAGTTGTAAATTCTCTTCTTATTTTCAGTGGTTATGTTTTTGTGCCATAGTATACTATTAAGCATTGCAATCGCTTTTCTTCCTTGGATATTCTTCTCGAATATTGCTTCTTCCAGTGTTCCGTCCCTAGATATTCTCGTTCCCAAATACTTATAACTGGCACAGTGTTTGATGGTGTGTCCTGTGGCCAGTTTCAAGTCCTGCTGTTGTCCTCCGAAGCACATGTACTCGGTCTTTTTAATATTGACTTCTAGGCCCCATTTTTCATATTCCTCCATAAGTTTTCGTGTCATGTATTCTATATCATCGATGTCCTGAGCGACTACTACCTGGTCGTCCGCGAATAATAGCGTGTACAATGTAGTATCGTCATCCAGTGGTAATCCCATACTGCTGCATTTCCTTTTCCAGTTCTTCAGTGCACTCCCCAAATAGATTTTAAATAGCGGTGGGGATATACAGCAGCCCTGTTTGAGACCATTTGTGACCTGGAACCCTGTTATACCATTTTTGGTTTTCATTCTACTTCTTGCGTCTTGGTATAAGGATTTTACGGCTTTAATTATTTCGGTGCTTACATTACTCTGTTGTAGTGTTTCCCACAATCTCATTAGGGGCACGCTGTCGTAGGCCTTTTTTAAATCAACAAACAAGACATGGACTTCCTGATCAAATACGGTTTTCTTTTCTAGGATTTGTGTCAGTGAGAAGAGATGGTCTAATGTGGATCTTCCTGCTCTAAAGCCTGCCTGTTCTTCAGCTTCTACGTCTGCGTATTCCGTTTCTATTCTATTTTTAAGTATTTTTCCGTGTATTCTGCTAATAGATCCTGTAACCGTTATTCCCCGATAATTATCGCAATTATTTTTGTCTCCTTGCTTATGAATTGTTGATATGTATGATATTTTCCATTCCTCAGGTACTTCTGATGTGTTAATGCATCTTTGGAATAAGCTCCTCAAAGCGCTAAATAGGTTTTCAGTTCCGTATTTTACTATCTCTCCTGGGATGTTTCCTGGTCCTGGAGCTCTACCATTTTTTAGCGTTTTTCATACTTATTTAACTTCTGATGTTGTTATCCTTATTGGGGATCCTCGTATAACTATATTTGGGTTTCCATGTTGGGTACTTTTAAACTCTGGTCTGTCTTCTGTTAGCATATTTGTAAAGTATTGGTTCCATTTTTCTGGTGTTATTGGTGAGAAGATTTCTCTTTTCCGTTCTGTTCTTATATTTTTAAGAAGTCTCCAGCTTTCTGTGCTTTTCCTTCCTCCTATGTAAGTGTTGAGTCTTGAGCATGTCTTTTCTCATTGGTTGTTCTTTTTGTCACTAATCATTTTGCGTACTCTAGCTTGGGATTCTTTGTATTTTAATTTGTCGTTTGTGCTTTTTGAACTTAAGTATTTGTGATAGCTTTTCCGTTTTTCTTCAATTTCGTATTCAATTTCTTCATCCCACCAATATGGTTTTTGGTGTTTTTCCCTTTTCTCTTGGTACCCTAATGCTTCCAGTGCGGCTGCGTGTAGGCATTCCTTTATATACTTATATTCTTCTTCTATATTAACAAATCCCGTCCGTTGTATCTTTTGGTCCAGTCTACTCTTATATAGATTTCTTATACTTTCATTTTGTAAGCTGTTTGTATTATATCTTATTGTTGTTTCATTTGTTGTGTGCTCTGTACTTCTATCTTAAAGTTTGCTTTCCCGTGTTGTTCGTGAGGTTATCTTTTCTTTCACAAGGTAGTGGTCGCTGCCACATGAATCCCCTCTTTGGACTCTTACATCTAGGAAGTTTAATCTAGATCTCTGTCGTATTATCATGTAGTCGATAATACTTTTTAAATCTCTTGTTGTTTGTCTCCACGTATATTTATGAATATCTCTATGCTGGTAGTGTCCGTTTAATATTGTAAGGTTGTTTTGTTCACATATCTCTATAATTCTTCTTCCGTTCTCGTTAGTAACTTCTTTGCCATATTTTCCTACCACTTTATCATGTTCTTTCCTTCCTATTCTTCCATTTAGATCACCCAAAAGTAATATTTCTCTTGATGTTCCAATTTTGCTTATTTCCTCATTTAGTTGTTCAAAAAATGATTCCTTGTTATTAGCCAGATCATTGACAGCGTATACCCCAAGTAAAGTTGTGTTATTACCTAGTGTTTTGAGATTTATCTTTATAATTATTTCACTAATCGGTTCCCAGGTGGTTATGAATTTCCTCAGTTTTCTGGGTATTAGTATGGATACTCCTTGTTTTGCTCTATCTTCTTTTGGGCACTCCACTATAAAAGTGATCGTAATGCCCCAACTTTCGGAGCTTTTCCTTTCTTCTTTGTTTCCGTCAGTACTACAATTTCGACTCGAAGATTTTCTAATTCATTTACAACTTCATTTACTTTCCTGGAGAGACCTTGTATGTTCCATGTACCACATATCGTTGTCCTTCTTCTTTGCTGTTTTCGTCTTCGTATATCTGTTCGATTCCGAGGCTTTAGATTAGGTTTTTTGCAGAGGCTTTTTTTTACGTAGGGTAGGGAGCTGGCCTACCGCTACAACCTTCCTCCTTTGTCCGGGCTTGGGACCGGCAGTGACAACTGTAAGCTATTCAATTCACCTACAGCCGTCCCAGGCGGAGTTTGAATACTAACCTAACCTTGCAATTCCTTCGCGTTAATACTGCGCATCCTCGTGATAACGATAAGGACAATATCATGTGAAAAGTAAGCGTTGCAAAATCTCTCTATTAATATATTTATATGAAATACGAGTATTTTTGGAAACAACAGCCACATGTATGTTTGACACATTAATCCATTTTATGATCGTTATATATCTATCAGATATCCAAGTTGTTTTTAAATTCGCGGAAAGTCGGCCGGAAACGGTGAGCCCACGAAAATCCCCAATTAATGCCTTTTATTTTTAGTAAATCAATTTGGGGAGTAAATATTTCGAAGGTAAACACTGCATGCGTGTTCAACTTTGTATTTATATATTTTATGTGGGATTCCTTTACTACTAAGATGGTTAAAAATAGAGTTTTTTTGATAAACAAATAAGTGATTCAGCAGTTTTCCAAAAGGATATCCGTTATTAGTTGTATTAGTGTGACCTCCTACAACAATAAAGGGTACTTTTTATGTGAGAACATGATTTTTATCGTATTCTAGAACTCGCTAAATATATACTATGGACCTAAGGCTCCTAAACGATTTGCGTCATATAAATAATAAAGTTTTAATTCACAGAAGTTCCATTACCTACCCCATCTATTACAAACCTAAGCTAATCTCCTGGCGTATTTGCAATGAGCTGCATAAGCTCCGGCGGCGTTAAAACTGTATAAATTCAGCTCCATCTGTATCATACTGAATTAACTCTGTTCTAACGAATTTTCGAACATGCTTCGTAGATGTCGTACATAATTATATTTTTCTATATGACTCTTTTTTAGTTTTGAAAGAGATTTATAGATGTCGTAACATGTAAGAGGTTTCAATAACTTTGAAAAGAGCTTTATAGATGTCGCGATATGTACAGGGACTTTTTTTTAAGTGTCACCTAATTCGCTATTTTTCTATTCTATATACCAAGGAAATTTTTTAGTACTAAACTTTGTCAAATTTGACAGATTACAAAGTCAACTAGGATTTTTTAAATCGCATCCTCTACATATAAGTACGATTAAATAGCATTTTTCAGTCCGTTTACAAAAATATATAACATAGCATATTTTCAGTCGTAACCGATATACAGGGAATTAAAGCCAATGCACTGAATTTTAACTTTTAAGTGGCTCAATTTAGAGGAATCTGTAACATATGCTTACTTAACTAAAAAGCAACATTATTAAAAAAAAAAGATAATATTTTCTTTCTCAATTTTTAGGCTGGTACCTGGAACAAGAACGGCTACGAGCTCAACGGTTCCCCGGGATACTCGCCAAACGTATCGAATAGTCTTAGTATAGAACAGCTGAACGGATCTTTCGACAGTAGTCTGGCTCAAAGTCCACCTAGACCTAGTCCAGAGGCTAGGAGACATCTTATTAGGCCAAAGTCGCTTATTGAGAAAGCGCGAATGAATGTAGCGTAAGTATTATCCTGGGAAAAACATTTCTGTGAAATTGGTTTAATCTAAAAAGGATAATATATATATATATATATATATATATATATATATATATATATATATATATATATATATATATATATATATATATATACACCAGGTGTATGCATAAGTTTTTGCCGGTTTTTGTGGTAAAGAAAACACGTAATTTTCAAGGGAAATTCATTTTTTATTTATTCAAAATATTGACCATTGGCTTCTACACACTTCGCCCATCTTTCAGGTAAATTATGAATACCATGCCAGAACAACTGCTTGTCTTTTGCGGCAACCCATCCGTCGAACCATTTTCCAATTTCCTCCAAATTGCTGAAGTGCTGCTCTGCAAGCGCGTGCCCCGTTGATGCGAAGAGGTGATAGTCAGATGGCGCCAGGTCGGGAGAGTACGGCGGGTGCGGAAGGATGTCCCATCCAAGCGATTTCAAGGTGTCTTTCACTGGTTTTGCTGTGTGAGACGGCGCATTATCGTGTAACAAAATCACTTTGCCATGTCTTCTGGCCCATTCCGGTCGTCTTTCGATCAATGCGTGATTTAAATTAATCATTTGTTGGGTCATCATCCAGTAACGCCTGCAATTCCTCGTCTTCGTACTTTTGTGGTCTACCAGAGCGCGCGCTGTCTTTCACACTGAAATCGCCACGTTTAAATTGTCGAAACCATGTCTCACATGTTCTAATCGATGGAGCGTATTCATCATATGTTTCTACCAGCAAACGATGACTTTCCGCAGAATTTTTCTTTTGATTAAATAAGAAAAGTACGTAAATCAGATAAGTGGTTTTTCAGTGATAGGCGCACTAACGGACAGACAGACAGACAGAGAGACGTTGCATTTTATATATATATATATATATATTATATATATATATATATTATACATATATACTATATATATATAATATATATATATATATATATATATATATATATATATATATATATATATATATATATATATATAATATATAATATATATATATATATATATATATATATATATATATATATATATATATATATATATATATATATATATACTAGCCGGGCCCGCGGCTCCGCTCGCGTGGACTTGATTCACTACTATCGTCACTGCTTATTCCTTATGTTACCCAACGTAATAAAATATCTCCCATTATTTCTCCTTATCTCCCAATATTTCTCCTTATTTCCCATTATCTCTACATAATTTCCATTATCTAGGCTTATCGCTACTCATCTCCCATTATTTCTCCTTTTCTCCCATTATTTCCCCTTATCTCCCATTATCTCACCTTATTTCTCATTATCTAGGCTTATCTCGACTTATCTCCCATTATTTCTCCTTATCTCCCATTATTTCTCCTTATCTCCCATTATTTCTCCTTATCTCCCATTATTTCTCCTTATCTCCCATTATCTCACCATAACTCCCATTATCTAGACTTATCTCTGCTTATCTCTCATTAACTCTCCTTATCTCCCATTATTTATACTTATCTCCCATTATCTCACCTTATCTCCCATTATTTCTCCTTATCTCCCATTATCTAGGCTTATATCGAATTATATAGAACATATGTATAAATTTATAAAAACACGTAAATCGGATAAGTGGTTCTCAAGTGATAAGCGCACTAACGGACAGACAGACAGACAGGGAGACGTTGCATTTTATATATATTGTATTCTTTGCTACATGATATTGTTCCATATTCAATGCTTTAGGGAGTGTATTGCAAGAGAATGCGCTAGCGGCAAACTTTTCTCCGACTTGATTCACTAATATCGTCACTGCTTATTCCTTATGTCACCTAATAAAATATATCCTATAACCTGGCCAGAGAACGTACGTATGTTTAAAAAAAAGCACGTAAATCGGATAAGTGGTTCTCCAGTGATAAGCACACTAACGGACGGACAGACAGACACACAGACAGACGGACAGAGAGACATTGCATTTTATATATATTATAGATATTCTCTGCTACATAATATTGTTCCATATTTAATGGTTTGGACTGTGTATTGCAAGAGAACGCGCTAGCGGCAAACTTGGTCCGACTTCATTTACTATTATTGTCACTGCTCATTCCTTATGCTACCTATCGTAATAAAATATAGCCTATAACCTGACCGGAGAACATATGTATGTTTTTAAAAAAAAAGTACGAAAATCGGATAAGTGGTTCTCCAGTGATAAGCGCACTAACGGACAGACAGACAGACAGAGATACGTTGCATTTTATATATATTATAGATGTAATAAAATATATACCTTTAACCTGGTCAGAGAACATATGTATGAATTTAAAAAATCACGTAAATCGGATAAGTGGTTCTCGAGGGATAAGCGCATTAACGGACAGACAGACAGACAGACAAACATTGCATTTTATATATATTATAGATATAGATTATTATTATTATTATATACCCTGGCCAAAGAATATATGTATGAATTTAAAAAAAGACAGGTAAATCGGATAAGTGGTTCCCGCGTGATAAACGCACTAATGGACAGACAGACAGACAGAGAGACATTGCATTTAATATATATTATAGATTATACATTACAGATATTCTTTGCTACATAATATTGTTCTATATTTAATGGTTTAGGCTGTGTATTGCAAAGGCACGCGCTAGCGGCAAACTTATTTCCGTCACTGCTCATTCCTTATGCTACCTATCGTAATAAAATATAGCCTATAACCTGGCCAGAGAACATATGTATGTTTTAAAAAAAAAGTACGTAAATCGGATAAGTGGTTCTTCAGTGACAGACAGACAGAGAGACGTTGCATATATATATATATATATATATATATATATATATATATATATATATATATATATATATATATATATATATATATATATGTATATATATATATATAGGGTGTTATGCAAATTTTTGAAAAATTAAAAAAACGTGTAAAACTGGATTTTACCATCAAACCAACCAACCCGTACCTGAAAGGCCGCCGTTGTTCGAACTAGCTCTGGCGCAGAGGCATTTTTGCTCCTGCACCTGCGCCGAGTTAAGTTTCACCAGCTCTGTAAATGTCGCGTTCTTGTTAACAATAGGCCATATTGTTTAGTTTTTTTTGTTTGCCAGTGGCGGAGCGAAAACAATATTAATTATTTTTGAGATCCGCTATTTAAGGTGAAGGTTCTGCAATAGGTCTTGTTACAAGGAGGTGCCAGTTCCAATATATGCCATCATCTCCATAACACCCTATATATATATATATATATATATATATATATATATATATATATATATATATATATATATAGGGCCAGTTCCAATATATGCCATCATCTCCATAACACCCTATATATATATATATATATATATATATATATATATATATATATACCAGGTGTACAAGTATGAAATGCGGATTTCAGACAACAGATGGGTGAACCAATGCAGTTTGTGCTATAAAGATTTGACACTGCGCCATTTTGTTATGTCATTAACAAGTGTCAGACGCGCACGAGTGATAAATTGGAAAAGTGTGTGCATAGTGTTGTGTTATTGTATTCAATATGTCGAAATTTATACCGAACAAAGAGCATTCGCGGACAGCATTAATTTTTTGTTTTACTTTGAAGATAACTGCTGTTGAATCATACCGATTACTTCGAGAAGCTTATGGTGAACATGCTCCATCGCCAGATACGTGTGAACGATGGTTTCGGCGTTTCAAAAGTAGTGACTTCTATGTTGCAGACAAGGAACGTGGAAAACCGCCAAAAAATACGAAGATGTGGATCGCAAGACCGAATCGCTTTGGCAGTAAGACGATGCTCTATGTTTGGTGGGACCAGAGGGGCGTGGTCTATTATGAGCTGTTAAAACCTGGGGAAACGGTTAATACTAAATGTTACCAACAACAATTGAACCGTTCGCTGCTTGAAAAAAGGCCAGCATACCGAAAGAGGCGACACAAAGTAATTTTTCTTCATGACAGTGCTCCATCACATACGGCAAAACCAGTTCGCGACACGTTGGAAGCACTCAGCTGGGAATTTCTACCCCATGCGGCTTACTCACCAGACATGGCTCCTTCCGATTACCACTTTGCATCGATGGGTCACGCACTTGCTAAGCAGAGCTTTGGTTCGTACGAAGATGTGAAAAAATGGCTCGATGAATGGTTCGCAGCAAAAGGGGAAGATTTTTACTGGCGTGGTATTCACAAATTGCCCGAAAAATGGGAAAAATGTATAACAAGCGATGGAGCATACATTGAATAAAGCACTTTTTATCATTCTTCCGAATTTAACATGTTTTTTTTTAGTAAAAAAATCCGCATCCCATACTTGTACACCTGGTATATATATATATATATATATATATATATATATATATATATATATATATATATATATATATATATATATATATAGCGCGCCCCTCCATAATAACACGTAAAACAATCTCATCCAAGGCCCAAACTTAATATGAGATCATCCCCGCGAACACTTACCCATCCCTATTCCGGCAATCCATAACTGAGTGGTATTTTATTATTTGTATGCTTCAAAATAGGTAAAAAAAAATAAAGTGTTTCTCCTCAGCAATTAAAAATTTAGTATTAAGAAATGCATCAAACACATTAGGTACTAGTTAACAATTAGTTATGAGACACACAATATAAGACAGCAAACTGTGATAAAAACAATCGTCACTAAGCTTCTGGCAACATCCATAAAACACTTTTTGCATTATCAATTTACAATATTTCATGAAAAAAACTTATTTTGCAGCACGTCTCATGGTGTAAACATAATACGCCATCTTTGATAGTGGATTAACCCGGCTGTCATCTCTCTTCATCTTGCTTTAAGCAGTGTCTCCTTCCGTCCCTCTCGTTTAGGCATTGACCTGAGGTAATTCCATTGGTCGCACAATTTTTTTTAAAAAAATTATGTAGTCCGGTGATTTTACAAAATTTTCAAGTGTGTTTTTAGGTTTATAAAAAACTAGCGACCCGCCCCGGCTTAGCACGGGTAGTAGAGCATATTATGCCTACATGTTTTGTCTGTCGTAGGATCGCATCAGCTTGATGCGTCGACTATGTAGATTAGATTTAAATGTAATATAATGTCTACACTACTTGACGTATTTTAATGTATTTTATTATGTAGATATTATGAACATAAAAACAAACTAAAATATTTCTTTATTTACAACATTGATAACTTCTGCCTGATTACGTGTAAAAACGAACATATTTTGTTTAGAAGTTACACGTGACAGGACAACATACAATTGTCCGTGTGAAAAGCATTGAATGGTTAAGTCAATTCCACCAACTTTTAAAGCTTGACCTTGTGCTTTGTTAATAGTCATTCCAAACGCTAATTTTGTTGGAAATTGGAGCCGTTTGAACTGAAAAGGCAATTCTGAGGGTATCATAGGAATCCTTGGTATAAAAACAGTTTTCACCAGTTCCGTTGCCAGTTAATATGGTACATTCGATCAAAAATTTTTTTAAATTGACTACTTTGAGTCTTGTTTAACCTTACCATTGGAACAACATATACCCTTGGACTCATCTTTCCATTTTAGAGCTCAGCAGTATTGACAAACAATAGAAGGAGAGCCTATAGATATCGCCGGATCGTTTCTGTAATCAATTGTCGAATCGTAATTCATTGCAGAATATTCTTTATTGGACCACCTATTAGTATTTTGCGTTCTACTGCTATTATTTTGTATAATATTCCTTAAATTTCTGTGCCGAATACGGTCGTTACGTAAGCGGGGTTGTCTATCTTCAGGCATTTCTGTTTCTCTTTGAGCATTATGCCTATCACGGTCCAACGATAAACGAACTGTGCGATTCACCGACGATTCTCGTGCTCTTTGAGAAACATGCTTTTCACGGTCCGACGATAAACGAAGTGTGCGACCCACTGACGATTCTCGTGCTCTTTGAGAAACATGCCTTTTACGATAAACGAACATCCCTCTCTTGATCATTTTCGTTGCTTCGACTCAAACGAACTCTTTTGGCAGACGACGTACGACGCGTCCTATATTAGATCTTCGCCGAGGCATGATTAAATTATCATGTGTAGGTACTTTAACATGTTAATTAAACCTAAATAATAGGTACCTACCTATCAATCTAAAAAAAATCTCAAAGATAACATAACACATGGGCTGAAAAGTCCCGGGCCTAACACATACATGGCGCTAGTTTTATTGCAGTCACCTTTTTTTCAGTTAATACTAACCTTCAAAAGACAGCTGTTAAAATTTCATGATATTCTATTCATTAGTTTGTGAGTTATTGTGTGCTAAGAGTGACGCTACTTTTGTTATTTTCAAAACAATGGATCAAAAACAATTTCGTGTTTTAATTTTACACTGCTTCTTGATGGGAAAAAATACCGTTCAAGCGAAGCAATGGCTTGAAAAGTGTTATGGGGACTCCGCTCCATCAGAAACAACAATAAAAACGTTGGTTTGCTGACTTCAAACGTGGTCGTAGAGACACCGATGATGCAGAACGCAGTGGACGTCCAAATGAGGCGGTAACACCAGAAAACATCAAAAAAATCCATAAAATCGTTTTGAATGATCGAAAAGTGAAGTTGCGTGAGTTAGCTGACATCGTAAAGATATCAAAAGAACGTGTTGGCTTTATATTGCATGAGCATTTGACTATGAGAAAGCTCTGTTCAAAGTGGGTGCCGCGTTTGCTCACTGTTGATCAAAAACAAGAACGTGTTGATGATTCTGAGCAGTGTTTGGCCATGTTTAAACGTAACAAACCGGAATTTTTGCGTCGATATGTGACAATGGATGAAACATGGATCCATCACTTCACTCCGGAATCAAAACGATCGTCATCTGAGTGGACAGCAACTGGTGAACCTCGTCCAAAGCGCCCGAAAGCACAACAATCGGCTGGAAAGGTTATGGCCTCGGTATTTTGGGATGTGCGTGGTGTAATATTCATCGACTATCTTGAGAAAGGAAATACCATCAACAGTGAATATTATATAGCGTTATTGGAGCGTTTGAAGGCCGAAATTGCAAAGAAACGACCGCATATG
>CM032446.1:16698275-16964195 GCA_019049505.1 Pachyrhynchus sulphureomaculatus
CTTTCGAGTGATGTTGGTGAGTCACTCCATTTCTACACAGATTTCGTGCAAAAGTCGCGGAAATGGGGTTATTGGAAACACAAATCTATAATGCTGATGAAAGCGGATTATTTTTCCGTTGCCTTCCAGATAAAACATTTGTCGCTGCTTGTGAAAAAAGTGCCCAAGGATTTAAAATTCAAAAAGAACGCGTTACAATTTTACTAGGCGCAAATTCTGATGGCTCACACAAATTAAAACCGTTGGTTATTGGAAAAGCTAAAAAGCCAAGAAGCTTCAGAGGATTTGATAACCCACTTTATTATGACTTTTCGAAAAATGCGTGGATGACTTCCCGGATTTTTCATGATTGGTTTCACAAGATATTTATCAAAGAAGTATGTTTAACCAATGCATATTTTAAGTTCCATATTTTTTAATTTTTTGTTCTACAGGTCATCCGATTTTCTGAAGACAATAATTTGGCCCCAAAAGCTCTTCTGCTTGTAGATAATTGTTCCGCTCATGCACCAATTGATAAACTTCAAAGTGAGGATGGTAATATAATTGCATATTTCTTGCCGTCAAATGTAACAGCAGCTGTGCAGCCAATGGAACAAAATCCTATTAAAATGACAAAACTTATTTACAGAAGTAAGTTGCTATCACAATTAATTGGTGATGGTGGTGATATTGATAGGCTTTTGAAACGGCATTCAATCCGAGATGCAATAATATTGTTGAAACAAGCATGGGATGAGGTACAACAGACAGTGTTAAAAAATTCTTTGTCCAAATTATTAAATTGGGACTCAGGCGATTACGACAGCGATGATGATTTGCCACTAGCACAATTGGCTCAACGAAATCAGGATTGCAATGAAGTTCTTCAAATAAATCTTGATCTTTTGAATGAAATTATGCCAAACAATTCCGTAAATGTAAATAGAATCGAGGAATGGAATGAAGATGTGTTTACTGACGGATCTGATGCAGAGAATAGCGATGAGGAGGCTTCAGATAGCAGCGACGTCGACATAACGCCAGCTATTCCTCATTTAAAAGTCCTTGAAGGCATCAATAATGTTATAAAATGGTGCAAAACCAGTGATATATTTTCCAGTAAACACATGTCTAACCTTTTGGACGTCCGTAACGATATCGTTGTATCCAGTTTAAATAAATCAAAAAAACAAACAAGTATTACTGATTTTATGTTAAAAACCAATTAAATACCTAATAATTAAAAAACTTTTTAAAAGTTTTTCTATGAATTTAATATGTTCAATTAATTAAATGTTAATAAATAAAAACTGTTTTGTGTTAAAATAAAGCTTACATAACTAGTTTTATTATAATTTTATCATTTTCTGTAAAAAAAAAATGTCCAGAAATTCGAACTTTTTAGAAATTCGAACTGCCCGGTGCACAAAGTGGTTCTAATTTGTGAGATTCTACTGTACGTACATTATAAAACAGTGAAATAGGTATCTATGCGCTTCTGTTTCATATTGCATCTTCTTTTTCTCGCTGCAATGTTTCTCCATCTATTAAGAAGAAGCAAATCCGCTGGAGTTGCCTCTGGTTGTTGTTCGATATACCTCAAAACTTTTTCAAAGAAGCAAAACCTTCTTGATGAGAGATCTTAATGGGAGACGGTTCATCCACCGCCGCTTCGTCATCGTCATCCGATTTTTCGGTTTCCTGAAAGGCATTCGTTATTTCTTCAATACTCATTTCTTCTTCTAAATCATCTGCTATAATCGATTCAACAACATCTTCTCTTGTTGCATTTTCGCAACCTTTTAATTTTTGCATTAATTCAAATAAACTTTTTTCTTTTTCTTCTATCTCGCTATCGAAATTCGAACAGGACATTTCTCCATGGCTTCTCAATTTCAAAGCTAATTCATTTAATGGAGTATCATCTTCACTGTCATCATAGTCCTCAAAATCAATAACTTAATCCCAAGCTTGACTTACCCAGTAAATAACATTTTTCAGTGTAACCTTTCTCATCCCATTGATAATATCCTTCTTTTCTCTGTATTCTAACAGATGTTCCAAGATATAAACGCCTATAATATTTTTTAATGTTTTCGAGGATGCCTTGATCTATTGGTTGCATTATGCTGGTTACATTTGAAGGAAAAAATTTTACAACAATTTCGCCCACATGAAGTCCTTCTCCAGGGTGAGAGGGGGCATTATCCATTAACAAAATTGCTTTAATACGAAGATGGTTTCTGTTCAAAAATTTAGTCACAGATGGCACGAACTCTTCTTCAAAACAGTTACTAAATAAGGTCGCATCCATCCATGCACTCTTCTGACTTTTGTAATAGACTGGTAGGGCTTTGGGTGAGATGTCTTTTAAAGCTCTTGGACGTGCAGACTTGCCAATCACCATCAGTGGGATTTTGTGCTTGCCAGATGCATTGGAACATACCATTATAGTTAATCTTTCCTTACTTCGTTTGTGCCCAGGAGCTGATTTTTCCTGTCGAGATGCCAATGTTTTTGATGGAAGCATTTTATAATTCAGACCAGTTTCGTCACAGTTGTAAATTTGATCACATGTGTATCCACAACCTTCGATTTGTTCTGCTTAAACTTCTCAATTGATGACACATCAGCAGAAAGTTTTTCACCACATACAGTCAGTTGTCGTACACCGTACCGTTTTTTCCAGCGGTCAAGCCATCCAGAACTGGCGGTAAACTGATCTATCTCTGGGAATTGCCTACTAATCATTATTGCTTTCTGTTGCAAAATTGGACCTTTTGATCTCTGTTGGTTAAACCACATGAATAAAGCTTCGTTAACCTTTTCATAGATTTTCTTCCTGAGGAGGAGGAGGCTTGATTTATACACCACTCTTCTATTTTTGTGTGGTTTCTTTTCCAATCTTCAACTGTTACCTCACCTACTCCATAATCTCGTGCAACAACTTTAATTGTCTCTCCTGCTTCAATTCTGCTGATGGCTTTTAATTTTTCTTCAATAGGAACGACGATTCTTTTACGCTTGTTTTGCTCCATTATAATACGACAAACAAAAATTCAAACAAAGCAGTTCGTATTAATTACACTTAACTCCAACCAAATAAATTGTGTGAGTATACTCGTACTTCTCCGTATTAAACGCACTGCATTGACACAAATTTACATGCTGAAAGAGTCCAAAAACATAAATAGGGGAACCCCTCACACGGGCCCCGGAGATTCCCCGAAGGCCCCGACGATTTTAAATGGAAATATGTACATATATATTTTTAGAAGCTCGGTTAATACGCAGCATAGACGCGCGTACCTCGGATAATCAGGTTCTTAGATTGGAAAATTTAGTTTTGTGCTGTAATTAATTAACTGTTACAATATTTATATTAAAACAGAACGGTTGTAAAAAAGCATTATTTGCAACTCACACGCGAAATTTCTATGGGGTTCTCAAATAATTTTTTTTTTTTGGCAATGCATTGTCAAAAGAATTCTTCATTCTCGATCACAAAATACAAAAATCTCGGAGGGGATTTCCTAATACAATTTTTATTACAACGAGGAAGATAAAAAAGCAAATCCAAATATACCGTAATACACTGTACAAGTGCTCAAATTTTCATCCGCCCATTTCGGCACTGACCAATCTGAATGTTTAAAACCTATTTTTTACTTTCAATATTTGAAATTTTTTTAAAAAGACAGGTCCAGAACGAATTAAAAAAATTCCGATTTTGTACTTTTTGACATTATCTTTTTTAGACAGAGAGTGACAACCTTATAAGATTTAACAGAAGCAACAAAGACAGAATATTCTTATTTTTACATAATCTCAGTCAAAATTAGAAATTATACCGCTTGAAGTGAGTTCGGGGTGCATATTGTAAGACCGTTAGGTCTTCGAGTGCCCCATGCATGAGTCCTACTCCTCACGAACTAGCAGTTCTACGGACTATTTTCGTTTCAGAGTTTCTCCATCACGCGAAACGTCACATTGTGAACAAGTCTTAAAGGTAAATGGACGTTTTGAAAACCCGCATTGTGTTCATACAAATCTCGTTCGTAACATCGGATTTAAATGAATGAATCGCACTTTGATGGCACAAATAAATGGAAGGGTGTGACGCACCCAGCCCATCTTTTCTGCTTTTGTTAAAAATACACCTATTCATTATATCATTTTGACTTGACGTCGTAAAGTCATGTGAACATGGTTAATTATGTTACCAACTCAATAATCGCATACAGTACATGAGGTTCCGAGACGTTTGAGGAGAAAAGAATGTTTATGAGAAAAATCAATTTTAGTCTTTAATATAAAGGGTGTTCCAAAATTCACGCGAGAAGTAATTTTGATAGAAACCACAGGTTTTTAATTAAAAATTGTAATTTTTTTATTGAATCATAAAGTATACAGTATAGGGTTATGTATGGAATAACATATCGGGTAAATGACCTACACGGCTTTGCTGGTACATACGCACTCTTTTGTCGAAATTTTCCATCACCGTTTTGCATAAATGTGGCTGAATTTCGTTGATACAGCGCTTAATTTCCTCCAAGTCGTGGGTGGTCGTGGGCTTGCAATTTAGGCGTTCTATCGTCTTTACACTCGCAGAAACTGGCGAGGAAACAAATTTCCTAAGAACACTTAGCTGCTTTAAGCAAAACTGAGACTTACTGCTCGTGAATTTTCACGAACGATGAAATTTGGTTGTTCTATTGGAACCCTCCTATGAAACAGGAGTCGATACAGTAGATTTATACGGGTTCCCCATTCTAAGGAAGTCTAGGGCTCAGTCGTCTTCTGGAAAGGTGATGGTCACAGAGTTTCGTAGTGAATATCTGGAAAAATGGTATGGTTTACGGAAGGACTATAAAAAATCTGCAGACCATTAGAGAAAAATTTTCGAATTTATGGAGAACCGAAACTGCTGTTGCATTGCAACAGTTGCATGACAACTACAGATTTCGCAGAGCTAGCACACTTCAAACCATTAGCCAAAACTGTAAATTTACAGAGTTAGAACACCCATCCCGTATATTTAGAGCTCTGGAACTTCTGTTGGTTCAAAGACTTCAGTTCCGAGATATATATACTCTTTACAAGCATCCAGGATCCGACCGGTATGTAGAGTAAGGCTTCTCTGTTTTCCTCCTATATACAAATATTTGGTTTTCTTGCAGTTAACTGTTTATAATCAACAGTTTTCTTGTCATAAATTCGAGATCTTCCTTGTCCTAAGCAATGACCACTTAATCGTAGGCAAAATGTGGATTGTACAACGTTGTTCCGTCGGTCAGCTGTATTCCCATTCCTCCACATGCTCTTCGCCATCTCTCTAATGCCTCATTCGGATAAATTTTGAATAATGTAGGAGACAGACAGTAATCCTGTCTGACACCCTTTGTTACAGAAAAATTTTCAGAGAGAATGTTTCCCAACTTTATTCGGCAATGTGAGTGATCGTACAGTTGTTTTACCGCGCCGATTACTATACTGTTAATGGTTGATCGTTCTAATATTTGGAGTCACCTTTTCCAACTTGGAAAAAGCTAAAAATTGTTGGAGGCCAAATCTAAGGCTTCTCTGTTTTCCTCCTATATACAAATATTTGGTTTTCTTGCAGTTAACTGTTTATAATCAACAGTTTTCTTGTCATAAATTCAAGATCTTCCTTGTCCTAAGCAATAACCACTTAATCGTAGGCAAAATGTGGATTGTACAACGTTTCGTCGGTCAGCTGTATTCCCATTCCTCCACATGCTCTTCGCATCTCTCTAATGCCTCATTCAGGTAAATTTTGAATAATGTAGAAGACAGACAGTAATCCTGTCTGACACCCTTTGTTACAGAAAAATTTTCAGAGAGAATGTTTCCCAACTTTATTCGGCAACGTGAGTGATCGTACAGTTGTTTTACCGCGCCGATTACTGTACTGTTAATGGTTGATCGTTCTAATATTTGGAGTCACCTTTTCCAACTTGGAAAAAGCTAAAAATTGTTGGAGGCCAAATCTAAAGCTTCTCTGTTTTCCTCCTATATACAAATATTTGGTTTTCTTGCAGTTAACTGTTTATAATCAACAGTTTTCTTGTCATAAATTCAAGATCTTCCTTGTCCTAAGCAATAACCACTTAATCGTAGGCAAAATGTGGATTGTACAACGTTGTTTCGTCGGTCAGCTGTATTCCCATTCCTCTACATGCTCTTCGCCATCTCTCAAATGCCTCATTTGGGTAAATTTTGAATAATGTAGGAGACAGACAGTAATCCTGTCTGACACCCTTTGTTACAGAAAAATTTTCAGAGAGAATGTTTCCCAATTTTATTCGGCAACGTGATTGTACAGTTGTTTTACCGCGGCGATTACTGTACTGTTAATGGCTGATCGTCACCTTTTCCAATTTGGAAAAAGCTAAAAATTGTTGGAGGCCAAATCTGGTTAATACAGCGGATGAGGAAGTAATTCGTAGCCCAATTGGTCCAAATTCACTATCGATTTGATAGAATTACGTGCTGGTGGTCGATTCAGAATTGTTGACGAAACATGGATTCATCACAGCACATCAGAGAAAAAAGAAAAGTCCAAACGGTGGGTTTTCCGTGGCGAATCGGCGCCAAAGAATACCAAGGCGATTTTATCGGCCGATAAAGTCATGGCCACAGTGTGTTAGGATGCACGTGGCATAATCCACGTCGGTTACATTTAAAAAGAGCAAAACGATTAATGAAGAGTATTATGTTAACCTACTGGATCGTTTCAGCCATGCTGTGAAAGAAAAATGTCCGCCTTTGGCGAAGAAAAAAATTCTCTTTCATCAAAAAAATACACGTGTGCACACTTGTGTCATCGCCATGGCAAAATTCCATGAGTTAGGATACGAATTGCTTCCGTATCCACCATATGCACCAGATTTAGCCCCCAAAGATTATTTCCTATTTCCGAATATGAAAAAAATGGTTCAGCGGAAAAAAAACTTTGGTTCAAACGAGGGGGTGATTGCTGAAACACCCGCCTATTTTGAAGGGAAGGGAGAAATCGTATTTTTTAGATGGGATACAAGAGATAGAAAAACGTTGGACTAAACATAACGAGCTAAAAGGAAATTATGTTGAAAAATAAAATAAATTTCACACTTAAAAATGTTATGTTCTTGTCAAGGCCAGGTACTTATCATACACCCCTCGTATGCTGAGTTACTGTAAATATACCAAAAATAGAATTTCTTAAAGCTTATATTTTCTTTATATTTCGAGCTAAATGTAAACTGCGTACAGATTTTTTTTCTCGTACATAAAACATAAATCTTCAGTTAAAAATATTCCGAACACAAGCCCTGAAAGGTTAAAATTACTTCGGTAGATCTTTTACACGTTATCTGGTAGACCTTTTACGCATTATCTCGAACATAAAACACCGAGTCTCTGGCCCTATCTCCCCCGGTAATCGTTCGATAAAAAAGAAACATTCAAAAAACGTTAAAAAACCTCTTCACGTGACTCGTGCTCGTTGTAAATATAATTTGAAGGCGTTGCCGTGGCGAACGACCCTAACTCATTCTTTGTTAAGAGTACTTGGCTCGCTACGAAAATTTAGGCCATTTCGAGTGATGAAAGTAAATTACTAAATATGAAACAGAGTATGAAGCGCAAGCTGTACCCACTCCTGAACAAGTCTAACAAATTGACAGTTTACAAGATGACAGTTTACAAGATGACCTACTTCAGCCCAGCATGGCTCCAGATGTCACGCTTCCGCAGATCCACCCTTCAGACCATCCAGAACAAAGCCCTCCGCATCATCGCCAAAGCGCCATGGAAACTTCCAGATGCCCACAATCCGGGAATTCATCAGCAGCGCCCAGCTCAAATTCGGGGACAAAGTCCACCATCCCAACACCACAGTCAGGACCGCCTATCGCCCCCCTCCCACACCAAGACCCAGCGTCCCCTACCCCCGGATTAGCTTAAATTAATCTTAATTAATATTAAGGTTAATTTTAAGTTTATGTTCATGAAATATCTTAAGGTGAAATATGTTAAGTTTTCTCACTACATTTATATAAATTCCATATTTAGTTAGCTGGGTTCCTATCATGTATATATACACTCCTGGACAAAATTAACGCAACAATCTGAAAATTAATTTATCTTTTTCTTATGTCAGTTTTAAAGTTTATCGAGTATTTGAATAGTAGGCTATGCATATTTTGTTTCGTTGTTCATGACAGAAATCAAAACAATTCGTTTAGATTTACAGTTTTAAAGAATTTTTTAGAAGATAAACAATTTTCTGTAATAATGCAATAGATTTTCTTTAAAAGTAAGCTTATAAATTGTTCCCTTTTTCAAAGTAATACGTTTTTGTGGTAGACTGTTTTATTTTTGACCCCGAAGAATTAGATAAATGAATCGAACAAGGAATTTAACTGAACACGAGGTAGTGCGAGCCTCAGTTTTATTGGACGAGGGATATTGTCAGAGTTATGTTGCCAATTTGTTAGGCAAACATCATTCCACAATAAGTCGTATGGTAAGACGCTTGAATGAAGTAGAAACTTATTCTAGAAGGCTAGGACAAGGGCGAAAACGATGCACTAGCGACCTAGATGAACGTTTTATAAGACAATATGCTTTAAGAAACAGGACTGTCACTAGTTCTATAATAACAAATGAACTCGAAGCTGTTCGCAATGTCACAATTTCTTCTAAAACAGTTAGAAGACGGTTAAATGAAGCTGGGTTAAACAGTAGGAGACCAGCCACTGCGCCCTTGCTTACTAGAGAGAACAGAGTTGCCAGGTTACGTTTTGCTCGAAATCACGAAAACTGGTCTGTGGATGATTGGAAACAAGTTTTCTTCACAGATAAAACTAGGGTTAGTCTAAAACATCCAAATGGTCGTGAGCGAGTATGGCGAAGACCAGGAGAGGTTTGCTCCTTGCAATATCTCAGCAAGGATTCCATTCGGCGGTGGCTCCGTTATGTTCTGAGGTGGCATCTGCTTTGATGCTCGCACAGAGTTAGTTCCTGTCCGTACGAGACCCATGAATGCTGACTACTATCTTGAGAATATTGTAATAGAACATGTGATGCCTTTCGGTCATTTTGTGGGGCCCAATTACCTGTTTATGCAAGACAACGCTCGACCTCAAGTGACTAGGGAGGTACTCAATTATCTTAATCAAGTTGATATACCGATTATGCAATGGCCACCAAAAAGCCCGGATCTGAATCCGATAGAACATGTATGGGATCACCTTAAGAAAAATGTGAAACGTCATATACCTGCACCTAGAAACCTGAGGGAACTTGAAAATGCAGTTATCACAGAATGGTAGCAAATTCCTCAAGATTTTATCCAAAATTTAATTAGAAGCATGCCTAGGCGCATAAACACTGTCATCCGAAGTAGAGGAGGCAACACACGCTACTAGTGTCCCAGTTACACCATTAATTTTGCTACTAGTGTCCCAGTTTATTTTTTTCATTATTACATAATTTCAACGATTTTGTTATTAGGTCTTAAGAATAATTTTAATACGAATCTTATAGAGAAATTTGGTAGCTAATTCACTTATATCCGAATAAGTTTTTTCTAACTTTTAGTGTAACCAGTGTTCATAAAAAATTATTAAAATTAATTCATTATAGAGATTTGTATGATTTAATATATTGTTGTGTTAATTTTGTCCAGGAGTGTATTAAGATGCAAATATAAATCATGTTTTAATCAAACCAGTATGTAATAGTTATAGAGTAGAAAGTAGCTAGTAGTCAATAAAAGTAGTGAGTAAGAATATGACACGACGAAGAAAATCACTAGTGTTAAGCTTCTTTATTTAGTTACAAACTAACATCTATGTGTTTCGATTCATTAAAAAATTATCTTTAGATTTAATAGTCTAAACGGAGGTAGTTGATATGCAATTTGTAAAATAAACGAAAATTGTGTTGTCTATATAAAGTCGAAAATACATTTTGTTGCCAAGTGCATCCAAACCTTCTTGATAAATTGCAAATATGCAAAACCCGTATCTTTGCCCTCTTTAAATTTATGTTGATAATAATAATACAAGATACGCCAGTACAAAGGTATCAAAAATTATTAACGAGTATTGAGTTGGTAAAAATACTCCTTATAGTTGTTTTCTGACAAAAATACTTATATTTTGCATATGTTTGCATCTACATAGAATTAAAATAATTCAGTTTAAATGGTGAAAATACAGCTGACTACTTTTGTCCCTTGAAAGTGTTTGAAAATATACGAGGTGTACGATAACAACTTTTAATTTAAAATATCTAAATGAAAAAAACCTTGGCTGCATTAAACTACAGTTCTTTACAAAACTAAAAAAATTAAACCGACTTCAAAAAAGGCAACAAAACTGACAAAATAATATCTTGTCTCACTTAGAAAAATACGTATCACAAGGAAAGAAGAAATCTATAGTTATCAATCTAAACGAAAAACGCCCGATATGTCAGCAATATGTTGTGGTTAAACAGCACAGGAGTGCCAATTGGGTAAGCATTCATGTGCCGTAGTGCAACATCATTTGAAAACAGGTCATAATTTTGACTACAACAACGTTAAAACTTCAGTTCACAACAACTATAAAGGGAGACTTTTTAAGGAAATATACCACATAAACAGGGACCCCAACTCAATCAACTATAAATCAGACACTAATCAACTTAGTAATATCAATAATAATTAAAAATTTGCCACCTCTTGCTATAAAATAAGTAAATAAAGTCTTTTTCTTTTGCTGATTTTTCCGTTCATTTGGAATTCACGTCAGTACATCTGCACCGAGGCTGTTTACTCTCAGTTTGTGTAGGAAAAATCAAGATGTTGAGTTTTAATTCCGAGGACTAACTCGCATTTTCATACGTTATTTTATTTGTTTATTAGTTTGTTCATATTTATCTGTTTTATATTTCAACATTTTAATACCTTTAATGAAAAAGAATATTGTTTTTTAATGTGTCTAATCTGTGTATTACTATTGTAGTTACTCCTGAAAAGTTATCAAAATCGTGTACTAAAAAGAAAAGAGTTTTATTTACAGTCCAGACCGATTCCCGATAATGAAATATGCATCTAATTGATGTACGGTCGATAACAGATTACTCGTGTGCAGTAGTTCTCCCACTTTCGATCCCACCTTGTCCGGCTTCGCTACGCCGTGCAGTGTTGATTCAGTAGCCGTCCGTGATGGAGGTACCGATCGCCGTTACCGCTAAGTGCGAAATTCGTGCAGTAATTTGTTTTTTAAACGTAAAAGGGTTTCTACCTATAGAGATTCATCGACAATTGACGGAAGTGTACGGCGAATGGTGTTTACAGGAGGTCGTACGGACATTCATGATGAAGAACCGAGCGGAAGACTGTCGGTTTCAGAGGAGGTGATCCAAAAGGTTGAGGGAATATTGCTCGAAGATCGGAGGATTACTATCAGTGAACTCACTCTTTGGGTTACTGAAGTTTCTTGTACCATAATTCAGAAGACGAGTGAATCGCTATCTCAACGAGTTGGCGACGGAATTTTTGATACGGGCATAAAAATGCTTGGATCGAAATGACGATTACGTTGAAAAACAAAACGATGTTTAAGCTTTCAAATGATGTATTTGGTTTTGCAAATAAACGTTGCTGTCTATTTTTAAGTAATAAGGAAACTTTACGATCAGCCCTCGTATATATATATATACATATATATATATATATATATATATATATATATATATATATATATATATATATATATATATGTATATATATACAGTCCCTGGCCAAATTATTAGACGCACTGTATTTTTTTTTAGTAATTTTATGTTTCTTAAGAGTTTCTATGCGATAATGGTATATTTAAACTACAATATTATTGATTTTTATTTAAAAGAATTGTTGTAGACTACATATTTGTATTTAATTTTAACATATGGCAACACTGTGTTGACAAAGTGATACATGAACGTAAACAAGTACAAACCTGTATCAGTCGCGATCGGAATCGAGTCAGGTACGGACGTGTTTCTGTGGCTTTATGGACTGTGATTGTTTGTTTAACAGTTATTAGTTTATTTTGTATGCAGTGTTTTAAAAAAGTAATTGGACTATTTTCATTATGGGTAGAAAAGGCGATCTTTCACCACGTAAAAAAGCTGAAGTGAAGGCCCTTGTGATTGCGAAAACATTTACAAACCGAGAAATATCACGAAGATTGGAGGTTTCTGAAGCTAATGTACGACGCGTAAAAAAGAAAATTGAGTCAGGGAAGGAATTAAGCCCGAAAAGAAAGAAAAGATGCGGTAGAAAACCAATTTTCACTCCACGGTCAGAGAGATGTTTGAAGAAAATTTGTGTAGAAAACAGATTTGCTACCACAAAGGTAATAAAATCACAACTCCAGGATGCTAGCGTAAATGCTTCTGAGCGCACTGTTCGAAGAAAATTGAAAGAATTAGATTTTAAGGCCTGTCGCCCCGCCAGGAAGCCCAAGTTAACAGCTGCAATGAAAGCAAAGCGCCTGAAGTGGGCCAAACAATGGCAAAACAAAGATGTGGACTTCTGGAGATCGGTAAGATACAGCAATTTAATCAATAATTGATACATTATTATCATTTTCAGTTAAATAAAGCAAATAAACATGGAAGTTTATATATTTTTCCTATTTTTGACAGGTCTGCTTCAGTGACGAAAGCACATTCGAAATTTTGCGGAATAAAGCTCAGTATGTGCGTCGTCGTCATGGAGAAAAGTTTCATCCTGATTGTGTCGTCCCGACGGTTAAACATCCCACCAAAGTGATGATTTTGTCAGTCATCAGCGGCAAGGGCACTGGACGTCTGTACGTCGTCAAAGGAATAATGAGGCAAGATCAGTACAAAGAAGTATTACAAAATCGGTTGATTCCGCAGCTCAGAGAATGGTTTCCAAATGGGGAACCATTCACTTTCATGCAAGATGGAGCTCCCTGCCACACTGCTCGGTCTGTTAAAGCTTTTCTGGCAGAAAAAATATCCCTCTGTTGAATTGGCCGGGTAATAGCCCTGATATGAACCCCATTGAAAATGTGTGGGAGCTGATGAAAAGAGAAGTGGCTAAAGATGTGATTACCAACAAAACCCAGCTCCTAGAAAAGATTATTCATGTGTGGAATCATCATCCTCAAATGCAGGAGACAGTACAATCTTGCATTGATAGTATGCCGCGCAGAATTAAAGCTTTGATAGCGGCTAAAGGTGGCTCAACTAAATATTGACTTTTACTAACATTAATTTCACTTTTCTTTAAAACTTAATAAACTTATGCTTTTCTAAATTAATGCTGTTTTATTTATGTCAAATAAATAGGTAATTGATTGGATAATATAAAAATAAAAAACAAATCAATTTAAAATAATAAAACGGTACAATATCACTCGGTAATTAATATTTTACATGAAATCTTGCAGTGCGTCTAATAATTTGGCCAGGGACTGTATATATATATATATATATATATATATATATATATATATATATATATATATATATATATATATATATATATATATATATGTATATACATACGCATGATTTTAGTTGGTATTTAGGGACAAACATATGAACATATGTACATCCGTTCGCAAAATTTGGTATGTCGCTTCGGAAGCGTATATAGAATACCCTACATAAATATTACCCCATTTAAATAACCTGAACACACATACATATTGAACTGAAAACCTATTTTTTTATGCCCTCGTACTCGCCGATTCACTGTGGGATATTGTGGCTCGAATCGTCACTTTAGAGAAATCGATTCTTGATGTTCTTGGCCATCTTGTCAAAGGTTTATTTAAAGACGAACCAGTCATATTATTATTCTATAATTATCCTACACAATTTTGCCCTGATTAAACGCTACAGAGCTCTAAATTTCCAAGGACCGGATTACACCTTGTCCTCCCACCTTTTATTTTGTGTTTGTCGCGTTCCCGCAATAAGCAAAACAAATTTTAACTTAATTATTACACAGGGGAACAGCTGTTTTGGTGTCGAGGTTTTTTGAGCTGATTCTATATCAATTTGATGTCCTGAATTCAAATAACGTATTCATTTGTACCTAGGAGCTCAAATTTTTAAGATATACAATTTTAGAGAAATATAAGTTACATTATTGTAACTCAAATCCGTAAGTGTAGTAAACAAAAGTAGATACGAAATTTTTATTTTAGTTATACAAAATACAATATTATGTCGTACTTACAAACAAAAAAAAACATTGAAGAAATGATAGTCACTCAACACTTGGAAAGCTTCTTTTCCGCGACATTCTTGAATGTTTTTTTAAACAGTCCCTTTTTAAACTCCAGCAGTAATCTGCCATCATGTGCATGTCCCATCTTTCTTGGTAGCGGTCCTCCATAACTTTAATATCTTGGTGAAATCTTTCACCTTGTTCCTCACTCATGTCTCCTAAATTTTCTGGAAAACGGTCTAAGTGGCTGTGTAAATAGTGTATTTTAATACTCATATTGCACCCTAAGGATTTGAAACTATTAAGCATCTTGTTAACCATTTCAACATAGTTTTGAGCTTTATGTTTGCCTAGAAAATTTTCTACAACTGCAACAAATGATGTCCAAGCTTCTCGTTCAACTTGATTCATTGAATTTATGAAGGCAGGATCCTTAATTAATTGTCTTATTTGTGGGCCGTCAAATATCCCTGCGTTGAGTTTTTCTGTGCTCAACTAATGCATTTTTACCCCTATATATGGAAAACAAGACCCATTCTTATCAAGAGCCTTTACAAATTGCTTCATTAAGCCCAACTTTATATGTAACGGAGGAAGTATGATTTTTTTCTCTTTCAACCAAAGCGTCGTTAATGACATTCTTTTCCCCAACGTCCATGTTTTCTCTCTGAGGCCCACCCAGTGGTGTGTTTTGTCCCTACTATCCCAGAGGCACAAGAAACACGGATATTTCGTGTAACCACTTTGCTGCCCAAGAAGTTTACCATTTTTAAGTCTACACAAATCATCCATTGATGTTCGTAATACTTTATCTTCTGCAAGACCAAAGCTATGGTATTATATTCTTCTTTCAGTTTCGTTGAGTGAGCTAGTGGTATTGAACCATATTTATTCCCATTATGTAGAAGGACACATTTTAAACTTCGCTTTGAACTGTCAATAAATAGGCGCCAATCATCTGGAATATATACAGAAAGTCCCATTTCTTTCATGAGTCCCCTAATTTCGTGACAAAATACAAGATTGTCTTCTTGAGAAAAGAATGGTAGTAGATCTTTTTCTCTTGTACGGTAAAAAGTAATTTTGGTTCGTTGTTCCAGTAAATTTTTGTCGTTCAACCTAGAAGCCAGTACTTCAGAAGCTTTTTTCGATAAATTGAGATCCCTGGTGAGATCATTTAATTCATTTTGATTGAAGCGTTGAGGAACTGATGACGTCCCCTCATAGTCACTGTTAGTTTCATTAGCATCAGAACTTTTATTAGCATCAGAAGAGCGATCAGAGGGAAAATATTCGTCATCAGAGATATGTGGTAGCTGATGAAATGTTGGAATCGGTATTTCATCTGAGTGCGGGATAGGGCGTATTGCCGAGTCTAAATTGGGATAAGTCCACTTACTGCGGTTATTTCGATTGATTCCATTAGTATTTACTAAACAGAAATAACAATCATTGAAGTGGTTTTTTGGTTCTCTCCAAACCATTGGTACGCCGAATTTTAGACATTTTCTTTTCCCGGTAGTCCACTGCCGTAAATGCTCTGTACAAGTTTTACATACGAGATGCGGGGCCCACGTTTTGTCCTGATCACCAAGCTTAACTCCAAAGTATCCAAGATACGCTCGCTTTACAAAGTCAGTAATAGTTTGTCTGTTTTGTTGAAACATGTATTCTCCGCATATATAGCAAAACACATCAGGTTGATTTACACAACTTCTTCTTGAACTGGAACCTGAACTCATTTTAATTCTGTTCAATAACACAAAAACACTCTTTTCGATCTACTCTCATTAGTAAGAACGCACAAACTGACGAGACTTACCCGAGTTAGGTGATTAAAAGGGTCAGTTCAGGTACCTGATAGGCAATGGTTCCACTATTTATAGATTTACCTGGAATTTACTCAATTACAGACTGACAATAAAACCATTGTACCTACATTAATGAATATATAATAATTTTAGAACTCTCATAAATGAATATACTGAATAAAAACCACATTGGTAGATAAGTTGATGTATCTAAAAAGTAGAGCTGATAGAGAAAAACGGATTGCATGTATAGATTTAGCGTCCCATATAGTTAAAATCAGCTCTAAAATCCCAGGCACCAAAACAAAAATATTTTTTTGTTGCCCTGTGTTATCATTTTAAATATAGCACATTGTACTTTTTTGTTATCGATCCCTCTCTTTTAATAAACTATTATAAAATTGCTATAAACTGGCGCAATATAAAAATTATAATATAAGATAACACAAGATAAAATATTAACTTAATAAACTGCACAATAGCATGAAAAAATATTGAGCCAAACCCCTTAATGGTGACAGGTAGGGCAACATGAGCAGTAGTGTCACGGTCATATTGTCGTCGTTTATAATTCCTTTGTGGTGTGCGTGACGGCTGAAATAATCGTAGAACGACGACATTGTCTGTCAGAAAATCTTTTTTTTGATAAACACTGTTTTTGTGTGCGCTATTATTATTTTTTTTTTAGACGAGTTTGATTACTGAAGCGCCAGTCCAAAAAGCTACTTTATTTTAAAATTAGTAGACAGGGATATACAGATTTGCCTTCGCAGAAGTTCTCACTGTAAAATAAATTATTTATACGAGGGCTACCTTTTAAGTTTTTACAAAAACAATGAAAGAAAAAAAAATTTTTGGTACAAATCGTTTTATTGCTCCTCCAAAAATTCGGCTTTAAGATTTATATACTTTTGCATGCGTTCGAACCAATTCACGAAACATTCTTTCCACTCTGAAGTTGGTACTGCAAAAACATTTTGGAAGGTTTTAACAGCTATTTCAGGTGATGAAAATCGTTGTCCACGCATTTTTTTGACATTCGGAAACAAAAAGAAGTCGCTAGGCGATAAATCAGGTGAATACGGGCAATGAGACATTAATTTGGTGGTTTTTTATTTATTTATTTTAACGGAGAAGCCAATTACAATAGTAATATAAAAACAAAATAATGTTAAAACACAATGCACATATACAATCCATAACGTGAAAAAGGAGAAAAAAAAAAACAAGCATTACAAACAGTTTAACACCTCAGATCCCGATCGCGCTTACAAGCGTTTTAAATTCGGTAACCCTACAACTGAAGGGATCAAGGCTGTATGTATTAAATAATCGGCACATTCTCGTGAGAGGACTGTAATAGCCATAATTAGCACTGTGAAATGGAATCCTAAGCAGTACACTGCCACGAGTCCTACGAATAGTATTAAGTTGGACGCTCTCCAGAAGTGGTGGACAGGAAATAAAGCCATTCAGGAGTTTATATAGGAATTAAACATCTGCAAGATCCCTACGCTTCTCCAAAGTAGTCACACCAAAAAACGTTCATAATCACCCCATAGTCAATATGACAACTTGCATCCTTATAAATATTTATTCCAGCTTTAAAAGCTAAAGTTCGTAGAAATCTACGCTGCACTGACTCAATCTCAGCAATATGGCGCTGGTAAGATGGTGACCACACTACCGAAGCATACTCCAAACCAGAACGGACCACTGAAAAATACAACACTCTAAACGTGCTAGCCGACAATTGCTTACTATATCTGGTAACAAAATCAAGATTTCTGAGACCCAGTCTCAGAATATTATTAATATGGCCACGAAAATTAAGTTGACTGTCCAAAAGCACACCCAAGTCATGAATCTCCGACACCGACTCAAGCAGGGCGCCGTTCAAACTATACCAATGACGTTCAACATTCCGCTTCCTACCAAAGGAAATGCAGAAACACTTTTTAACATTTAGACTTAAGCCATTCCTTTCTGACCAGTGATAAGAGTCGATTCAGATCTTCCTGCAGACGCATAACATGGTTTACACTTTCTATTCCTCTGTACAATTTGAGGTCATCTGCAAATAAAAGATATTCAGAATGGTTGAACATCTCACCAATATCATAAATGAACAAATTAAAAAGGGGAGGCCCACAGTGTGAACCCTGCGGGACACCTGAACGTACCGATATGTTTCTTGAAATATGATTTAATATACGTATACACTGGCTACGTTCAGTCAAAAAACTTTTGATCCACCTAGTCACGCTCGTGCCGAATCCCAGGGCTCGAAGCTTTCCCACCAAAAGCTCATGATTAACCCTGTCAAACGCCTTCGAAAAATCAGTGTATACAGCATCAACTTGCATACCTCTCTCAAACGCGCCCAACAGATACTGCTTGTAACTTAGTAAGGTTGTGACTGTGGATCTTCCCCGAGAAAAGCCGTGCTGCTCATATCTTACCAAGTTCCTACAAATCCATGAAAGTTGATCCGCGACAAGATTATCAAAGAGCTTTGGTATAGCCGACTGAATACAAATACCCCTGTAATTGGTTATATCCTCACGAAGCTGGTCTTCCAATATTGCGGAAAAACGCAGGACTCCAACGACAAACAGAAGACATAGTGCAGTGGTCTGCTCAGGGAAAACACACATTGTCTCAGGAATGCTGATGGAATCCCATCTGGGCCATGACAATAACTCATCTTAAGCTAATTAATGCCTTCAAATACTTCGGCCAACGAGACCCTCACAACGTTCACATCCAGTACGTTATCAATATTACAGGCTGAAAAGCCACAGTTCTCTCTCACATAACTAGCCGACAAATGACGCGCGAACAAATCCACGATGCCATTGCCATCATTAGCAAGTGAATCCATCAAAAACATGCTATGTGGATAAGAAGTACACCTCCTGGAATTGTTAACGTGTCTCTAAAAAAACGCAGGGTTGACTCTTAAGTCATTGTCAACTCTAGACAAATATTCTTTATAGCAAGCTGATTGAAGACGTTTACATCTATCACGCAATAAAGAAATGTGATTAACACTAGTTCACAGGGTTTTTGTTCATAAGATAAAATATATATGTTTTGTTTATTTTAAGTGTCCTCAACTTGGAAAAAATATACAAAAATATTCAGGTCGTCAAACTTTTAAGATATTTAATAAGAAATATTTCACAAAAAGAACACATTTAAAGTACGAATAAACAATTAAAAATGATAAGGTTTAGCTCTTTTTTTTGTTATTACTTGTATCTGTATCTCTTACAACAGACCAACAGTAGTCCCCTAGCATGTTCTGGTCCCAAAAACCTTTATAATTTTGCTCAAATAATTTTAGATCCTGATTGATGAAACCGCTCGCAATGCTCATCACTCTTACTTCCCAGATTTTCCGGAAAAAATTCAGATGGGTGTGCAAAAAATAAATTTTGAGGGACATCTTCACACCCATTAGTTCGTCATTCTGCAATAAATTTGCAACCATCTCTTGATAATTGTCATTTTTTCTACTACCTAAAAAATTTCGAACAAGTTTGAAGGAATCCAGGCAGCCTTTTGAACGTCCGTCAAATGACCCTCAAATGTTTTAGCATCCAAAATTTTCCTGATTCGAGGTCCTATAAATATTCCTCCTTTTAGTTTAGCCTCAGAAAGATTCGTGAATACACTGCGTAAGTACAGGAGTAAAAACGAGTAAACTTTTCTACCACCATGAATGGAGCAATACAGGCAGTTCCACATTTTTTATACAAAATAATGTTTTCTGACGAAGATACTTTTTGCATTATTATTCAACAGTTAATCCTTTTCGGGTCTGGGAAGTTCAAAACCAAAACCATTCGTTGTTTAATGTATGGTGTGGAATATTAAATTTTCGAATTATTGGTCCATATTTTTCCGCGAACCGCTTAACGGGCCTAGATATTTAAATTTTTTGTAAAACGAATTACCCCAGCTTCTTGAAGAAGTTGATAACTTTGAAAGGGAACAAATGTGGATTTAACAAGACGGAGCTCCTGCTCATTACCACCGGGAAGTTCGGGAATTTTTAAACGATCGTTACCCACAAAAATGGATCGGTAGGGATGGGTTCATTCAGTGGCCCCCTCAATTATGTGACTTAACACCTTTAGACTTCTCTTTGTGGGGCTACATTAAAGATCGTGTTTATGTGAATCCTCATATACCAGTAGGTATGGAAAATAGGATACTTACTGGATGCGTGCAGGACAATAACGCCCTTTATACTAAGGAAAGTGAAGGAAAATATAGTAAAACGACTAAATATGTGTATTCAAGTAGACGGGCATATTTTTGAACATTTATTACGTCATAATAATTAACCATTAGATAAGTTAAACTATATTAAAATTATTATTAACTATTTGTTTATGTTTTCACAATAGCGTAAGTGTATTAAAAACAAGGGTAAAAATTGAAAAATTCAAAATAAATCGAAAACTATTAGAAATAGGTATATGACATATTTAATAAAAGTTGAAGGGTTTTGTAAAATCTATCAGAAAAAATAATAATATACACAAAACTGAAAACTAGTATTTTTTTAAAAAAAAATTGGAATATTAGAAAAACTACTAGGTTTAGGTGTATAACATTATTAATAAAAAAGTTATGAAATTTTACGCAGAATTTAAAAATAAATTAGAAAATAGGATGTTCCATTTAAAAAAACCATATGTTTTTGAAGTATCCTGTATACTCAAAAATGATTTTAAACTTTCTTTTTTTCGTTATTCCCGAAACAAATGAGATAATGGACTTTACTCTGTGGTTGACTCACCCTGTACCATAAATAAGGTTAGAAATGAATCGCTTTCCACAAAGCATTGTTTGCAGGGGTGCCAAGAATAACCCCAAAAAAAAAAGGAATTTCTTTTACCGGCTACAAATTATAGGCGACTCGTTCTTATTTAACTGACTGTATGTATATCCTGAAAATACTGTACAATTCAGCGTGGCACAGAAGAAGGATGAGAGCCAACGATAAGAAAGATAAGAAATTTTTGTTAACGATTAAAGAGTACAGACAGATTTTCTGAACACCTTAGATAAATAAACAAACCAAAATAAGGATTTTATTCATTGAGGTCATGAAACCTACCAACGACTAGACTCGTCGTTGATGCAAAAATAATCTGCCTGTAAATAAATCTGTGCAAAGATCAACTATTTCCGACACTTATGGCGTGATCTTATTACTTTTCAGTTTATCGCAGTCAACGTAATTAGAAAATTTACAGTTAGAGTGTCCAATTAATTTATGTTATCAAAACAATATTAATAATATTTCTAATGCAAAAATTTATATACAGTGTGTCTCAAAAAGTTTTATACAAATGGAGAAAAAGTTTACCTTACATATTACAAAAAAATTTATTCTTGATAAAAAGTTCTGCATCACATGGAAATCCATAATGAGGCATCAAAAATTTAAAATATCGTATACAGGAAAAATAAAAAACAATGATTTATAATGAAGAGTAAAATGTGTTTAAATCAGTGATTCCCAAAGTGGTTCACGTGGACCCCCAGGGGTCCACGGGAGACTCGACGGAGGTCTACGTTGGCGTAAAAAAAAAATGGGGGTTCACAAGTTGTAAGTGGGGGTCCACGAAAATTTATCTGGTTTCGATAGTAAAGAAAAAAAATGTTGGCTTGGCTTTACCTGTCAATGTAGGCAGATAATACACTACTCAAAAAAATTAAGGGAGCAAAAAAAATTCCAAATTTTTCGGTGATTTTTGACAGGCTGTATTTCGGTGAAAAATGGTCGTATTGAGACTTAAAAAAAAAGCATTTTGAAGCTTTAAGATTCTAATTTTCAGATTTTTTGGCTAAAATTTTTTAGGAGCTACGGTTCTCATGCAATCCTAACAGATAGCGCGAAAAAATAATATTGCAAATATTTTTTGCTTTTTTTTTGGTCCACGGGCTTGAAACAAATTGTTTCAGTTAGGCAGGCATATGGATCAGATAGCCTGTTTATTTAGCATTAATTTCCTTGTTTTAAAACCTCCCTTAATTTTTTTGAGTAGTGTATTTTAAGAAGGTCAGCGACTGTTACTTGTAAAAACTTACATATTCGATATTCAGTACAACGTACGTCGAGACTTGCAGAGCGCCGTCCGCCCGCCCGCAACGCAACCCGTTCAGACGTGCAAAGGGACGAAATACGACTTGTGCTGTGCTTGCAATCTTGCACGAACTTGCTTGATTCTTCACCAATATAAATACGAATGCCAAGGACAAACGTTACTCATTTGTTTCCGGAATTTTGAAAAGAAAAGTATGAGTGAATCGATGTCAGTGTTTGCCAGTGCCGGAAAAAGTAAGTACTTGCCTATTTGTTATTCATACTTTTATTTTATATTGTAATAATATTATATTTGTTATGTTTGCGTGTAGTAGGGACGTAACAAAAATTAAATACTGAACAGGGCCGTTATTCGACACTTCTATAAAAGAACAGAAAGCCGAGAAAGATTGAACTTTTAGTATTTTTTATTACAAAATTATTTAATTACCCGACTGTGGTGATTCACTAAAGGAGAGATATATGATTGACCTGCATGTTTGTACATATTTCAGTGCCCTCGTAGTTGCTAATGCTAAATTACTAAAAATATTTTCCTAAATTGTACGTGTCTTTATGTACCACTTGTAACGTACATCAAAGCAATAAATAAATCATTAAAATCGCGGAGTTTTGATGTCAAAATATTCTTTAAAAGTATTTTCTCTCGAATTTACAGAAATGTATCAAAATATAATTAATCAAAAAATATTTTATATTACATTAAAATAGGTTCGACCGTTTTGTGAAAACCTCTATATGGGTCTTAGCAGTTTATTGCTTTTAATAATTAAAATCAGTTTTGCCGACGGCATTTTGGTTTTTTCATTGCAATAATTAATTAATCCTATTTTATTCTGTTAAAATAGCCATACCCTTTTAAGTCGCCTTATGATTACTGAAACAAATATTTTTTTCTTTACAGGTAGGTAACTGATACGAAACATGGGTGAATCTAAGAAAAAATGTTGACAGTACAGTGTTGATTATTTGAAATGTGGTTTTCTTCCATCAAAGGCAGACAAACGATTGCCCATATGCCTTTTATGCAACAAAGTTTTGAGCAATGACTCTATGAAACCATCGAAGCTCGAAGATCATCTAAGAAGGTGTCATCCTGATAAAATAGGTAAAGATTTAACATATGTTCAAACATTGAAGGAAAAATATGAAAAGAGATCCACGGTGCACAGTATGTTCGCTTCAACGTCTCAAAGTAACGATGATGGCTTGCGGGCATCTTGCAATATCTCATTGCTTATAGCGAAATCTGGAAAACCGCACACCATCGGAGAACAGTTAATTTTACCCGCTGTTGAAGAGGTTTTAAAAACTGTTCTGAACAAACCTCCATTTGACGTACTCAAAAGAATTACTTTGAGTAACAACACTGTACAAAGACGTATTGATGAAATGAGCTCTGATATTGAAAGCTTCTTGTGTAATTATCTGCAAACAACTCATTTTTCTATTCAACTGGACGAGTCAACTTTACCTGGTAATGAAGCATTATTATTGGTATATGTTCGATTTGTTATGGACGAAGAAATCCATGAAGAGCTGCTATTCGCGAAAACTTTGGAGACGGACACTAAAAGCGAATCAATATTTAATGTCCTGAGTGATTTTTTTAAGGAAAAATCGATTCCATTTACAAACATTATTTCGGTGGCAGCAGATGGAGCTCCTGCCATCTTCGGGCGATATCGTGGGTTTATAAGCCATCTTAAAAGAATTATACCAGGAGTAACTGCAATTCACCGTGTCATCCACCGTACATACACTGGTAGCGAAAAATTTGAGTGATAGATTGCACCAATCGCTTCAATTTGTGATTAAAGCAGTTAACAAAATAAGAAGCAATGTGTTGAATACCCGTTTATTTGCACAATTGTGCGACGAAAATGATGAAGACTTCCAACGATCGCTCTTACATACTGAAGTACGCTGGTTGTCGAAAGGTGCATGTTTAACAAGATTTTACTCACTTTTTGAATCAGTTTTAGAGTTTCTAGAAAGTAAAGATCCAGATTTAAAAGAAAACCTGATCAAATTGAAAGCAGGCATCGCGTATTTGACAGATTTGTTCAAAAAATTTAATGTCATTAACTTGCAGTTACAAGGGGACAGCCTAAATTTAATAAAAACAAAGGGTGTAATTTCGGCTTTTCTTGGAAAATTGAAATTTATGAAGCAAAATATTAGTCGGCGCGAATTCTCCCACTTTCCAAATTTGTCACAGGCAGAATGTCTTGATGAGGATATTCAGACATACGTTCAACATTTAAATGCCCTGCATGATGACTTCAAAAATAAATCTGAAGATATTCTGACGATGGAAATACCACCATGGATCATAAATCCATTGGATGAAACGGAAGTGGCGAATGTGGTATTACAAGAGGAGCTACTCGAGCTTAGCACCAATGAGGAGCTGAAGGTGAAATTTAAAAAAGGCTATCAAACATTTTGGCTGCAGGCAGAAATATCCTAAAAATATCCTGGGCTGTGGGAAATTGCGAGAAAACTTTTGATAGTGTTTCCCTCGTCATACCTTGTCAAAAAAAGTTTTAGTGTCGTTACAAACCAATTAACAAAAAAAAGGAGCAAATTGAACATCACAGAACGGGGAGATTTGCGGTTATTCCTTACAAAACTGAAGCCAAATATTGATAATTTGCTGTCAATCCATCAAGTACATCCCTCCCATTAAAATTATGACTATTTTTTTTTAATTGTTGATTTGCATTGTTGAAGTTACGGTACGTTATTAATGTTTAATTTTAATTATATTAAGTCTGTAATCATATTATTTTAATAAATAGAACACAAGAAAATATATTAGAATTTAGGGCTGGAACTCGGCCACGACGCAAATTTCCATCGTTAGATCTAATCTTCACATTTTTTGACGAGTTTTGGGAATATGGTAGAAATGTAGCAGCAGGGGGTTCACCGAAACCAGTAAAATTTTGAAAGTGGTCTACTAGAAAAAAAAATTTGGGAAGCTCTGGTTTAAATTTAAATACAGAACAATATATTAATTGAAAATGTCAATAGGAAATAAAAAAATTATGCTCACGTTTAGATTTGTAGCTTTCCTAGTAAAAAATACTCCAGTAAACACGTCAGTAATTGTTAGATTATTTATTTAATAAAAGAAAACGAAATCACTACAAATTTTAGGCTGAAAATAAATAAACATATCTTTGGAAATACCTAACAACTGTCAATAAACTTCAAAGCTAACGCCAATCTGTATTTCCAATAATTAGAAATGCCAGTAAAATTGAATGTTGAAGATAAAATTGAAATTGTTCTCATAGTTGGAAATAATTATAAAACTTTTAGAGAAGCAGCAGAAATCTTGAATAATAGACACCCTGATAAAATTGTACACTTCACAACTGTAGGATATCTAATAAATAAATTCAAGGTTTATGGAAGTGTTGAAAATAAATTTAAAAAGAAACTTCGGGCATGGGTTTCAAATGAAGATAATCAAAATTAAGTAATACTCTCGGCAGTAGAAAAGCCAAAAGATCAGCTTGGTTGCGAGAATTTTAAGACTAAATAAATTTAAACCATACAAACCTAATTTACCCATACTTTAAAAGCAGAAGATTTTGAACGAAGATTTAAATTTTGTGCTTGGTTTAAAGGAGAGCTGGAAGAAAACAGATTTTTGGCAACACAAATACGTTTCTCTGACGAAGCGACATTTACGTGTAATGGCACCGTAAGTTCTCAAAACTATCGCTGGTGGAGCGACGTTAATCCTAACTTCAATATCAAAACTCGAATTCGCCACTTGTTTAAAACCAATGTATAGTGTGGAATTTTTAAAGACAGAATAGTTGGACCATTCTTTTTTCGAAATAATATGAATGAACGTTACCTAGAATTTTTAAATAACGAGTTCCCTGAGTTTCTTAATCGCCTATCAATAATTGAAAGACAATGTATATGGTACCAACATGATGGTGCATCATGTCACAGTACGAGAAATTGTTCGAGATTATCTCCTCTTTTTAACGGCAGAGTAATAGGGAGGTATGTGCAGTTTACTTGGCCCCCAGGGTCTCCGTACATCACCCCTCTAGACTTTTTTTATGGGGCTACTTAAAAGAAAAGGTTTATCTTAAAAGGCCATTTCAAGATGTTGATCATCTTGAGAGTCATTAGGGACACATGTGAGGCTATAACTCCTGACGTAATTAGAGATGTAATAAAAGATCTTTCTCGACGAACAATCACCTGTTTAGAAAGGGACGGTGGATACATTGAAGCACTTGTGCAATAAAGTTAGAATTAATCCATATGCTTAGTTGTACGTAGCAATTAAGTAAAACAGTGCAACACGAAAAAAAAATAACCATATACGGACACCACCACGGGATAATAGACCAAAAAAAAAAAAGACCCGTGTCTCCCAGTTTTTTCCGAAAGTCATGTACTTTTTTTTTTATGGGCCCCCAAAGATTTGAGGCCTGGGTGTAATTTTTGCAAAAAACTCATCATATTCTGAGGCTCATATCTTGCAAACCGTTCGGAATTTTAATTTACTTTCTGTGGCAAAGTTGTAGCCCTTGTCATAAGGAACAAAAATTGTGAACATTTAAAGTAAAAAAAACTTCATCTTCAAGATCAAAATAGCAAAAAACTGTAAAAAATTCGATTTTTTTTTACCTTTTTTTCCCTGTTTAGGCCCATCGCTAGCAAACCGTTCAAAATTCAAGGAAACAATCAACTACAAAAATGTAGCTAAGATCTTAGTAAACAACTTTCTAGAATATATGAACTTCCTAGGAATGATTCTTAACACTGTTTAGGTAGCCGCAAAAGTGAAAATTTTCCCGAAAAATCTACTTTTTTAAAGTTTTTTGCGATTTTGATCTGGAAGATGAAATTTTTTGGATTTTATATGTTCACAATTTTTGTTCTTTATGACAAGAGCTACAACTTTGCTTCAGAAAGTAAATCAAAATTCCAAACGGTTTGCAAGATATGAGCCCGAGAATATGATCAGTTTTTTGCAAAAATGACACCGAGGCCCCAAATCTTTGGGGCTTCATAAAAAAAAAAATGCATTACTTGGGGCAAAACTGGGAGACACGGGTCTTTTTTTACCCGAGGCTCCCAGTTTTAGCCCAATTCATGTACTTTTTTTTATGAGGCCCCAAAGATTTGGGGCCTCGGTGTCATTTTTGCAAAAAACTGATCATTTTCTCAGGCTCATATCTTGCAAACCGTTCGGAATTTTTATTTACTTTCTGAAGCAAAGTTGTAGCTCTTGTCATAAAGAACAAAAATTGTGAACATATAAAATCCAAAAAATTTCATCTTCCAGATCAAAATCGCAAAAAACTTTAAGAAAGTAGATTTTTCGGGAAAATTTTCACTTTTGCGGCTACCTAAACAGTGTTAAGAATCATTCCTAGGAAGTTCATATATTCTAGAAAGTTGTTTACTAAGATCTTAGCTACATTTTTGTAGTTGATTGTTTCCTTGAATTTTGAACGGTTTGCTAGCTATGGGCCTAAACAGGGAAAAAAAATCGAATTTTTTTACAGTTTTTAGCTATTTTGATCTTGAAGATGAAGTTTTTTTTACTTTAAATGTTCACAATTTTTGTTCCTTATGACAAGGGCTACAACTTTGCCACAGAAAGTAAATTAAAATTCCGAACGGTTTGCAAGATATGAGCCTCAGAATATGATGAGTTTTTTGCAAAAATTACACCCAGGCCTCAAATCTTTGGGGGCCCATAAAAAAAAAGTGCATGACTTTCGGAAAAACTGGAAGACACGGGTCTTTTTTTTTTTGGTCTACTATCACGTAGTGGTGTCCGTATATGGTTATTTTTCCATAACTTAAAAAATTACACACAGTGTAATGTTGCAATTTAAAAATAAAATGATATTAGCACAAATTTATTATGGATGTAATTGCTGCAAAGCAGATAAACAGGTTATCAAATTTTTAACAAAAATATGATACAATAAAAATCAGTGCACTAGTTTTTAATTAATTTCTTTTTCCTTTATTCAATAAATAATCCGACAATTACTGACGTGTTTACCGGAGTTTTTTTGAAATCTTAACTAGGAAGGCCACAAATCTAAACTTGAACATGATTAACATTTTCAATTAATATTTGCACGGTATTTAAATTTAAACACTCTTTATTCTTCAGTATAAATCATTATTTTTTATTTTTCCTGTATACCATCAAATGTTTTAAACTTTTGATGCTTGATTATGGCTTTCCATATGATGCAGAAGTTTTTATCAAGAATAAATTTTTTTGTAATATGTAAGATAAACTTTTTGAGACCACTATATATTCTTTATTATTTTATACATGCAGTCTGTGAAGTTTGATTCCAAAATGTGCTTGTAGACAGAGGGCTATTGCACTTAGGACATACTGGGTGAGGCTCTCCTTTTAATAGGTGGGAATGTGTGAGATAAGTGTGGCTGATGGCAACTCTCCTCCACATAACATTTGCCTTGCAAGAAGATAAGGAAGGAAGGTGCAGATGGGGAAAAACGAGAGGTTTTACCTCCCATAGTTTGTTAGTACCCTCTTGCAAGTTCCAGTCTAATTGGAATAGATTTGCTATAGTGGTTCTAAAATGGTTTGAAAAATCTTTAGAGGAGAAAATGAATTTAGTGGGGGTTCTAGTGGAAATTGCATTTTGGTCAGCTGACTCTTACTCCACGCTGAATCGGTATTGCTTCTGAACGCTCCCCTTTTGCCTTAATAAATGCCATGTGATTCCAGTAAAGGTTGCTAGAGGATCTGCGGAATATTAGCAACCTCTAATATTGATGTTAATCCCACTAAATAGATTTTATCAAAATTTCACATTCTTCTGTGGAGCGTATTTCTATGGCGGTTTAGCATCATGACCCATTATTTTACAACCTCGAAAAGCTTAGTACTAAAAATGACATTGTCTGTTACTCGATGTAAGTCAAGGGTGTATCACAACAAAAAATGATCAGAACTGCCACAAATCGCCTAATTTGGCGAGATTAAAAGCAGCAGCCGCTTATATGGCTTCTCCCCCGTTGTGTTTGTGCAATAAATCAACAAAAAATTGAAACTTATTTCTAGGGCGCCATGCACTATTTTATTAAAATATATTTTGGGTTTTCTCTACAAATACGACTTCCTCGGCACAAATAAGCCATTACGAAAGCTAATCAAGAGGCCATAGAGGAAGTATTTCAAGTTAAAATGGCATCGTAAATTTCAAATCTCCTCTTACTGCCGGCCTGCTTTCTTGCATCAAGTTCGTCGAACTGCGCGGCTGACATTACGGATTTTCAATTTCCACCTTTACAGTAATATCCAGGTTAATATGGCCTGCTAAATGCATCGAAAACACAGGGGAACAAAACCGGTGAAGTAAATGAGGCAGATTTTCCTGAACAAAATATGCTGTGTCAGCGATATTTTAAATTTATCCATTATCCTCGACCGACCACTACAGAGATGAAATTGAAGATCACAAAACATTAACATCAAGTTCGAATTTCTTAACATTCTAATTACCCTACTACCCCTATGTACAGGTTCGATGATAGCTTATGTTAAAATTTAATCAAGGCTCTGCATATTGACATCTAAACACGATCCAACCTTAACAGTGAACTCAAGAAAGGGCGACTAAAAACGCTAAGACGATTTGGTTGAACGCAAATGTTGTCAAATTTCTAAAATTTAAAATATACAATGGCTCACCGGCTTTCACAATATTATTAAAAAAAAGTTTCGTTCCCGTCGTTTCCTGCCAAATCAGTGATATACGAGGATGGATTGAAAGTTCGCGGCCTCACCAAAAAATAATTATAATTATTATAGTATCCTCATACTTTCTTTGGTTGTCGCAATGTAAAATTTTGTTGCCGTAGAATTTGTAGTTTTTAGGTTAGAACGAATTTAGTGAGACCAAGTGCAGTGTTTTTGGAAAAATGGAAAAAATTTAACAACGTGCGGTCATCAAATACCTGTTTAAAAAAAGATTAACACCAAAGGAGATCCACGACGATATGAAAACAACACTAAGGGAATCTGCTTCGTCATATACCACTGTGAAAAAAAATGGGTTGCAGACTTTAAACGTGGACGAGAGAGCATCGAAGATGACCCTCGCTCTGGCCGGCTCACGACGTCTACGACTGAAGAAAACATCGGCAAAGTGTGTGATCTTATATTGCAAGACCGTAGATTAACTATCAAGGAGATTGCAGACACAAAACATCATTGCCAACAAACTTGGATTTTCTAAGGTTTCCGCTAGGTGGATCCCCAGATTGCTTTCAGTTGAATAAAAACGAATTCGACTCACGATTTCTCGCGATTGTTTGGAGATGTTTGAGGCTGATCCGCAAGATTTTTTTAACAGGTTTGTGACAATGGACAAAACCTGGGTTCACCACTATACTCCAGAGTCAAAACAACAATCCAAGCAGTGGAAAAAATCTGGTGAACCGACCCCAAAGAAAGCGAAGACAATCCTGTCGGCTGGAAAAGTGATGGCATCGGTTTTTTGGGATGCTAAAGGTATTATTATGGTGAACTACCTTCTGAAAGGCGAAACAATAAACTATTGCACCCTTTTGCGTCGTTTACATCAAGAAATTAAAGAGAAACGCGCAGGATTACTGAGAAAGAAAGTTTTGCTCCATCAGGCTTATTCTCCTGATTTGGCACCTTCGGATTTTCATCTATTTCCAAACCTAAATAAACACATCGGTGCACAGTGTGTCGACTAGTACAAGTTAGCTGGACAAAATTATTTTTTCACTTATTTCAATTGTTTTTGTATATTCTAGGCATATTAAGTTATTTTAAGAAAAAATTCATCGCGTTGGTTTTTTTTATGGGCGTGGCTAATTTTTTCCCCTAAATTAGTCAGCTACGCAGACATATTTAACGATAACTCGGGAACAACTTGTCAGATTTTTTATAAATAAAACATTAAAAAATGCGTAAAATTTTATTAAAGTTGATTGAATATTATTTTATTCTATCTTTTATCGTTTTGGAGTTATTTAGAAATTAATGGAGAGAAAAAAAATTTTCCGTGTAAAATTCATTATTTTTTTCGGTAAAAAAGCGCAATAACAAATGAAAAACAAAATATTATACATTTTTCTGACAGCTGCGTAACTGGAAAATAAAATAAGGTATTAATCATGAAAATCGGTTAATAAATGTGGGTTTTATTCCCAATTTACCACAGGTACTCAATATCGATAAAATTTGTATAATACAGCCACCCTTGCATGTCGCGGTAGGATTGCATCAGCTTAGCAGGTAGATAACGGAACTAAAGGGCAAGGGTATTTTGTATGGTTATTAGAATTAAAAATTATAATACATTATAATACAGTATCTTTCATTTAGCTGCATTTCGCTTACCTGTATTTTTTGTCCAGCTGCACAAAAGATTGTATAACAAAAACAAAATATTCTGCGTATGTGCACCAATTTTTCTACAAACTTGAATGTGCAACTAAATGAAAGACACTGTATTATTATTTTTAATACTAACCAGATGAAAAATCATTTATTGCATTTGTCAATTAAAAATAAAACAATTAATCCATATTACTTAGTTTTATTGACACAAAAAGGATAAACTCAAATAATACCTGCCTTTCAGGTAGGTAACTTGTGCATTATACATACATAAGTACTTGGCATTTTAAAATGTTTTTGATTTTTTTAAGGTACATATTTCTTGCTGTTCGGTTCCAAAAAAAATTGTTTTTGAAAATTCCAGTCAAAAATTGTTTTTGTTTAATTTTAAAATAAATGTTATAAATGCTCTGTAATAAATTTAGCATAATGACACTGACTGTAATTATATGTAAAATAAAAATACTCATTTATTGATAAAGAAAAATTTAAAAGTCAAGGTTTACATGCTTAGTACAAGCACTACATAACTAAAAATAGTAGCTGAACCTAATAATCATCATCAGAGTCTTCTTATGAGTCGTTTACTGTATAATCGTCATCATTTTGTGGCATTGTGCGACAATATGATGACGATTCCAATCTTGACTCTTCTATGCTAGGGCTTACAATTAACTTTAATACATCTGTACATATTTTTTCCGGCTTTTTTTTGGGAACCTCTCGAAGGCTATTGATCAAAGGATCAGATGTTATAATTAACATGCACAGTAAGTCTCTATTCGTGGCAACACGCGAGCACTTGCGGGTGTTGTACTCCCTAAATCTGCGGCAATCTTTGTTCCGTGCTTCTTGAGCCTCTTCGGAAAGCTGCCCAATTGGAAGCAATGCCACTTTGATGACTTCTGTGCTGTGAATTAATATTTTATGCACAGTAGCAGGCATACAGTACCACGAATAGAAACTAAGATGTTTTCTGGTTTCAAGACAAAATTTTTTGAATTCAACTAAGTTTATCTCGAATCCAGAAGACAATGTTCTCAAAATAACATCAAACTTTTTTATAATTGTAACATCCAACCCTGTGATCTGAGCACTCATCTCAGCATTCTTAAAAAAGCGACGGGCTGTATTTCCATCATTTGAAGAACCAAATCCTGGCTTTGGTTTATCTACAATGAGTCCCATCTCGTTCTTAAATTTCAATTTGATTTCCTCGGAACGAACCTTGATATCTGCTTTGTCTTCGTTGCTTCTAGCCTGCCATTTCTTAATATTCAACTTGTAACTGATATGTAAAAGACATTCGAAGCAACGAATCCAAGCATGAAGTGTAGATAAACCAAAGCCAAAATGTTCTTGATTGCTGTTAAACATCGCGGGGTCATCGTTCATCGTCTTGGGGGTGGCGCCACAGATGAAACACTTTTGGGATGAACTAGTTTCCGTTAAGGCGTTACACACCTTTCCGTCTGTCATTGTCAGCAAAAGTTCGTGTTTTACAGAGATTTGAGAATCACCACAGTTGATAAGTGTTGGAAGAAGAGCATTAACTTCTTCCCACAATCTATTTGTCTCCACTAACGTGAAGTCGTTCGTTTCTTTGGCAAATATAAATTTGATTGGGCGACAATACAAAGTTGATGAAGGCCGAGGATTTTGCCAAATAATTTTGGACCCATTATATAACTTAAGGGGAACTAAAGAAAATGCGAAAAGAAACTCGTCCGTATATTCAGTGTTTTCAAATCTCTGTTTGTATGTGCTGTGCCCAGAACTTCCGTCACATCCCCATTTACTAACAAATGTAAACGATGAACTTGTTGGGAGCACACTGCTGATAACTTCATTCTGTGCTAATACTAGACGTTCCACTGTTTTATTTAATAAGGTTTGCAAATTTATTTCGGTACGAGTTTCTGTTATAGCAATGTGCTCCTCTGCAGGGTAACAGGCCTGTTTGGACTTTTTTAAACTAAAATATGATTGAAAACACATTATGCCCCGCCTTCATGGACCACTTCCTAGTTTGTTTGTAAGATTGCGTTGTTGACTTAGAATCTAATAGTAAGCTAAGGCTTCGTCACTACTTAATTGCCTAGGATTAACGGAACTGGTATTTTTAGACTTAATAATATTATCTGGGCTCTCACTGATGTCTCTAATCACATTGGCAATTTTCCTTTGCCCTGCTGAACGCACAGCAATTTCGGCAGCAGTCACCAATTCACTGACACTTCGGGATTCTACGAGATCCACGACGCGACGTTTCTTCGTCTTAAACGACGATTCCTCGAAATCTTTGCGAGGTCTTCCTGCAGGAGGCACATTCTCACTTGATGTTGAAGGTTGTGGCGCAAAAGAACTCGCAGTAAACTGTATGTCTGCTTCATCCAACCAATTCTTATTTTTAATTAAAAAACGCTCCTTCGACTTTCCTGAAGCCAACCATTTGGCACCAAACTTATTAGACAAGTTGGATATCTTCAACTTTATTTCTTTTTGTAATGTCACCAAAGTGAAATTTTGAAGAAAGAAAGTCATACACGCGAGTTTTTTTCATTCTTCGTGTGTTTCAACCACTCCTCAAAAAAGGCTACCCTTGAAATAGAGTAAACGTGTTCTGGAAAAAAAGAAAAAAAAGATGTTGTACTGAAGTGTGCTAAACAATATGTGTATTTTTACGAAGAATAAAGTTATTTCGGTGTAATATCTAAAAACTAGCCCGGATAGAGGTGAATGTCTGTATATTCTGAACTTTCAAAGTTTTTTTTTTAAAAAAAAACACGCTAAAATATATAGGCTATTTAAAAAAAATACTAAAAATTCAAATTAATAGATTCTGATTTAAAAATACATTAAAAAATAGTACTTACCCTCAGTATTAATATTCATCACAAAAACGTTCACAATATTACAATATGTCACTATAAGATGTGCACGAAAGTGTCGCTAAATTGCAACCGATTGATTGAAAGAGCTGCATTAAACTCATTACCTGACTTCTGACGCTTATGACTCGCCAGTTGCAAATTTGATAAACAACCTTTTCTCGGAATTCGGGGTTTGGTGGTGTTGTTTACGTTTTGCAAATAAGATTTCCTGGAAATCATAACATGAATTTTGTCCACCTAGCATGTTCTACGCGACACACTGTGCGGTGGCCAGAAATTTTCATCAAATGAAGAAGTCGAAGCTGCAGTTAACCAGTATTTTGAAGACTTTGAGGAATCTTTTTTTCAAACAGGTGTGGAAGCTTTGGAAGGTAGGTGGAAAAAGTGCATAGAGCTAGGTGGAGATTACCTCGAAAAATAAAAATATTTTTGTACGTATTTTATTTTGTTTTCTCGACTAGGCCGCGAACTTCTCAATCCATCCTTGTATTAGAAACTATAGAGTGCAGTCAGGACAAATAGAAAACACTGGACAAAATATCGACCCTGCGTAATGTAAGAAATATCGTATCCCGCGTCCTTGCCGCTGTACTAAAAGCATAATAGTTGAACGCGGTCTGCTAGTAAAACTTGGTGGGAATGCACACCGGTGTTGTCACGTATTTGTTAATTTTAGTATCAGGTTATATGTGACTATACATAACTTATTAAATTATAAATTGAGCTGTTTCTTATAAATATAATGTTACTTACTTTCTTTTATACCACCTAAAACTATGCACGAAAATTTAACTTAGTTAGATTACAGTTTTAATAATATTACGAAAGTCGGTGAGCCATTGAGAATTTGAAATTTTGGAAATCTGACAACACTTCCATTCAAAGAAAATGGTACTCATCGTTTCCAGTTGCCCTTCCTCGAGCCCACTGTTAGTTTTGGATCGGGTTTGGATGTAAACAAGCAGAGCTTGGCAGCAGTTCCAAAAAAAAATCGCAATCAACCCGTTCCATTCAATTTCCAATTTTTGACTACTGATATCTACTGATATTTGATCTACGTATTAAAACTAATTTTTGAAAACAAATTCAGGCTTCAACTATGAATGAGTATTTAAAGTTCTTATTTACTGGACTATTTAGTATGAAATTATTTCCACTGCTAAATAGATATAGTATTTATCAAGATCTAAGAAAGTGATTTGGCAAATTAATGCAATAAAAACATTAAACCGTTAGGATCTTCGCACGTACCTGGCCGTAACAGGGCCGTAATTATATATATACTAGCCGTGCCCGCGGCTCCGCTCGCGTGGACTTGATTCACCTTTATCGTCACTGCTTATTCGTTATGTTTATATTATTATATAGCTCAAGGGACCTTAGAGGCTCATGGCTTGGTTGCATACTTGTCTCCACTTCTGTTTGTCTCCTGTTAGCTTTTTCCAGTGCGGGATTCCCATCAACTCCGAATCTTGATTTACTGCCTGAATCCATGTAGATCGAGGTCTACCCTTGCCTCTTCTTCCAACCACTCCTCTTATTAGGGCTTGCTTCGCCTGTCTTTCTTCCTTCATCCTTGCCACGTGTCCCAACCATCTTAATCGCTGGCTTATTATGATTTGGCTTATAAGGGGTTTCGTATATAGGCATTTTAATTCGTAGTTTGTTCTTCTTCTCCACAGTCCCTCTTTTTTCCTTCCTCCGCAGATTCTTCTCAAAAGCTTTCCTGCCTCCAACCTCTCCTTTTCTCTTGCATTCAGTTTCCACGTTTCGCATCCATGTGTCACCGTGGGTCTGACAACTGTCGTATATATTCTTTCTTTTGCTTTTCTTGATACATTCTTTGATTTCAATATTGGATTCATTGCCCCCAAACATCTCTGTACTTTCGCTAATCTTTCTTGTATCTCCGTCCTTTCTTGTCCACTCTCTGTTATTGTTACTCCCAGATAAATAAATTTGTCTACTTTTTTAAACATATATCTTTGCCCTAAGTTGTTTATTATATCTAAAATTTTGTTGTTTTTATTATCCTTCTTCTTTGTAATTTCCATGTATTTTGTTTTTTCCTCATCTATCTTTACTCCTCTCATCCTTCCCCTTTCTTCTATCCTACTTATGGCTTTTTTGAGGTTCTCTTTTGCTCTTGCAATCACTGCTACATCATCCTCATAGGCCAAGCATTGGAAGATTTGTTGGTATACCGTTCCATTTGTGTTTATTTCTGACTCCCGGATTATCTTCTCTAGTACCGAATTAAATAGACATGTCGACACTGGTTCCCCCTATCTTAATCCTCTCTTCACCTTAAATTTGTCTGATACTTTGCCCTCAGCAACACTCTATTTTCTGTGTCATTTAGGGTCATTCTTACCATGCGAATCAATTTACTTGGAATTTTTAGTTCTTCCATTATCTTGTAGAGTCCTTCTCTATTTACAGAGTCATATGCTTCTCTGAAATCCACAAAGACTAAGTGTAGTGCCTAATTTTGTTCTAAGCTATTATCTTAGATTTGCTTAATCGAAAATATCTGGTCAGGAATCCACACTGGTATTCTCCCAGAATAGACTCGGCTTTCTCGGCTAGTCTGTTTTTGATAGTCAACACTACTATCTTGTACACGACATCCAGTAAGGCTATTAGTCTATAATTAGCACATACAGTTTTTTCTTCTTTTTTGTATATTGGACAAATGAGCGACTCTCTCCAGCTCACTGGCATCTTTTCTGTTTCCCATATTTCTTGCACCAACCGGCATATTTCATTTTCCAGATCTACTCCTCCTTTTATCAGTTCTACAATTTCCACCCGGGGCCTTATTTTTTTTTGGGTTCTGAGTATTTCTCTTATTTCTTCTTTGCAGGGTTTATTTGTCCCCTCCTGCACTTCGGTTAATTTTGTTTCCTATTTCTCATTCAACTCATTTTCATCTCTATTTAGTGTTTTTTAAAGTATTCCTCCCATCTATTCAGTCTTTCTGCGAAGCTTACTGCTAAACTTCCATCTTTTTTCCTACATATTAGCATTTTGTCTCTCTTTATTCCCTTTGTATTTTATTTAAAAAAAGACGCGTAAATCGGATAAGTGGTTCTTGAGTGCTAAGCGCAGTAATGGATAGACAGACAGACAGACAGAGAGACGTTACGTTTTATATATATTATAGAATTTTTTTGACATATATTAAATTAAGAATTAAAAAAAAATCACGTAAATCGGATGAGTGGTTCTCGAATAATAAGCACACTAACAGACAGACAGACAGAGAGACGTTGCGTTTTATATATATTATATAGATTATTATTATTATTATTATTATATAACCTGGTCAGAGAACATATGTATGAATTTAAAAAATCACGTAAATCGGATAAGTGGTTCTCGAGGGATAAGCTCACTAACGGACAGACAGGCAGACAGAGAGACGTTGTATTTTACATATATTATAGATATAGATTCTAGTTATTACTATATAACCTGGACAAAGAATATATGTATGAATTTAAAAAAAAGACACGTAAATCGGATAAGTGGTTCTCGCCTGACAAACGCACTAATGGACAGACAGAGAGACAGAGAGACATTGCATTTTATATATATTATAGATTATAGATATTCTCTGCTACGTAATATTGTTCCAAATTTAATGGTTTACGCTGTGTACTGCAAGGGAACGTGCTAGCGGCAAACTTTTTTCCGACTTCATTCACTATTACTCACTCGTATTGTCACTGCTCATTCCCTATGCTACCTATCGTAATAACATATAGCCTATAACCACGCCAGAGAACATATGTATGTTTTTTAAAAAAAAGTACGTAAATCGGATAAGTGGTTCTCCAGTGATAAGCGCACTAACGGACAGACAGACAGAGAGACGTTGCATTTTATATGTGTTCGTGTTTATAAATATAAAGAATATTCTTCATTTTATCTGCAGTATTATACTGAAATAGTGTGTATTATAAAGTTCAATAGTGTCTTAAAATGTCCAAAGCCCTTTCCATCAGAAGCCGCAAATGTTTGCCCGTTGAGGCAAAAGTGATAGTTAAAAGTGTTTATTTAAAGTTAGTGGAGCGAGGTCACGAAAAGTACTTTTTATTGATGGAGACATCAGCTTTAACAAGCATCTTTGAAAGTACAGTTTCGAAAATTGTAAATGATTCGATAGCGCCTAAAAAAATACGAAAAGACAAAGGTGTGTCGAAATGTATTGATTTCTGTCAAGAAGACTTAATCCGCCGCAAAATTTATGAAATGTATGTAGAACTAAAAGTTCATACGTTATTGTCACTTTCACGGAGGCTGTCCGAGGATAGCTGTGGCATAAAATGTTCCACTACAACTTTATGGCGTATTCTACGTCGTTTGGGGTTTTTGTTAAAAATAACCGGTCAAATGCAAGTTGAACTTGCACAATTAGTGTTCCGTACGTTGATTGCTTTTAAAATAAAAAATTTTGTTACGGTGGTATAAAATGATCAGTGACTTCACAAAACACATCCCAAATGAGTTTTCAACAAAGTTTGTTTCCAATCTTTACTGAAAATTGATGACCTTGAAATTTTTGTTTTTTTATATACCTGATAAATTATTAAAGGTAATGTATTCCTGATAATTTTCGTTCAGTCTACACATCCTGGAGAATATTCCAGAATTTTATTAAAATTTTTTGATCATTACTTTTCGACATAAGGTGGGGGGTCAGCGATTTTTCGTGATTTTTTAAAAATAATACAAAGAAAAGTGTGCGCAAATATTATATTATATATATATTTTTTACTCGTGTTTTCACAAGCTTCCATTTGACACCATACTCGATAATCTACTAAAAAATTTTTTTTTCACTTCCGATTTCACCCCCCAAAACTAACCCCTTAAGTCAAAATTTGATTTCAAAACTACACGGCTTTGATGAGGTCATCAATTCCTATATTATTACCAAATTTCAACTTTCTATGACAAATAGTTTTGGAGAAAATCGGGTGTGACAGACAGACAGACAGACAGACACCGAAGTGATCTTATAAATGTTCCGTACGGAACACTAAAAATAGAGAACAGGCAAGTTATAATGGAATCATGGCGCTTACAACAACTCGGAATGGAATATCTTGAAAAAATAAACACAGCTAGATCGGAAAATCGAACGATAACACAGGGCAACAAAAAAATATTTTTGTTTTGGTGCCTGGGATTTTAGAGCTGATTTTAACTATATTTCGGACGCTAAATCTATACATGCAATCCGTTTTTCTCTATCAGCTCTACTTTTTTAGATACATCAACTTATCTACCAATGTGGTTTTTATTCAGTATATTCATTTATGAGAGTTCTAAAATTATTATATATTCATTAATGTAGGTACAATGGTTTTATTGTCAGTCTGTAATTGAGTAAATTCCAGGTAAATCTATAAATAGTGGAACCATTGCCTATCAGGTACCTGAACTGACCCTTTTAATCACCTAACTCGGGTAAGTCTCGTCAGTTTGTGCGTTCTTACTAATGAGAGTAGATCGAATTCGGCGTGTTATTTTATGTTAAGAAAAGAGTGTTTTTGTGTTATTGAACAGAATTAAAATGAGTTCAGGTTCTAGTTCAAGAAGAAGTTGTGTAAATCAACCTGATGTGTTTTGCTATATATGCGGAGAATACATGTTTCAACAAAACAGACAAACTATTACTGACTTTGTAAAGCGAGCGTATCTTGGATACTTTGGAGTTAAGCTTGGTGATCAGGACAAAACGTGGGCCCCCGCATCTCGTATGTAAAACTTGTACAGAGCATTTACGGCAGTGGACTACTGGGAAAAGAAAATGTCTAAAATTCGGCGTACCAATGGTTTGGAGAGAACCAAAAAACCACTTCAATGATTGTTATTTCTGTTTAGTAAATACTAATGGAATCAATCGAAATAACCGCAGTAAGTGGACTTATCCCAATTTAGACTCGGCAATACGCCCTATCCCGCACTCAGATGAAATACCGATTCCAACATTTCATCAGCTACCACATATCTCTGATGACGAATATTTTCCCTCTGATCGCTCTTCTGATGCTAATAAAAGTTCTGATGCTAATGAAATTAACAGTGACTATGAGGGGACGTCATCAGTTCCTCAACGCTTCAATCAAAATGAATTATATGATCTCACCAGGGATCTCAATTTATCGAAAAAAGCTTCTGAAGTACTGGCTTCTAGGTTGAACGACAAAAATTTACTGGAACAAGGAACCAAAATTACCTTTTACCGTACAAGAGAAAAAGATCTACTACCATTCTTTTCTCAAGAAGACAATCTTGTATTTTGTCACGAAATTAGGGGACTCATGAAAGAAATGGGACTTTCTGAATATATTCCAGATGATTGGCGCCTATTTATTGACAGTTCAAAGCGAAGTTTAAAATGTGTCCTTCTACATAATGGGAATAAATATGGTTCAATACCACTAGCTCACTCAACGAAACTGAAAGAAGAATATAATACCATAGCTTTGGTCTTGCAGAAGATAAAGTATTACGAACATCAATGGATGATTTGTGTAGACTTAAAAATGGTAAACCTTCTTCTTGGGCAGCAAACTGGTTACACGAAATATCCGTGTTTCTTGTGCCTCTGGGATAGTAGGGACAAAACACACCACTGGACGTTGGGGAAAAGAATGTCATTAACGACGCTTTGGTTGAAAGAGAAAAAATCATACTTCTTCCGTTACATATAAAGTTGGGCTTAATGAAGCAATTTGTAAAGGCTCTTGATAAGAATGGGTCTTGTTTTGCATATATAGGGGTAAAAATGCATCAGTTGAGCACCGAAAAACTCAAAGCAGGGATATTTGACGGCCCACAAATAAGACAATTAATTAAGGATCCTGCCTTCATAAATTCAATGAATCAAGTTGAACGAGAAGCTTGGACATCATTTGTTGCAGTTGTAGAAAATTTTCTAGGCAAACATAAAGCTCAAAACTATGTTGAAATGGTTAACAAGATGCTTAATAGTTTCAAATCCTTAGGGTGCAATATGAGTATTAAAATACACTATTTACATAGCCACTTAGACCGTTTTCCAGAAAATTTAGGAGACATGAGTGAGGAACAAGGTGAAAGATTTCACCAAGATATTAAAGTTATGGAGGACGGCTACCAAGGAAGATGGGACATGCACATGATGGCAGATTACTGCTGGAGTTTAAAAAGGGACTGTTTAAAAAAACATTCAAGAATGTCGCGGAAAAGAAGCTTTCCAAGTGTTGAGTGACTATTTCATTTCTTCAATGTTTTTTTTTGTTTGTAAGTACGACATAATATTGTATTTTGTACAACTAAAATAAAAATTTCGTATCTACTTTTGTTTACTACACTTACGGATTTGAGTTACAATAATGTAACTTATATTTGTCTAAAATTGTATATCTTAAAAATTTGAGCTCCTAGGTACAAATGAATACGTTATTTGAATTCAGGACATCAAATTGACATAGAATCAGCTCAAAAAACCTCGACACCAAAACAGCTGTTCCCCTGTGAATTTATCTAGATGAGGCTTGACCCTAAATCCAAAAAATGCCACACGAAAGCTCCATCAAATAAAGGTAAAAGAATAACTATTCTACAAGCGGGGCCAGAAAAAGATTGCCAGAATATTTCAGATTCCAGCTTGGATTATCATTGTGATACAAATTAATGCCGAATATACCACCGAACAGCTGTATTATGATGGATAATAATGCATCCTATCATAGTCGCCAAATGAATAAGGTACCAACTTCTACCAGTAGAAAAAGGGAAATACAGCCTTTTTGTGCGAACGTGACATATATTTCCGTGAAAGTTATACAGTTAAACAATTGTTAGAAGTTTTAAAAAGTTACAATTTTTCAAAGGAATATGTTTGTGATGAAATTACAAAGGAAGCAGGACACGAAATAATTCGGCTTCCACCATTTTTTTGTATCTTTAATGCGATCGAGTTGATATGGCATAAAATAAAGTCTAATATACGTGCTCACAATAATACACCCACTTTAAACAGTACTGTGATTGAGTTGATAAAAACAGAAGCCAAAATGTAACCGCTGAAAACTGGAGAAACTGTATTCAAAACTCATATAGACGTATGTACATAAATATAAACAGTTGAGAACCTGTAAAAAAACTTATTACTGATTTGCAAGATAGTAGCGATAGCGAAATTGAACTAGATATTAAGTAATAACTAAAATTGTAACAAATGTACGCGAAGACAGTGTACACTGTTTTAATATATTTGTGTAATTACTATATTGTGTATTATTCAGTACATAAAAAATTAAAATTCAACTGTCTTATCACAATAAAATTTCAAACCCAACAATTGGCCTGACCGATTGGTGCCGTGGGTTAAGGCGCTAGCCTTGTCTGCTGTTGTTCGAGAGGTCAGCGGTTCGATTCCGTGTGACGGCTGAGTGTTTGTATATATGTGTGTAAATTTATGTGTTTAGGTTAAGTTAGGTACTACATAATTACCTTTATTGACTTGTTGTGTTGGATTGCTTTAAATAAAAATAAGACTCATGGCTAAATGGGATTCTCCCAAGGCCAAAAAAATTTAAAAAAAAAACCGGTCAAGTGCAAGTTGAACTTGCACAATTAGTGTTCCGTACGTTGATTGCTTTTAAAATAAAAAATGTTGTTACGGTGGTATAAAATGATCAGTGACTTCACAAAACACACCCCAAATGCGTTTTCAACAAAGTTTGTTTCCAATCTTTACTGAAAATTGATAACCTTGAAATTTTTGTTTTTTTTTATATATCAGATAAATTACACAGCCCCACAAAAAAAAAGTGGGGTATACTTTTGATGCGATATATCAGATCCGTAGTATTTTTGCCCGCTGATCACGAATCTGACGTCAGAATATCGCCATCACATCTCAATTTTTTTCTAACCTCAAAAAATAGGTAAAAATTAGTAAAAATTAAGAAAAATATACTCCTAAAAAATTGATTCAAGCTTTTTCATGAATCCAAAGATGTATTAATATGTATTCGGACACGCTAAGCTAATATTCATCGGTTGGATTGAGCCATACAGTTCTGTTTTCTTTCTAACCTCAATAAATCAGACAGATATAGTGCTTCTCGAATGCAAAAACGAATTCAAATTAAAATTCAACCGATCCTTACCAAATTTGGAACACGGGGATTTTTTGGGTCGCTGATCACGAATCTGAGGTTGGATTTGCAAAATTCCAGATGGCAGATGTTTTCGCGCCATTTTGAACACCGAGAAAATTCATCGGTCGATTTTTATTCTTCTACCTGTATCCAGGGCACCTCCACGTGGTGACGGTGGGCAACGGTGTTACTCCACTAGCCGGCAGAGTCCCTGGATAACGGCTTAGATGCCGTCATGGCAGGTAGAAGAAAGAGAATTACGATGCAGGGACTCGGAAACCCAGTATCGGCGGTTGGTCAGGGTGGGAAAGCGGGCCCGCAGCCGTCGTCATCCAGCGACCGTAGCTCTTCATGTGTGGGTGACTTGGCTCATGTAGAGTATAATTCTACAAGAAAACGGTCTCACGGTACAAGGACTTTTCATAAGTGCGATAAAAACAGTGATTCATTTTGTTATATTTGCTGTCAACACGTATTGAGTAAAATGGGGTCATCGATAACGGATAAGATTAAAACCTTATATAAGGATTGTTTTAACATTGAAATACAGCACCAGGATACAGACTGGGTTCCCCACATCATTTGCAGTTCTTGCAAAATAATGTTGTACATCAATAAGAAGGCGATTAAATATTCCAGACCAGCAATATGGAATAGACCATACAGTGAAAATGATTGCTACTTTTGTATGAATGTTGTATCTAGGCATAACCGAAAAAATAAAAGCACTATTACTTATAACGATGTTTCGACAGTAACAAGACCAACTAAACTAATTCCGCCTCTTGAACCACTTGATGCTGATGTTATGGAAACAAATGATTTCACCTTATCAGTTCATGCCGAAAACATTGAGACTGTCGAAAAAGATTCAAACACTGTTACTAATGAATGTTCTAGTGACAACCTATCATATACTAGTGACACAGATAAAGAATTTCTACCATACAACCGTAAACCAGAACCAATACTCGTATCACAGTCAGAACTTAGTGATCTAGTCAGAGAGTTAGGCTTATCCAAAGATGGTTCAGAGCATCTTGCTTCCTTTTTAAAGAAAAGACATTTACTTAAGCCAGAAGCTACGATTTCTTATTATAGAAACAGAGATGAAGAATTTCGAAAATATTTCACAATGGACGAGGAATTGTCACTTTCATATTGTACCGATGTAAAAGGTCTAATGGATGAATTTCAAAATAACTCATACGATCCTGAAGAATGGAGACTGTTCATTCATTCTTCTAAACGGAGCATTAAGGCAGTTTTGCTGCATAATACCAACGTTTACGCTCCCATTCCGATTGCTCATTCCACAGTTATGGAAGAGCAATATGAAAAAATGAAGCAGCTTTTGATAAAAATAAAATATGCTGATCATAATTGGAAAATTTGTGGAGATCTGAAAATTGTAACAATATTGCTTGGCCAACAGTCAGGGTTTACACTTTATCCCTGTTATAAATGTCTGTGGAATAGCAGAGACAGGGAACGTCATTATAAGAAAAAAATTTGGCCAACAAGAGAATCGTTCACTCCTGGTGAAAATAATGTATTGTTTCCACCATTGGTAGATCCAGGAAAAGTTCTTATTCCCCCGCTTCACATTAAGCTTGGACTTATGAAGCAATTCACGAGAGCATTAGATACAAACGGCCCATGTTTCAAATATTTGCATAAAAAATTTCCGAAATTTTCTGAAGCTAAAATTAAGGCAGGCGTATTTGACGGGCCACAAATAAGAAAATTGTTTCAAGATTCATTATTTGTTACTAAAATGAATAAAGTTGAAAAAGCTGCTTGGTTTAGTTTTAAAGAAGTCGCAACAAACTTTTTGGGAAATAATAAAAGTCCTAAGTACAAAGAAATAGTCGAGAAAATGGTAAAAAATTTTCAAACATTAGGTTGCTTAATGAATCTAAAATTACATTTCCTGGACTCCCACATCGATGATTTCCCAGATAATCTTGGACTACAGTGAGGAGCAAGGGGAACGTTTTCACCAAGATCTGAAAATCATAGAAAATCGGTATCAAGGACGATGGGATGACCATATGCTAGCGGACTATTGCTGGTCGCTAAAAAGAGAAACAAGTCCTCAAAAGCGTTTGGGCAGAAAGCCTTTGAATAGGTCATTCGCGGAAAAAAGAACAAGATACAGCCAAAAAAAGGAAAGTTAGGCGCGGGTCTAACCTTCGCAATTCTAGGGCTTAAGGGTCTACTATTTGAGAGTATATGGTTTAAAAATCCTGGTTTTGAGTTTATTGGGTCTCATTTTTAAAGTTACAGGGTTATTGAGGTCTATTTTTTTGAGGTTACAGGGAGCGGGAGTCTAAGGTTTCAGGGTTTAGGGTTTAAGAGTATCAGGTTTGAGGATTCCCCAACTGTATACCAAATTTGGTAGGAATCGGTTGGTTTTCAAAAATTTTGTCCGCCATCTCGGATCCGCCATTTTGAATTTTGCAAATCCGACCTCAGATTCATGATTAGCAACCCAAAAAACCCCCGTGTACCAAATTTGGTAAGAATCGGTTGAATTTTAATTTGAATTCGTTTTTGCATTCGAGAAGCACTATATCTGTCTGATTTATTGAGGTTAGAAAGAAAACAGAACTGTATGGCTTAATCCAACCGATAAATATTAGCTTAGTGTGTCCGAATACATATTAATACATCTTTGGATTCATAAAAAAGCTTGAATCAATTTTTTAGGAGTATATTTTTCTTAATTTTTACTAATTTTCACCTATTTTTTGACGTTAGAAAAAAATTGAGATGTGATGGCGATATTCTGACGTCAGATTCGTGATCAGCGGGCAAAAATACTACGGATCTGATATATCGCATCAAAAGTATACCCCACTTTTTTTTTGTGGGGCTGTGTTATTAAAGGTAATGCACTCGTGATAATTTTCGTTCAATCTACACCCCCTGGAGAATATTCCAGAATTTTTTCAAAATTTTTTGATCAGTACTTTTCGAGATAAGGCGGATGGGCAGCGATTTTTTCGCAATTTTTTAAAAATAATACAAAGAAGAGTGCGCGCAAGTATTACATTATATATATATTTTTTTACTCGTGTTTTCACAAGCTTTCATTTGACACCACACTCGATTACCTAGTAAAAAAAAATTTTGTTCACTTCCGATTTCACCCCCAAAACTAACCTCTTAAGTCAAAATTTAACTTTCAAAACTACATGGCTCTGATGAGGCCATCAATTCCTATATTAATACCAAATTTCAACTTTCTATGACAAATAGTTTCGGAGAAAATCGGGTGTGACAGACGCACAGACAGACACCGAAGTGATCTTATAAGTGTTCCGTACGGAATACTAAAAACCCAACAATTATACATATCACACATCCGGCCCTGAACGATGCCTGATCATTAAACAGCCATAAATTAATCACTTTCCAATCTTGTTAAATTTTGAATGGGTATAGGTAGCTAAGTCACTTTCTTAGATCGTGAAAAATACTATACCTTTAAAAAAGACCCACCCTCGTAGGTTTTTTTTACAATATTAGCTAAAATGAAATGCTTTGTTACAAAATTTATATCGCCATATCTGTTTAAAAGAATTTCAATTATCTAGTTAAAAATAACCCCACGAGCGTAAGAACAAAAGCAACACGTTTTGCTGTCAGTAAACGATCATAAATACCGACAGTAATAATAGTAATAAAATAAACTAAATAGAATCCGCATAGTTTACATAGTTTTCCAATGTTGTAGTAAATCGAAAATTTCGATCTAAAAATAATTCATCACAGATCTATAAATAAATTAAAAGCCTCATCCCATTAGAGAGTTTTTCTTTTGGGGTGCCAACATACTGTGGTTTTTGTTGACAGATAGTTATAAATGGAGTTTACTAAGTGAAGCGCATTAATACGACTTTTATACAAACGCCGAATTACAACGTGTTTTACTAATGGGCGGTTTAGAAATAAAATAAACTTTACATTTGTACGATCATTTTTCTTTTAACATTTTGGGGATTTTACACCATCTTTAAGGCATTTTTCTACCAGAGCTGTCATCAATTATTTTTAAAAAATTAATATTTGTCCCATTAGAAATATTTTTGTGAAAAATTTTACTCTAAGACCGCTCCTTGATTTGTCGGTGTGGTATCGTTTTTCTCGGTGTGTCTGACTTGCGCGGGATGCACGGGCACGGAGCAAGTCAGGTGGGTATAAAATCAAATCAAATAAAGCTTTATTGTAAAAAAAGATTGTTCCTTTGTCTACAAAGCTATTTAATCTAACCTAATAACATGGAGTATGAGTTAGTCATTTACATCAATACAAAAATAAAAAAATATAATATAAAAATAAAATAGAATATACAATGAAACCTCTCATAACGGACACCTCCAATGAGCGGACAACTCCATTAGGCGGACACTATTTGATAGTCCGGAATGAAGTCTAGAGAATTCAATAAGACATAATCTCTCTTGAGCGGACTATCTCTTGGGCGGACGCGGACACAATATTTAAATACAAAACTTGTAAAATTCTCTCTTAAACGGACACAAAATTAAAAATGTTGCAACGCTGCACTATTAGCCAGCGCGGCGACAAAAATTCTGGGGACTTCCCCATTTTATGTATGTGATTCTCCACGAGCATTTACGAATACATAACACCTCGTTTTTATGGTCAGTTGAGTTAGTTCGTTGATTTGTCTTATATGTATTGTTTTTTTTTTTAAATAGAGACAAACATGTCTGAAATGCGTCGTGTATTAAGCCTTAAAGAGGAAATTGATATTTTGAAAATCTATAATAGAGAGAAACTTAGTTAGTGTTAGAGTTTTGGCCAAACGTTTTAAAATAGGAAAGACACAGGCAGCTGGAATTATTAAAAATAAAGGCGAGTTATTAAAAAAATTTTACTCCAATGTTAATTCAAGTATAAAACGAAGTTTTTTAAAGCCAGTGGGATTACAAATTGACGAAATTTGCTATGATTGGTTCACAAAGGCAAGAAATAAAGGAATTCCACTCTCAGGTGGGATTTACCATACAAGCTGTTAGATAATGATGGAACCTATATTTTCTAAACTAGAGTCCAGCATTAAAAAAAATCCTTTAGTAGTCATGGTATACACAAATCCATTTAATTTTGAAACTTCTTATTTCCACCCGGAATACAGTTGTACTTATTACATACATAGTCTTAGTTTATTAGAAGCACGTGCGAGAAAGGACAAAACGATCATTTCACGTAGATTTTATGGCACATGTTTTCAAGTGTTTTAAACTTTATGATTTCATATTTCAAGCCGACATCAAAGAACGGCGCCGAAAGATTTAAGAACATAAGCTGGTAAGATTTTAGAGGATTTTTGTCCAGACTATGAAAGGCTATAAGGGAAAGAGAACAATCTGGGTTAGGTTGTCGAAATAGTATTGAGCCTTTTTCTAGATTAGATATATATATATATATATATATATATATATATATATATATATATATATAGAATATATATTTAACATTAGTTGAAAGCTGACATTTGACGGTAGGAGACGTGCAAAAAAACCATTGGAATTCGTTTATTCAAACTTAAAGCGCCTTGAAGATGAGTAAAATTTATACAAAAGTTCGTTACATCAGGTCAGGTAAATTATCAAACATAATGCATTCGTAATAATTTTCACTCAATTTACACTTTATGGAGAATATTCCAGAATTTTTTCAAAATTTTTTGATCAGTACTTTTCGGGATAAAGAGGGGGACATCCATTTTTGGGAATTTTTTTTTTTAATAATACAAAGAAAAGTGTGCACGTCAAATTTTAACTTTCAAAACTACACAGCTTTGATTGGACTATCAATTACTATATTTGTGCCAAATTTCAACTTTCTATGTCAAATAGTTTTGAGAAAATCGGGTGTAACAGAGGAACAGACACCGAGGTGATCCGATAAGTGTTCCATACGGAACACTAAAAATAATTGTCCCTTTAGACATATAATGCTCCAAATTTTTAAGCCGTTGGTTATTTGACCTGTGGTAGGACCACTTGGGGCATTCGTAGCGAACGAGGTTATTTCTCAAAAATAAGTTTTAACTTCTCTTGCTAAAAAGAAGTATTGCAGTTTTGAAAAAAACGCCATTTGAGATTTTTCAGTTTCTTTACGTTTTAGGGTCTCGAAACTGAGTTTTAAACATCCGTCGAACGAAACGAGATATCGACTTTAGATTTGGTATAGATATACTACTTGAAGTAAGAAAGGATGTGGCTTAAGGGGAAGGTGGTAATACGAGTAGGAGTCGGAATTTTGCAGAGAGATGAAATTTAGCGCAAATATAGGAATTAATGGCCCAATCAGAGCCGTGCAGTTTTGAAAGTTAAATTTTGGAGGGTGAAATCGGAAATGAAAAAAAAAATTATCAGGTCATAAAGTAGGATGTCAAATGAAGGCTTGTGAAAAAAATGAGTTAAAAAATATATATGATGTAATACTTTCGCGCGCTTTTCTTTGTTATTTTTAAAAAATTGCCAAAAATCGATGTCCACCCTTATCTCGAAAAGTAATGATCAAAAAATTTTGAAAAAATTCTGTAATATTCTATATACCAGGTGTACCAGAATGAAATGTTGATGTTTTTTTTTTTTTTTGGTTTTGATGAAATTTGATTTGGTTTGATTTGTGTGTGATGTTGTTGATGAATGTTTTTTGTGTTGTTTTTTGATGTTGAAAATTTGATTGATGTGAATGTTGTTTTTGTTGAAAAATTTTAAATGCGGATTTCAGACAACAGATAGTGCACCAATGCAGCTTGTGCTATAAAGATTTGACACGCACGAGTGATAAATTGGAAAAGTGTGTGCTTAGTGTTGTGTTCAATATGACGAAATTTATACCGAACCAAGAGCATTCGCGGACAGCATTAATTTTTTGTTTTCATTTGAAGAAAACTGTTGTTGAATCATACCGATTACTTCGAGAAGGTTTCGGCGTTTCAAAAGTGGTGACTTCGATGTTACAGGCAAGGAACGTGGAAAACTGCCAAAAAAAATACGAAAATGTGGAATTGCAAGCATTGTTGGACGAAGATGATTCACAAACACAAAAACAACTCGCCGAGCAATTGGGCGTAAGTCAACAAGCTGTTTCCAATCGGCTACGAGAGATGGGAAAGATTCAGAAGACCGGTAGATGGGTACCACATGAGTTGAATGCAAATGGAAAAACGCAAAAACACGTGTGACATTTTGCTCGCTCGGTACAAAAGGAAGTCGTTTTTGCATCGTATCGTTACAGGGGATGAAAAATGAATTTATTTTGAGAATCCCAAGCGCAAAAAATCATGGGTTGACCCAGGCGCACCATCCACATCGACCGCAAGACCGAATCGCTTTGGCAGAAAAAGGATGCACTGTGTTTGGTGAGACCAGAGGGGCGTGGTCTATTATGAGCTGTTAAAACCTGGGGAAACGGTTAATACTAAACGTTACCAACAACAATTGACCGATTTGAACCGTTCGCTGCTTGAAAAAAGGCCAGAATACCGAAAGAGGCAACACAAAGTCATTTTTCTTCATGACAATGCTCCATCACATACGGCAAAACCAGTTCGTGACACGTTGGAAGCACTCAGCTGGAAAGTTCTACCCCATGCGGCTTACTCACCAGACTTGGCTCCTTCCGATTACCACTTGTTTGCATGGATGGGTCACGCACTTGCTGAGCAGCGCAGCGCTTTGGTTCGTACGAAGATGTGAAAAAATGGCTCGATGAATGGTTCGCAGCAAAAGGGGAAGATTTTTACTGGCGTGGTATTCACAAATTGCCCGAAAGATGGGAAAAATGTATAACAAGCGATGGAGCATACTTTAAATAAAGCATTTTTTATCATTCTTCCGAATTTAACATGTTTTTTTAGAAAAAAAAAATCCGCATTTCATACTTGTACACCTGGTAAAATGTAGATTGAGCGATATCACGAGTGCATTGCGTTTGATAAATTAACTGGTATAAAAAAAAAAAACTATGAAAACTATGTTTCTTGGCGTATGGTGGAGGTAACTGTAATCAAGTAGTAAGCCCCTCTTGTACAGAGATATTTTATTTTAAAAGCAATCGCCCTACGGAACACTAATTGTGCAAGTTCGACCTGCACTTGGTCATTTTAAATAGTATATTAAATACCGTGGAATTAGCTAAAAAATTCATTTTTTTAAATATGGAGTGTTGAAATGTGAAAAGATGGTAGGTGATACGGTTTTATTGTCATAATCGGATTCAGCACACTAAAAAACACAAGAACAAGGCAAATTCATTCAAACACTTTTTTTCATCGTTGGCCTTACACGGGCCAACGATATACTCTATTTATTTGAAACCGATAGTAATAAAAATGCCAGTAGACTGACCGGCGGTCCTATAACAGAGGCGTGCTATATATTCCCAGGTATTTTTCAGGTAACAATGCTCTCAAGTATCAAGCCAGTTAGTGACAAGTCAGTTAGTGTGTTAACAAAGTATCTTCTCCAGCGAAACGCCAAAAGTTCGGGAGCTAACCCATAATGAAAAGCGTAGAGTTAAAAATGAATTTAACTACGTTAAAAACGATCTCAAAATTGTGCCAATATTACTGCTTGATGGTAATTTGCATAATTCTAGAAAAATTAATTGCGAATGTAATGAAAGACTGATATTGTCAAATTTCCACTTTATTTAGTTTCACTGAAACTGTATGACGCGTTTCGCTATACTATAGCTTCTTCTGATCCAAAATGATATTTGAATTTGTCATTGTCATTGTCTTTATTGAATTTAAGTTAGGCTATGCCTCTTACTTACATTTATGATAGCTTATATTCCTATACTACTTAACCTAGGTTCTATACAGTAATCCTAATTAACTTAACCTAGGACATTGGGTTTTAATTACGTTGGTTGACTAATCTAACTTAACTAGAGCTTAATTCTAAACTAATCTAGAACTTAATTCTAAACTTAATCTAGGTTACAATCTTCATGGGGGTGGGGGAGGGCCATCGTCTTCGTCGGATATGGGGTCAGAAGGTCTTGGATAGTGATGGCGGGCGTTGGCGGGCACGTGGAATGCGCTCCTTATGGTGGCGTTTGGGTGTTGTAGCGCCTTTGCGAAGAACTTGATGTTGGTGGACCTCATGTGTGCCTTGATTGTTGGCACACCGAGGTCTCTATGCAATTGCCGGTTTCGGACGAACCATGGGGCTCCCGTGATCATCCTCAGGGCCTTGTTCTGTACTGCCTGAAGTTGAGCTCTGCGTGTCTTGGTGAGTTTAGACCAAGTAGGGCAGGCGTGTGTGAGTCCTGCCCTCACGATGGTTTTATAAATTAGCAGCTTGATTTTTGGTTGCAACTTACTGGACCGGCTGATGATTGGGTACAGCTTGCCCAGTAGTTGCTTGGCTTTCCTTGAGGCAGCACAGACCTGGTCTTTCCAGATGAGGTGTTTGTCATACTGGATTCCCAGGTACTTGATGGTGGTTGCCCATTGGATGCGGGATCCCTGGAGCTGGAGTTGTCCATAAGGAGTGCCGTTGCCTTTGGCGAAGACGATGGCCTGTGTCTTACATGGGTTTAGCTGGATCTTCCATCGGTCGAACCAGGGGGCGAGGACGTTCAGGTGGCGCTGCAATCTACTGGTGATGATTCTGTAGCTGCTGGATTCTGCTATGATGGCTGTGTCGTCAGCATACAGGAGTAGGGTAGTCTGATCCGTTTTTGGAATGTCGGCTGTGAAAATGTTAAAGAGGTGGGGGGAGAGGACGGAGCCTTGAGGGACTCCGGCTCTAATGGCCTTGACTTCGGAGGTGGCCTTATCGACTCTGACTTGGAATGTTCTGTCAGAGACGAAGGATTGAATGAGTTTGTTAATGAAAAGGGGGTAGCCGTGTCGGATCAGTTTCAGAATGAGGCCTTCGTGCCAGACTCGGTCGAAGGCCTTTGCTACATCGAGAAACACAGCTCCAACTTTGTGACGTTTGTTGAAGCTGTTGGAAATGGTTTGGGCGAGTTTCGTGGTGTGATGGATGGTGCCATGAAGGGGCTGGAAGCCATACTGTTCGTCAGGGACAACACGGAGCGCTGTGGACTTTGCTCTGACGATTTCGAGGATGACTTTTTCAGCTATCTTGCCCAGGCCTGGAAGTAGGCTGATTGGCCGATAGCTGCTTGCCTTGTGGGATGGAGAGCCTGGTTTTTTGATCATAATGACCTCAGCTTTTTTCCAGTAGAGTGGAAAATAGCTGAGTCTCAGTATGCTGTTAATGATATTGGTGGCTTCTGAGATCTGTTTCTTGGGGAGTTTCTTGAGGGCTTTATTTGTAATTTTATCATGACCTGGGGCTTTTCGGATTGAGGTAAATCGAATGATCTCATTAACAGCGGAGGGGGTTGTGAAGTACGTATTGCGAGGGGGATGGGCAAGATTTAGGGTCTGTATGGTTGTAGCGACCCTAAGATCACGGGCTGGATCGGGATGGGCAGGAGTGTTAGGAGAAAACTGTTCCTCTAGCAGATCTGCCAGAAGGTCAGCCTTCTCCTGGGTTGTGGAGGCTGTGGTGCCGGCGTGGGTGAGGGCTGGCATGGACCTTGGCTCGTCATTGGAAAGGGCTGTTGCCATTTTCCAAAGAGAACAGTCCTGGGTAGTGAGGGATTCTACTTTGGACTCCCACCTGCTGCTGTGGAATTCAGCAAGTGAGTCTTTCACCTGCTGCGTTGCTTGATTTGCGAGCCTTTTGAGGCGGGGGTCTCCCGTCCTGAGGGCTCTTCTGAGCAGTCGGTTTTTGTCCCTGATCTGCTCTTTGATAGCTGGGGGTAGTCTACCTTGAGAAGAGACTGGTTGGGTTCGTGACGTTGTGGCCTGGGCAAGGGCTGTCTGGATATCAGCAGTCAGTTTATTGACCGCCGAATCCAGATCCTGGGTTGTGGAAATTTTTGGGATGGGACCCGTGGTCGCCAGGAGGCGTTGGAAGTGGTCCCAGTCTGTGCTGGAAGTGGTGACTGTGGCATTCATTTTGTCGGCCGGATTTCCCAGTGTAAAAATGACCGGTAGATGGTCAGACGAAAGGTCATGAATGACAGTAATGTTATGCCGGAGGTTGATATTTTTTAGAAGAAAAATATCTAGAAAGTCCGGTCTTCCGTGTCCAATGTGGGTGGGCTCGTCTGGAGCTATGAGATTGAATGGGATTTGGTTCTGGATGGCGTCGAGAGCAATGCCATTAGCGTTCGTAGCTAGGTTTCCCCAGAGAACGTTTTTGGCATTGAAGTCTCCGCCCAGAACGGTCTTTTGATTGATAGGGCCAAACAGCAGATGGAAGTCTGCAGAATCGATGGGATGTTGGTCACCGTTTTGTTGGTAGACCGAGAAGAGGTGGATGGTGGTGTTGTTTGCCATGGTTATGGCAATGGGCGTGGCTTCAGTTTGGACAAGAGGAAGGGGGGGTGGTTGGTAGTGATTTAAGGAGTGCTTGACAAGAATCATGGTCCCCCCTAGGCGGGCCCTGATTCTGTCGTTGCGGTAAACAGTGTAGTTAGGAAGACTGAATCGGATGCCGGGCTTTAGAAAGGTTTCTTGGATTAGAGCTACGTCGACGTTATGGTCTTGTAGGAAATGGAGAAGTTCATGCTTTTTGTCGCGAATGCCGTTGGCATTCCATGACAAGATGTTTAGCATTTTAGGAGAGATCTTATTTGGTCGCTTACTCATACTTGGGCGTTGGAATTAAGCAGGGGCATGAAAGTGGCGGAAAGCTTTTGAAAGTTTTAGATGTTTTTAAAGAAGGTTTGCATGGCAGAATTCATGCTATTGATAGATGTAAGGGCGTCGGTCATGTTTGTTGGAATTGAGGTCGCTGGGGGAGCCGCCGTTTGACGACGGTTTGCCCAGGAGAAGGTGGCTTGGGAGTTAGCTTGGTTAGTTGCGGGTCGCTGCGACGGGTGTTTGGGACAGCCTCTGTAGGAGGCTGTATGCTCACCCTCGCAGTTTGCACATTTGGCAGGTAAATCCCGCGTTTTTTGGCATGTGGACGTGAGGTGCCCCTGCCCGCATTTAACACATTTGGGCGGGGCCCTGCACAGATGGGATGAGTAGCCAAATAATTGGCAGTTGAAGCATTGGGTATTTTGATATTTGAATATTAGTGTTGTTACATTTATACAAATACCCTAAGGTAGATAGGTAATACAATTAATACTATATGCTAATGAATATTGCTGGGAAATCCATTCTGAATATTAATTGTATAAATTGAGTAAAGGGCAGTTACCATGGGCCAGACAGGTATCTTTTTGTTCGTTTAAGATTATGTCTGAATTTTTAATTCTATTTCTTTAGTATACCCCAAGAAAGAAAACACAGGGAAAAAATATAATGTTTTAACCTATTTTGGTAACACGTCAGAGAAAATTAAAAACCACTTAAACAAATATAATAACAACATAGCTTTTAGAACAAACAACTCGTTAGGAAAATTCATTAAAAACGCAAAGGGAAAACAAAATAGATCAAAAAAATCTGGAGTGCATCAGTTGAATTGTGGTTCTTGTCATAAAAGTTACATAGATCAGACAGGTCGCTCATTCGAAACTCTGATTTTAGAACGTAAAAGAAGCTATTTAAAAAACAAAACTGACTCAGCGTACAGTAATCATTTAACAGAATCAAATCATCTTTTTGACGATAAATTTAAAATTCTACACATACAAAACAAAGGCGCAAAATTAAACCTATTAGAAAATTTAGAAATAAATAGAATTAAAAATTCAGACGTCATCTTAAACGAACAAAAAGATACCTGTCTGGTCCATGGTAACTCCCCCTTACTCAGTTTATAGAATTAATATTCAGAATGGATTTCCCAGGAATAGTCATTAGCATATAGTATTAATTTTATTACCTACCTACCTTAGGGTATTTGTATAAATGTAACAACACTAATATTCAAATATTAGTGTTAAATTTTTTATCAGAAGAAGCTATAGTATAGCGAAACGCGTCATACAGTTTCAGTGAAACTAAATAAAGTGGAAATTTGACAATATCAGTCTTTCATTACATTCGTTATGAATTTCCATCAAGTAACAGCCACAACAATTCAGAGTCAGTTAGTGGGTTAACAAAGTGTCTTCTGCAGCAAAACGCCAAAAGTTCAGAAGCTAACCCAAAATGAAAAGCGTAGAGTTAAAAATGTATTTAACTACGTTAAAGACGATCAAAATTGTGCCCTTACTACTGCTTGATGCTAATTTGCAAAATTCTAGAAAAATAATTGCTATCATTTTCAAATAAATAGAGTATAAATTTACCAATACCTTCAGGTCATTATTAATTTGGGGTCTTTAACCGACTATTTATTTAATAAAAGTAACATAAACATTTTTTCTTTAATTGCCTGGTAGTATAAATTTTCTTTCTATATTTATACAGATGTTTGTACATTGGCCTATAATAAGAACATTTGTTATTTTAGGCTTCTAAATCCAATATTTTTAAAAAGCAAAGTGTTTGAAAGTTATGTTTAAATATTTTAGCCATTTAACTATGTTGTATGGTATTTTTATGACTATTGATTTTGGCAAAGTTTTACTATTTAATTGAGATAGTTTGCGTCAACTATTGTACCCGGTGGAATCTAGTATTTTATTTATTTTCTCATTTTTAATATAACTGTCACCGCGTAGTTCTATCCGATGCTGGACGTAGGCCTTTCCCCTGAATTTCCATCTCAATCTATTTACAGCTGCTGACATCCACCCAATGACCGCAACCCTCTGTATATCATCCCGCCATCTTGTTTTGGAACGTCCTACGCTCCTTTTCTGTTCTCGTGGTGTCCATTCTAGTGTTCGCTTGGTCCATCGGTTGTGCGTGCTACATGTCCAGCCTCTTGCCACTTTCTTTCTGCTACGTGCTCTATAATATCCTTTAATTTCGTTTGTTCACGAATCCACTTGTTTCTTTTTCTACCTTTAAGTTTTACCCTGATCATCTGTCTTTCGTGTGCTCTCTGGGTCCGAGCTAATTTTTGTATATCGGCTTTATTCAGTGTCCAAGTTTCAGTACCACATGTAATTACGGGTAGAATGCACTGGTCGTAAACTTTCGCCTTTAAAGTATTTGGAATGGCTTTGTCTTTGAATATATAACTTAATTTCCTGAATGCGTACCATCCTAGTCTGATGCTACTTGAAATTTCATCTGAAACACTGTATCTCGTCGTAGTAATTTTTTTCTCCAGATACACACAGAATTCTTAACAATCTCGAGAACTGTTCCTTCTAAATTTAAAACTATGTTGTTATTAGTGCTAGTTAATATCTTTGTCTTACTTTTATTCATCTTAAGACTCGAGACTGCGAATCTTAAATGGCTCAGATACACACCATCTATTTTTAGGCCCTTCTCTGTCGAATCTAGTTGGCGAAATACGTCTTCTAGAGCTGTAATAAATAGCTTATCTCTCCTACGCTACTTTTATTATATAGTTCATTAAATACTACAATATTCATGCAAAATATGCCTCACGCCTTCTGTTAATATCTTCACGATGTCAGTTATCTTTCTCACTTTTACTTTCGGGGCATTCAGAACAATATGATGGATTTTTTTTGTTTTTTGGAGTGACTGCCTCATTTGGACGTCCGGAACTTAGTGTATCATCGATGCTTGTACGACTGCATTTAAGTTCACGAAACCATCGGTATATTGTTGCTTTCGACGGAGTAGATATGCCATAACACTTCTCAAGCCGTTTTTGGGTTCTGGCTGTATCTTTTTCCCATCAAAAAGCAAAATTCTTGATGTTTTATCGTTTTGGAAAGATCAAAATTAGAGTCATTCGCAAACTAATAGACAGAAGGCAATGAAAATTTTACGCGAATCTTCTGAAAGTTGACACTAACTGATTTTTTGTTTGTACTGCCATCTTTAAGGAAGTCTCGGGATTTTTCACCGCGTGTAATAAAAATCAAAAAGATATACAACTGGATCTTATGCAACGTGCATACAGAACAAACTGAGCGAGCTAGCAAAACGAAACTATGTTGGAATTCGGAGCGGTTTGGATTCGTTGATTTTGAATTTAAACACTGTTAACTATTGATACTGACATATTTTAAGTGATTTAATTATACTTGATAAAACAAACAATAATAAATAAAAAATACAAAATAAAGAGAGATTGTTGGTAACCTGACTAGTTTTCGAGTAAATATTCTTATTAATATTCGCGATTTAATATTCTTCTCTCTCCATTAACATGTCATGAACATTTTCGATCTCGTCAAAATCAAAAAAACTGACCAGTGCTAACCATATTAGACGCTCTTTTAACAGCTTTAAAGAACCAATTCCTAGAGAAGAATAAAGATTCATCAGTAACCAATGCTATTTTACCCCCCATATAAAATTCTACAGACAGAATATCCACATACATCCTAATTAAAAGATTTAACATTTGTACAATTTTCTACACTAAAATTAGGAAATTCTTGACATCACCAAAAAAATTTAGAAACTGAAAGGATTTATAAAATCAATTTAAGGAATTACCAAAAGTTATGCATTTAGAGACGTTCAATATCCACCCTATAGCCCTGTAATTTCTTTTAAACCTCTGAAGAAAGATCCCAGGATCCAAATATATCATCCGGTGATGACTTAAAAACCCTTGTAGCGTCATCTTTTGCGAAAAAAAAAACATATTATTGGAAACAACAAACATTGTATTAAAGTATGAGAAAAAAATTGAAAAACATAAAAAAATAAAGGGAAAAGAATTGTACGAAAAGGCACAAGAAACTATTTTTCTTTGAGTTCTCTAGTAAAGTCACGAGTAACTGTTTTTCTTTGAGTTCACGAGCAAAGCCACGAGTAACTGTTTTTCTTTGAGCTCCAGAGCAAAAATTCTTATTGTTTTCGCGATTTAATATTTTTCGACTTTTTCGAAACAACTGCCTCTGGCTGCTTTTATGCTGTGCCTTAATAAACATGAAAACAAAGCAGTTACATAAATCAACACGTATCTAAATCGGGTTTACATGTTAAGAGACAAGAGGTTTTTCTGAATCAGTTAAAATAGCATCCATGCTTTACAAAAGTTATTAAGTTTAATTGGTTTCGAAATAAAAAGCTCTAAATTGATTATTTAGAAATATGATGAAAGACGTTTAAAAAGATATAAGAGTTAATAAATTATTTTGATATAATCGAAAGATTAGTTTAATCACATGTGCATTTATACAAGGTTTACCAACTTGTCACGCAGCGTTGTTAGGGATGCACCTACTGCCACCTATTGGCACGAGTCGATATGAGTTTGTATTCTTTCTATATAATGTTAGTCCAGGAACTTTTGGATCGCACCATGTATTTATGATTATTCCGTTTTTTCTTTTATAATTACCTGAAATAATTTAAGTGAACCAAAATTTCTAAAAGATAAAAGCGTACATTATATATATATATATATATATATATATATATATATATATATATATATATATATATATATATATATATATCCTCCTCCTCCTCCTCCTCCTCAGTCCCATCACTCTAGCAAGAGTTTAGTGATGTTATGTTTCGATTGCAAGGATTGTGCCTCTCCATGAGTCACGGTCTTGAGCGGCATGAATGGCTTCGTGCATGGAATGTCCTATGAGCGGCCTCACCTGGTCTGCCCATCGATTAGGAGATCTACCTCTTGGGCGATTCCCGTTTATTTTTCCCTCCACCATAAGTTTTTCTAGATCGTTTCTTCTAGAGATATGCCCAAAGTATCGTAAGTACGATTGGTTTATTTTGGTGGATAGGCGATTCATTATTCTTAGTTGGTTTAGAATGGAGACATTTGTTCGGTGCTGTGTCCAGGGTATCCTCAACATGTTTCGAAGGCGTCAATTTTTCTTCGTGCCACAACATTTATCGTCCAAGTTTCTGAGGCGTAGGTAGCTATGGGAAATATTAGTGCATTAATAAGTTTTAATTTGTTATTTTGAGATATTGCTGAGTCCTTCCAAATCTTGGTCAGTCTGGTTACTGCATTACGAGCTATGTTTAGTCTTCGTTTTATTTCTTTATCGTAATCACCTTTGTTTGTAATTAATGATCCGAGATATACAAATTCCTCAACTACTTCAAATCCCGCTATTTCCCTGATGTTCATTGGGGTTCGATCTATGACCATAATTTTAGTTTTATTCCTGTTAAGTAGTAAGCCGTATTCCTCGCTTACAGTATTTAATCTATTTATTATATATTCCAATTCGATGTCGCTAGATGCTATAATGAGCGTATCATCAGCATATCTCAAGTTATTCACTTTCCGGCCTCCCACAGAGATACCGCCATCCCAGTCCTCCAGAACTCGTCTCATAGTATATTCAGAGTATGCGTTAAAAAGCAACGGAGAGATACATCCCTGTCTAACACCAGCTTCTATTTTGAATGAGTCTGATAGAGTTTGATCGATTTTTACTCACTCTGGTATTGCTATTTTCATATAAGGATCTTATAAGCTGGATCAGGTGTAAGGGAACTCCCATACTCTCAAGTATCGGCCACAACTTGTGCCATTTTACACAATCAAAAGCTTTGGTGTAGTCTACGAAGCATAAATAAGCCTTGATGTTAAATTCATACGTCTTTTCTATGATCTGACGTACATTAAGAATGTTTTCCCTTGTGCCTTTTCCTGGAATAAAACCTGTCTGCTCCTCAGATATTTCTGGTAGTATAAATGATTTTAGCCGGTTGTTGATTATCTGCAGCATTACTTTACTAGCGTGGCTTATTAGAGAGATTGTCCTGTAATTATTGTATTCTGTAGGCGATCCTTTTTTAAAAAGTGTGATGAACACTGACTCGGTCCAGTCATTAGGCCACTTGTCAGACTCCCATATTAAGTTACAGATTTTATGAAAAACCTGCACTCCCAGTTCTCCCATAGCCTTTAATAGTTCTGAAGTTATACTATCTATTCCCTTTATTTTTTAGTGTGTTAAGGGCTTTCTCTACCTCAGATCTCAGTATATGGGGTTCTTTTTCAGACATTGAGGTATTTAGATCAATAGGTTCTTCCCTGTTGTTCTCTTTATACAGATTGATACAGTATTTCCTCCAAACTTCGGCTATTCCTGGTTTGTCTGTAACGATTTCGTTTTGGTCATTTCTTATCAGCTGTGTTCGTGGTTTAAACTCTCTGGCCAGGTATTTCACTTTTTTGTAGAGTTCGTTGGTTCCGCCTATATCTGCATGATGTTCTATCTCTTGACAAATTTTACTGATGTGCTGGTTTTTGTCTCTCCTACATGCTTTTTTTATCTCTTTATCTAGTTTTTTGCTTTCTTCCGTTCTTGTGGGGGAATTCCTTAACTTATATATATATATATATATATATATATATATATATATATATATATATATATATATATATATATATATATATATATATATATATATATATATATATATATATATATATATATATATATATATATATATATATATATATATATATATATATATATATATATCTATATATATATATATATATATATATATATATATATATAATATATATATAATATATATATAATATATATATATATATATATATATATATATATATATATATATATATATATATATATATATATACAGCCTTGGCCAAAGTAATTGCTTTAACAATAGACAATCTCTTTTACAGGCCCATAAAACACCTGGCCCACAAAATTGCGATAATGAGGTTTTTTGAAAAATATTTTTAATGTTTTATCAGTCTCTTTTTACTACTTGTATTGTCAAGAAGCTTCCGTGCATGTTTTATTTGTGAACTGGATATTCTTATATTTGAGAAATGCCTAAGAAAAGTAAGCTTGGTATCGAAAAACGAATTAAAATTCAAACCCTACATGAACAAGGCAAATCCCAAGTAGAAATAGCCAAGTTAGTGAAATGTTCTCGGTGCGCAGTGCAATGTACTATTAAAAGGCTTGTGGAGACTGGCTCCCATGCCAACAAAATGAGAACGGGCAGAAAACGTAAGACTAATGAGCGACAGAACAGAAAACTCACCCGCCAGTCTATTAAAAATCGAAAAAAAAACATCACCTGAGCCCGTTGCAACTTTGTCGGAAGAGATTGGGATGCCGATTAGTTCTCGAACGGCAAGGATAGGACTGACAGAAGCTGGATTAAGAGGGTGCAAAGCTAGTAAGAAACCTTGGCTTTCAGAGACCAATAGGAGGAAACGCTTAGAGTGGGCTCTGAAGCACCAACATTTTAGCGAAGAGGATTGGTCTAATGTTGGATTATCCGACGAATCCAACTTTGAGGTAAGTTTTTATATGATTTATTTTAACAAATAACTACATACAATTACTCTTGATTTATCCGTTTTAGTCAAAATAATAACTAATTTTTTAATTGAGTATTTTTTCTATTCTTACAGCTATTCGGAACGTCAGGTCTGATATTCGTGAGGCGGCGTGTCGGCGAGGAATACCATCCAGATTACGTGGTACCTACTGTAAAATACGGAGGAGGCAGCATTATGATCTGGGGCTGCATGGGTGCTAAAGGTGTCGGCGAAATGTTCGTTTGTGAAGTCCACATGAACAGCCAAAAGTACATAAATGTACTAGAAACTGTACTAATGCCTTCGCTAACGCGCATTTTTGGCGACACTAATTTAGACGACATCAAATTCCAGCAAGATAATGCACATTGTCATAAATCAGCGGCTACGATGCGCTGGTTTAGAGACAATAACATTATTTTGTTGGATTGGCCGGCGCAATCTCCAGATCTAAACCCTATCGAGCATCTTTGGGGTATTCTGAAGCGCAAGATACGGGAGCATAGCATAAGATCAAATGCAACGCTAAAAAGCGCTTTGATGGATGAGTGGGATGCCATAAGTACAACTGAATGTACTAGGCTTGTACGCAGCATGCCGCAAAGAATTGCTGCTGTAATTAAAGCTAAAGGCGGATACACCAAATATTAATTTATTTCATAATTTTACCTCAATATACGATTTTACCAAACATACGAATTTAATTTTTTACCCTGAAACACAAGAAATGAAGTAAAATGTAGGGTGCCTAATATTTTTGGCCAAGGCTGTATATACTCTTTATTTATATATATATATATATATATATATATATATATATATATATATATATATATATATATATATATTAGAGTGACCGGATCTCATAGAGGGGGAAAAAAAATGTCGGAATCTTGTTCGTCTGGACCCCACAAAACGATTCCCCTTTCCAGATATTGAGATAGCCGAAATTTGAGCTCGATTAAACGACGTTAACCCGTGCCGCTCGTCGCTCAAAGTTTGAAAAAATCCAAATTTTGGCCAAAAAGCTGACATATGGAGCCATAACTCCAGAACGGTAAATAATAGAAACACGCTTAATATCTCAAAAGAAAGCTAATGTTGTTCTTCAAAATTTATATTCTATACATAATTGTTGTTATTTTAAGTCAAACCGAGTTACAACAGCCTTTAGCCCCAAAAACGTGACCTGGTACCACTAGGAGCATACTTCGTATATTTTGTTATTAAGTGATAAATTTTGCTTTTTTTTGGTATATTTTTGAGTTTAAAGTAGAAATATAATAAAAAAACAAGTAATACTGATAAGTCTAATGACATTTTTTATTTTAAAATATAAAAATTAGGTACATAATACATACAAAACAGACACAGAAAAGATACAGACGTAGTACCTACATGAGTTGATAATTTTACATAGTTATCTAATCTATTCTAGAGCTTTTGTTAAAGTAGTTTTTGAAACGTCAGGATATAATGCTCGACATTTACTTACAACTTGCAGGACATATTGCTTTTGGTCTTCATCTTTTGTCAGAAGGTCGTTAAAGTCGATTATTAATTTAACACCACGCTCAGCCATATCATTAACTACTTTTAATGTTTTGACAATTTTCAATCCTTCTTGGAAGTCATTATTTTGAGGCCAGGTCTTTGGATGTTGTCTTAGGAAATCTGTTTTTATATTAAATTGGTCAAAGAATGTAAACGTTTCTTTGGTAAGTAAATTTACCAATCCTCCATCAACTACCTCTTTTAAGTTTTCTTTCCTAACTTTTGGATTTACAACCCTAGCGTGCTGTGATGGTTCATCTGTGCTACTGAGCAATTTATTAGCCATTAACAACTTTTCATCGTCTGTAATGGTGGGATCAAAAAACGATAATCCCACCAACTTTGCATTCAAATACCACAAATGGTTCGAAAATTTGGTCAGGGCTATTTCTGCAATGTCGTTGTCACATTTTTTATAGTCTAACAGACTATGCAAAATACCCAAATCTTGCTTTGGTGCAAGATGAGCTTTTGGAGCATTGAACCAAGCTTTACAATAAATTTTAACTAGGAAAACAGAAATGGCACGCACAGAACTTTCTTCTTCTTTAGACATCTTAAATGGACGACGAAAAATAAACATTTTTAAGCAGTAAATAGCCTTTGCCATCCACCTAGCGTGATGAATGGCTCCTGGAGTTCTAAAACCCACAACATTGCCGTCTAGTGATCCAACAAATACGAGAACCAACTGCAATAGCTCCTTGTAGTCATCTCTGGGGTGGCTCTCAGTTAATTTGGTCTCGAATTCAGCAGTAACATTTGCAATTACTCCTGGAGTTAGCTACTTTTGTATTAGATTGTCACTGATACCTGTGTCGTATTTTCCTTTGTCTATCTTGGGCCACGCAGTGAGGAATCTCTTGAAAATGTCTGGATGAGGTCCAGTGGTTGATCCCATTTTTGTGTCGAATACGCCTCTTAACAAAATTTCCCAGATATGGTGACGGCAAGCTAGGTATAACAATTCTCTTCCTAACATTTGCTCCAATATGACGCATGCTGCTTTGAGTCTTCCCGTGTTGGATGCTGTAGTGTCGAAGCACATCGCCTTGACGGTGTTGAGAAGACCCCATTCATGTAGGCATTCATATACGGCTACGGCTTGCTCCTCTCCAGAGCTGTTCCTTTTCGCCGTATGAAATAGCTATAGCTATTCGCTCACATTGTTCATTTTTTAAAACACCCGGTAAAAGTTTACCGTCCCAATGGACAACCACGGGCTCTTTTTCAGGAATGTTTACTTTATCAAAAATTTTTTTATTATATTGTTCTCTGAACATTTGCCTTCTATCATGTAATAAAGTTTTCGAGACTTTGTACTCAAGAGGGTCAAGGTTTAGTGCTTCTAAAGTAGCTATTAAAATTCTCGTGGCATTTCTGTCGGATACCTTACATCGATCTAATAAAATGGACAATTTCATGTTTAAAACCTCTTTAACGCCCCTTGCAAATGAAACTTTCATCCTCTTGCTCTCAGATGGTCCTGGATCTTCTGCAGCTTCTTCAGGGATGTCTATTTCCTCCAAGCTCTCAAGTTCCAGGTAGATGCTGTCCTCTTCAGTGTCTTAAAATATCTTCACTAGATAATTGTTCGATCTAACCAGCTCAAAGGCACTTTAGAAACTAAACTGAATAAATAAAAGGTCGGTTGTACGCTGAAGTAAAATCACCATCCCTAAAATAGAAATTAGGTTCACCCTCCTTTTTACCTGTCAAACGGGTCTTTCTTTGGTAAACTAGTCAGGTAATACCCATATAATAAAAGATTAAATTTGAACAAAAGGCTCTTTATGTTTGAAAATTGAGTTCCAAAATACTTTTTAACAAAAAAATGTTAATTCCGAGACACATTATGTAAAAACCCGTAAAATTCTTAGAATACTCCCAAACTGGCTCCTACTGGTACCAGGTCACGTTTTTGGGGCTAAAGGCTGTTGTAACTCGGTTTGACTTAAAATAACAACAATTATGTATAGACTATAAATTTTGAAGAACAACATTAGCTTTCTTTTGAGATATTAAGCGTGTTTCTATTATTTACCGTTCTGGAGTTATGGCTCCATATGTCACCTTTTTGGTCAAAAATTTGGATTTTTTCAAACTTTGAGCGACGAGCAACAAGGGTTAACGTCGTTTAATCGAGCTCAAATTTCGGCTATCTCAATATCTGGAAAGGAGAATCGTTTTGTGGGGTCCAAACGAACAAAATTCCGACATCGATTTTTTGCGGTCACCCTAATATATATATATATATATATATATATATATATATATATATATATATATATATATATATATATATATTATTTAATTATTTAAGAATATTTAGGATTTCCTCCTTTTACTTTCATATAGACATACTAACTGAATTTTAACGATTATTATTTTAAAAACAAATATTAACGACTACGAAATTACCGAGTCATCTCTCTCAGTGTTTTACGCTCCTTTTAAGGTGGGTTCACACGAGAAACGTTGGCCATGTCATCTCGACGAAGTCGCTTTCTAACACTGCGGCAACTGATGTGGCTGCCCACGGATAAATCGCAGGATTTGATAGATTGTTGAACTACATGACAATTAATTCTTGAAACATTTTTTTTTTAAAGTGTAAAAAAACGTAAATACAAAAATCTTTTAAATGCCTTATATGTACGTTTAAAAATAAGTACGGTAAAAATTAGATTGTTAGCCAAAAACAAGGAATTGTCAAATAGTGGTATAGTTTATTTTAAGGGTTAATTTGAAAGTTACATCGGAGCCCTCTCCGCATACTATTTACGTTACAATGAGAACTAATTTAATAAAAAACGAGAATTTTTTTTCCTCGACAGCAAGAAGCTTAAAACGGATATACAGCCTTGGTCAAAAGTACAATCGGTCAAGTAATAACGTGTCGCATATAATTTGTAGTCGGTAAAAGAAATTCCCTTTTTTTTTGGAGGTTATTGTTGGCACCCCTGCAAACAATGCTTTGGGGAAAGTAATTCATTTCTAACCTTATTTATGGTTAAATAGTACATTATTCAACATGAGTTTTACATACGCTTCGCGCTTTGAGGTTGTGTTCCTATGTAATCATCCAAAAGGTCAGGAACTGACTAGCAAGTAAATGAAACGATACTCTTAGTTAAAGAATATTGATGATCTACCAGAACGTGGTTCGAGAAGAAAAGTGTCAGACAAGGACGAAAAAATGATTATATACATGCCTTCCCGAAATGCTTAATTAACTTTGCACTAAAAGATACAAAAACTAAGGCAGAAAGTTTTGGGTATATCGTATGAAACGATTAGCACTCATCTCCGAGCTAACGATTTGAGGAGGCGAAGTAGACTCAAGAAACTATTGCTGAGCGAAAAACAGGAGAGAAAAGACTCGCGAGCATTGTAATTTTTTCCAATGCGGCTTCATTTTAAGGTTAGGTTATCACTTCACAAGCCCGGTCAATTTCCATTTTTACTTGATCGACTGAATTTGCCATCTTCCTCAGTTCTCAGAAACTTATCATCATCAGCTTATACTGTCCACTACTGGACGAAAGCCTCCTTCGAGTCTTGCCACTTTTTTCTGTTCTGGGCCGCTTGTACCCAATTTCCAGCCACTCTTTTCAAATCACCAGTCCACCGACCTAGTGGTCTACCTCTACTTCGATAGGTTTCGGATCTTGGTCGCCACTCTATGATTCTCTTTGTCCATCGCCCATCCTTAAACCTAGCAACATGCCCAGTTTACATTTTATGATTTCCATACTTTCGTATGCGTTTAACAATCTCCTCTCAGATACATTTTTTATTAATCTTAGATTATCTAATGTTACAGTATGATCAACTTCAAGGGCATGTTCGGCAATGCTAGACTTTTCTGTTCTATTGTATTTTAAGTGTGCTAAATGTTCTTTAAATCGTGTTTTAATTGACCTTTTTGTTTGCCCAACATACTTTTTGTCACAATCATTACAACTAATTTCATAAATTCCACTTTTCTCACAATTAGGAATCTTACCTTTGGGATTTCCTAAGATATTCCTCAGATTGTCTGATGACTTATAGACTAAGGTGAGGCCTACCTTATTAAATACCTTATTGAGTCCCTTGCTATATTTCGGATTATATGGTATGGAGACATACTTAGTGTTATTTTCTTCGCGTGTAAAAAAGGTGGAATTCTGAATACTAAACCTAAACTTATGTCTATTTATTAGCTTATTTACTAAGTCGTCGTAATAACCATTAACTCGAGTTATATTTCTAATACGATTCCTTTCTTTATTAAAGTTTACTCTATTCAGAGGGAAGGTGATTAAACGATGAACTAAAAAATGTAATGAGGCTAATTTATGTCGTTTGCAATGAAATGAATCATTAGGAATATATCTGTCTGTTACTGTGACCTTCCTATAGATATCAAATTCTAATCTATTATTATTTTTAATAATTAAAATATCTAGAAAAGGCAATTGTCCTTTGTTCTCAACTTCGTAAGTGAATTTAATGGAATCATATCGGCTATTTAATTTAGAAACAAAATCATCAATATTTGCTTTATTTGTATCAAAAATCGCGAAAATATCATCCACATACCTTACCATACCCTTGGGAAATATTCGAATTCTTGACTGGCTTCGATTTCAAACTTGCTCATGAACAAATTGGCTATGAAAGGTGATAAGCAATTACCCATAGCTGTTCCTTCTTTCTGAACATAAAATTGATTGTTATATTGGAAATAATTTTGTTCCATACAAAGTTTAGATAATGTTAAGTATTCACGAATAATTTCGTCTTCAAAGTCATTCATTCTAAGTAATTCTTCGAGATATTGTAAAGTTTGTAGAATTGGCACACTTGGGAACAAAGAACTAACATCAAAAGAAATTAAGACTTCACCTTCATTAAGAACTAGATTTTTTGTTTTATTAATGAATTCTAACGAATTCTTCACTGCGAAAGTATTTAATGGTAACTTCTCAAGTTCTTTTGATAACCATTTGGATATTAAATATGTGGGTGATCCGACCGATGAAACAATGGGTCGCATTGCTTTTCCAGGTTTGTGAATCTTGGGTAAGCAATACAATTTTGGTATGGTCCGATTCGCTAAAATTTAAATTAAATGTGAGTAATCCGACCATACCAAAATTGTATTGCTTACCCAAGATTCACAAACCTGGAAAAGCAATGCGACCCATTGTTTCATCGGTCGGATCACCCACATATTTAATATCCAAATGGTTATCAAAAGAACTTAAGAAGTTACCATTAAATACTTTCGCAGTAAAGAATTCGTTAGAATTCATTAATAAAACAAAAAATCTAGTTCTTAATGAAGGTGAAGTCTTAATTTCTTTTGATGTTAGTTCTTTGTTTCCAAGTGTGCCAATTCTACAAACTTAACAATATCTCGAAGAATTACTTAGAATGAATGACTTTGAAGACGAAATTATTCGTGAATACTTAACATTATCTAAACTTTGTATGGAACAAAATTATTTCCAATATAACAATCAATTTTATGTTCAGAAAGAAGGAACAGCTATGGGTAATTGCTTATCACCTTTCATAGCCAATTTGTTCATGAGTAAGTTTGAAATCGAAGCCAGTCAAGAATTCGAATATTTCCCAAGGGTATGGTATAGGTATGTGGATGATATTTTCGCGATTTTTGATACAAATAAAGCAAATATTGATGATTTTGTTTCTAAATTAAATAGCCGGTATGATTCCATTAAATTCACTTACGAAGTTGAGAACAAAGGACAATTGCCTTTTCTAGATATTTTAATTATTAAAAATAATAATAGATTAGAATTTGATATCTATAGGAAGGACACAGTAACAGATAGATATATTCCTAATGATTCATTTCATTGCAAACAACATAAATTAGCCTCATTACATTTTTTAGTTCATCGTTTTAATCACTTTCCCTCTGAATAGAGTAAACTTTAATAAAGAAAGGAATCGTATTAGAAATATAACTAGAGTTAATGGTTATGACGACGACTTAGTAAATAAGCTAATAAATAGACATAAGTTTAGGTTTAATATACAGAATTCCACCTTTTTTACACGCGAAGAAAATAACATCAAGTATGTCTCCATACCATATAATCCGAAATATAACAAGGGACTCAATAAGGTATTTAATAAGGTAGGCCTCACCTTAGTCTATAAGTCATCAGATAATCTGAGCAATATCTTAGGAAATCCCAAAGATAAGATTCCTAATTGTGAGAAAAAGTGGAATTTATGAAATTAGTTGTAATGATTGTGACAAAAAGTATGTTGGGCAAACAAAAAGGTCAATTAAAACACGATTTAAAGAACATTTAGCACACTTAAAATACAATAGAACAGAAAGGTCTAGCATTGCCGAACATGCCCTTGAAGCTGATCATACTGTAACATTAGATAATCTAAGATTAATAAAAAAATGTATCTGATAGGAGATTGTTAAACGCATACAGAAGTATGGAAATCATAAAATGTAAAAGTAGTTTAAATAAAGACAGAGGGCCTATTCCTTATAGTCCCCTCTACTGGTTACTTAACCGGAATTGATGGCCTTGCCTATGTCATTAGTTCCGCTTGAGTAATTCAAGGGTTAGGCTAAGTATAAATAGGGTAGATTTGTAGTTTAGCTTTAGTCAATCATCGCTCCTGATGAAGCTAACATGGTTAGCGAAACGCGCGTCGAGTGCAAAAATAAAAGTGTTTGGTGTAGTGGTGATATATACTGAGTAGTAGATATCTCTTATTTCTCATCGCGCTTATGTTTATTTCTCAGAATTGGCACATCAAATAAAGTAACTAAAACAATGAATCTCATTGCAAAAACAAAAGGACAAATTCTTGGAAATCAACGGTGGCTAACCTGCTTTATTCTTGTAATTATTAAGTTTATTTTGAGATCTCGTAGCGTAAACATCGTTAATAATATGTTAATTTTAGTGATTTCCACTTCCAGAATTTTTTCAAAATTTTTTGATAAGTACTTTTCGAGATAAGGCGGGGTTACAGCGATTTTTCTCGGTTTTTTAAAAATAATACAAAGAAAAGTGCGCGCAAGTATTACATTATATATATACTATTTTTTACTCGTGTTTTCGCAAGCTTTCATTTGACACCACACTCGATGACCTAGTAATTTTTTTTTTCCACTTCCGATTTTACCCCCCAAAACTAACCCCTTAAGTCAAAATTTAACTCTCAAAACTACATGGCCATCAATTCCTATATTATTACCAAATTTCAACTTTCTATGTCAAATAGTTTCGGAGAAAAATCGGGTGTGACAGACAGACAAACAGACAGACAGACGGACACCGAAGTGATCTTATAAGTGTTCCGTACGGAACACTAAAATTGCCAAAAAAGTGAGAGGCTTCAAAATGCCGAGCTTAAAGGCTGTAAAGCTAGAAAAAGACCCTGCCTATCGGAAAAACATAAAAAGATGCGCTTGGCATGAGCCTAGAAATTTTAGATACTCTTCTTTAAACCATATACTATATTTTAGTAAATGAGGTACCTGAAAGTATTCATAATGTTATGTTTGTTTTCCCTTTGTTTTAGGTTTTGGGTACTCCTGGTACTACCTCGGCAAGGCAGCGAATAAGAGAGAATTATGGTGTGGGGGTGTATGTTAGGGGGTACAAGTGACATGGGCGAAATAGTAATTTCGGAGGTTTGAATGAATTTACAAAAGTTCTAAATACTGCACTAGAGTGAGACAAATTTTGAAAATGTGCATTTCGAGTAAAATAAAGCACGGTATCACACACCAGCAGTGAAAATGAAGTAGTTCTAGGAGAGTAGGGTAGAGCTTCTGAATTGACCCCCACAGTCACCAGATTTCAACAAGCGGAGAATCAACGAACACTGAATCACATTAAAAAAAAACCCTCAAACGCGTCTTATTCGAAGAGTGGAACGATATTTCCCAGGAAGAATGAAAAAAGTAACTTCTTCGTTACCAAAAAGAATCGCAACGTTAATTAAAATCAAAGGAAGTTATACTAAATATTGATTTTTACAATAAATATACCAGTTTAATTTAATGCATCTCTTTCAACTTGTTTTATTCTAAGAGAATTTTAAGTTTTTTGACCGAGGCTGTATAACATCATAGATTAGATGATTCACCCTCTCGAATCCTAAATATGTTTGTTTAAAAGTAATTAGGCTTAAGGCTTTTGCAACCAAAAAAACCAACAAAAAAGTCAAATATTACCGTTAATATCGGTTACAAGCATTCTGTTAATCACTTTCCGATGATCGCAAATCGCCCAAGTTATTTTAGTTTGTTAAAAGAATATCAATAAAACCAATGATGTTCCATATTTTACGGGCAGTTACCTGAAATGTTATGCGAACTTTAGCCCAGCTACTAAAGGCTATAAAACAAAAAGAAATGTGGCAAATACAGTCAAATTACGAATTTAAATGTTCCCTTGATATTTTCACTCGTTCTAGTCTTTAGTGCCTAAAAATACACTAAAATTGGCAACTGTAGAAAATAAAGGGTGTGGGAAAATTGGGACAATCTGAAAAACTTCTTTCTTTTATGGCTTAGGCAGTTCTGCCGTATGGCCAGTCACGGATTTATACAAAAACTTTTAATATGTCTACAACAGATTCGAGAAGATTGAAATATTGCTACATTACGTGTTTTTTTAACCCATTCTTTTTATTATATTTCGCGAGATCGCACTATTGCTGTGAGTGACTGATTGTACCATTCCTGCTGTAATACAATCGTACAGAAGTATTCTACGAGGCTGGTTTGAAAAGTCCGTGCAAAGTCCGAGGTCATGTTTAGTTAGTTTTTTTTTTTTTTTTTTATTGGTCTGCCACACGTGCTGCAGGGAAGTCCCTAAAGCGCTCCAGGAGCGGCACGAGTTGCCTTGATTTTCCCGCCTTGGTGGGTGTCGGCTTACTCGCCGGCACAACACTTTTGGCAGGTCCATTGTCAGTTGCCCGATCTTCATCGTTTTGGTCGAGCTGCCATTTCCCGCGACGTCCTCGACCGTTACGTCGCTCGCCCGATGCTTCTTTTATTGGTCTACTGTTGTTTAGCTGTTAGTAGTAGCATCTCTTGAATGAACGCACACCAAGTTTCAGCCATATTGGTCTATTTCTTTGTGTTTGGCATTCGTGTGAATCAAGGAAGTCGAGTGATTTTCAAGAAATGGACGAAAAAGAATTTCGTGTGGTGATTAAACATTACTTTATGAAAGGCAAAACGCCTCAGGAGACTAAAGAGAAGCTTGATAAACATTATGGTGACTCTGCACCTTCGATTAGAACAGTTTATAAGTGGTTTCAAAATTTTCGGACTGGCCATATGGGCACAAGTGACGCTGAACTTTCTGGACGGCCTGTGGAGGTTAGGACTCCAGAAATCATTGATCAAATCCATGCTATGGTGATGGATGACAGAAGAGTTAAGGTGCGTGAGATTGCGAGTGCTGTGGGCATCTCGACTGAACGGGTACATAATATTTTGCATAAACAGTTGGACATGAGAAAGCTATCCGCAAGGTGGGTGCCGCGATTGCTCACGCTTGACCAAAAACGGAATCGTGTGAAGTGTTGCAAGGATGGTTTGCAGCTGTTCCAGAAGAATCCGGAGGACTTTAAGCGTCGTTTCGACACTGTGGATGAAACATGGATACATTACTATACTCCTGAGACCAAACAACAATCTATGTAAACAATGGGTTACCAAGGGGGAATCTGCACCAAAAAAGGCGAAGACCGTTCGTTCGGCCGGAAAGGTTATGACGACTGTCTTTTGGGATTCGCAAGGGATAATCCTCATCGACTATCTGGAAAAGGGTAAAAAAACTATTACAGGTGAATATTATTCATCGTTATTGGACCGTTTGAAAACCGAGCTGCAAGAAAAACGCCCGCGATTGGCCCACAAGAAAGTCCTTTTCCATCACGACAACGCACCAGCACACACCTCAGCAGTTGTGGTCGCAAAATTAATGGAAATAGGATTCCAACTCGTTTCACATCCCCCCCATTCTCCAGACTTGGCTCCCTCGGACTACTATTTGTTCCCCAATTTGAAGAAATGGCTGGCGGGACAAAGATTTTATTCAAACGAGGAGGTGATTGCAGACACTAATGGATATTTTGCAGACTTGGACAAATCCTATTATTCGGAAGGGATCAACAAACTAGAACATCGTTGGACGAAGTGTATAAGCCTAAAAGGAGACTATGCCGAAAAATAAAAAAGGTTTATCCCAAACACATAAGTAGTTTTTATTTTTGCACGGACTTTTCAAACCAGCCTCGTACAGTTCGATGGATATTTTGTGGGATAAAAAGTAAAAAAAAAAGAAGCGGCAACTACTACTTTTTTTATGGGTCTAGCACACGTGCTGTAGGGAAGTCCCTAAAGCGCTCCAGAAGCGGCATGTGTGCGGAAAAAGTGGGATGAAAAGTCCTGAGTCTTTCCAAGAGATGGCAGCACAAACAACAAAAACCTTATGATTTTCAGTTAGTGTCAACTCTCATAAGAATCGTGTTAAATTTTCACATTTTGTCTATTAATTTGCCAGTTATAGCTGTTTGAGTGATATTACTTTTGATTTTGTGTGTTAATTAAACATTGCTTTTTGATGGGAAAAATACAGCCAGAATCCAAGAATGGCTTGATAAGTGTTATGTCACATCTGCTCCCTCGAAAGCAACTGTACGTTGATGATTTAGTGAACCTAAATGTGGTCGTACAAGCACCGTTGATGCATCACGTTCCGGATGTCCGAATGAGGTAGTCACTCCCAAAAAACATAAAAAAATCCACCATATTGTTCTGAATGACCCCAAAGTTTAAGTGGGAGAGACAGCTGACATCATGAAGATATTAACAGATGCGTGAAGCATATTTTGCATGAATATTTGCATGTGAAAAGGCTATGTGCCTAATGGGTTCCGCGCACTCTCACGATTCACAGTGTCTCGACTAGTACAAGCTAGCGGGACAATATTATTTCTTCACTTATTTCAATTGTTTATGTATATTCCAGGTATCTTAAGCTGTTTTAAGAAAAAAAAAAAAGTTGAAAAATGTGTACTGTATGTGTATTAATCGAAATATGTAGCTGCAAGACGGAAGTGGTTTACTAATGTGTCTCATTTGTTCACTATTGTCGCTAATTGTTCTTTAATTAGCTACATACGTCTACCTACTCATTATGTGTGAAAAGCACAATCATGTTTGTTTACAAAGAAATTTCTAGGAAAAAAATAAAAATCATAATGATAGTACCCACATTTATTAATTTACAAAATATTATTTCTTTTAAAATAAATTAGTACAATAACAGTATCTATATATCAATTATTTACAATAACAAGGTGTATAAATAAAAGAAATATAATATTAAATAACTTATATACTAAGGCATGAATTATAAGCAACTACAACACACAATAAAATAAGAATAATAATTACAATAAAAAAATACTTAAACCTACTAATCACCATCAGATGAGTCGTCATCACCGCTCTCCCATTCAGTAGAATATTCAGAGAGTAAATAATCCTCCTCATTTAATTCGTGTGATGACTTACTGATGGTGTTTCGGATGGCAATGAAGGTGGGATAATCAACTGCAGAACCTCCGATGGCAAAGAAGTAAATTTTCTTCGCGGTAATTCTCTATACGAGTTGATAACAGGATCAGACGTAATTAAAAGCATTCTCAAAAGATCTGTAATTGTGGCAATACGTGACCGCTTCCTGGTGTGCCGTTCACGGAATCTACGACAGTCTTTATTTCTTGCCTCCTGGGCTTCTTCGGAGAGTTGTCCAATGGGCAGAAGAAAAGACTTTATAACTTCCGCGCTGTGTACAAGAATTTTATGCACAGTAACGGGCATGGAATATCACGAATACAGATCGAGGTATAATTTTCTAGTATCAACACAAAACTTTTCGAATTCTATATACTTTATGTCATATCCCGATGACAAAGTTCTTAAAATTACATGAAATCTACGAATAAGGTTTACGTCTAATCCTGTAATTTCGCTGCTCAATTCAGCTTTGGAAAAAATCTACGTGCTGTGTTTCCATCGTTTGTGTTACCATACCTAGGTTTTGGTTTATCTACAATGCGACCCATACGATCTTTAAACACTTTTTGTATCTCTTGTGAGCGTTGCTTCACAATAGCTTTGTCGTTATCTCCCCTGACTTGCCACTTTTTTATTTCTAAACGATAGCTGATGTAAAGCAAACATTCAAACGTGCGGATCCATGCATGTAAAGTAGATAAACCAAATGCAAGGTGTTCTTCGTTGCTGGGATATTTCTTTGACTCCTCGTTCATAGTAGACGGAGTGTGCACCGCAAATATAACACTTTTGTGTTGAACTTGTGTCTGTTAAGGCATTGCACACTTTGCCATCAGTCACTGTCAACAACAATTCGTGTTTAACAGAGATCTGAGATCCAGCAACGTTACATAATGTTGGAAAAAGCTGACTTACTTCATCTAAAATTTTAGAAGTTTCTTCTTTCGTAAACTCTTTTGTCTCCTTGGCAAAAATAAACTTAATAGGACGGCAATATAAAGTAGAGGAAGGTCTTGGATTTTGCCAGATCACAGTTTCGCCATCAAGCAGTCTCAAAGGGGCAAATGAGTATACGAACAAAAATTCGTCTGTAGCGTTAGTGTTCTCAAATTTCTGCTTATACGTGCTATGCCCCGAACTCCCATCACAGCCCCATTTGCTTACCAACGTATAATATGAACGAGGTAACACACTTCTAATGACTTCCGTCTGAGCTTTAACTAATCGTTCAGCCGTTTTATCCAAAATCGCGTGCAGTTTAATTTCAGCTCGAGATTCAGTCACAGAAATATATTCGTCAGAAGGACAACAAGAAGCTTTGGACTTACCTAAACTATAAAACGATGGATACACTTGATGTCCCGCTTTCATTGACCATTTTCTTGTTTGTTTATATGAGTGGGAAGTCGATTTCGAGTCCACATAATAAGCTAAAGCTTCGTCTGGTGTTAACTGCCGACTTTGTTCAGAACACTTACTCTTTTCTCTAGTTTCATTGACCGCGATGTTATGGATCTGTTTAGCAACACTTCGATGCCCTTCTTTTCGAGTAGCTAACTCAGCTGCTGTAATAAGCTCACTTGCACTTCGCGATTCCAAAAGATCTTCTACTCTCCGTCTCTTCGTTTTCGTTGATGAGTCTTCAAATGATTTTCTGGGTCGCCCTATGGAAAGAGCCGCTGATGATGTTGAAGTGCACTGCTGGTTAACACACATCTTTATTTCGATTCCGGATCCCTCTAACCAATCTTTATGTTTGATTAGAAACATTTCTTTGTTACACTTTAAAGAAGTCCACTTTTGATTGAATTTTGCTGAAAGGCTTGATATTTTCATTTTGAGTCGTTTTAGAGAATCGTCAGAAACATCAAACATATTGAATTTTTCACTTATATAATAAAAAATGCCACTGTTTCGTTCAGTTTTGTCATGTTTTAGCTATTCTTCAAAAAACTCCATTTTCGTCATAGTCACGACTCGTTCTCAAAAAAATAAAATAATTTTACTTTCGGGCAATTTCGGGGTCTATAATATATATGAATCTGTGCCTGAATGTTGTGCTTGTTGCTACTTTTAAAGTTTACAATTAATGTAAAATTTGCTGGATTTATCTACCAAAAGTATACATATTTTTTATAAAAAATATAAGTCATAATAGAGTACATACCTTCAACAGAATATTCCATCACAAAAAACTCGTTTCACTTTGCTACCAATTTTAAAATATGTTAGCACAAGTGTGCATAAAAAGCAACTGATTTGCAAATGAAAATGACCTCTCTTATAAGGGTTACTTTGACCCCCTGATAAGATATCTTTATGAGGTGATAAATAAATTAATTCTTGGAATTCGTTAAATGGGGGGGGGTTGTTTAAAAGTCGTTATCAGTGGTTCCTGGAAATTACGTCATGAATATTGTCCCGCTAGCATGTTCTTGCCGAATCACTGTGCGATTGATCAAAAACGATAACGTGTCGAAGATTCAGAACGCTGCATTGTTTTGGCAAAAATCAAAAGGAGTTTTTTGCGTCGATTCGTAACAATAGACAAACCATGGATCTACACTACACGCCCGAACCCAATAGGCGGTATGCAGAGTGACCTTTTCCTTTTTTCCATTTTCATTACAGAATCATAGCCCTGGATCCTAACTGACAAAGCGAATTAAATTAATTTAAATGAACCAAATATTAAACAAAATTTCACGGTTATTTTCTAGTTTATTCTGACTAAGTACAGGCCACAGTTCTAATATGTAATACACGCGTAATATCATAACAAAGCGCGAAAACTAAAGTGACAGCGGTGAAGGTTGAAAACATCTGTCCAGGATAACTCCTGGATAAAGTAGCCAGTTGCAAGTTGCTATGGATATAACAACTTCGCTTCACGGAACAATATTGTAGGTAAAATCTCAGGTAGGTTATTACGTTGATGGATTTTTAGGAAAGGTTTCAATACTGTAATGTTACTTCATCCCAAAGAAAGGTAAAAGACACTCTCGACAGACAAAGAAATGGAAAAATTTTTGTTGATAAACATTGTTTTGGGGATCATACAATCTTGTCAACCTCTGTAATGAAAAGTCCCGAGACTTTCCAAAAGATGGCAGCATAAACAAAAAAAACATAATTTTCAGTTAATGTCAGCCCGCAGAAGATTCGTGTAAAATATTCATGACATTTTCTCTATTAGTTTGCGAGTTACAGCTGATTGAGTGACACTACTTTTGATGTTTGCAAAACGATGGAAGAAAAAGAATTTCGTATGTTAAATAAATGTTGCTTTTTAATGGGAAAACATACAACCAGAACTCAAGAATGGCTTGAAAGTGTTATGACAACATATGCTCCTTCGAAAGCAACTATATGTCGATGGTTTAGTGAATGTAAATGCGGTCGTACATGCACCGGTGATGCACAACGTTCCGGACGTCCAAATCAGGCAGTGAGTCTAAAAAAAAACACGGAAAATTCACCATATTGTTCTGAATGACGGCAAAATGAACATAAGAGAGATAGCTGAGATCGTGAAGAAGATATGAACAGAACGCGTGAGGCATATTTTGCATGAATACTTGCATATGCACACTCTCACGATTGATAAATAACCGGTCAAGTGCAAGTTGAACTTGCGCAATTAGTGTTCCGTACGTTGATTGCTTTTAAAATAAAAATTTTTGTTACAGATGTATAAAATGATCAGTGACTTCACAAAACACACCCCAAATGAGTTTTCAACAAAGTTTGTTTCAAATCTTTACTGAAATCTGATGACCTTGAAATTTTTTTTTTTTTAAATACCAGAAAAATGATGTGATAATTTTCGTTCAATCTACACCCCGTGCAGAATATTCCGGAATTTTTTTAAAATTTTTTGAAAAGTACTTTTCGAGATAAGGCGCGGGGCAGCGATTTTTTTCGCGATTTTTTAAAAATAATACAAAGAAAAGTGCGCGCAAGTATTACATTATACGAGTATATACATTTTTTTCATTTGACACCACACTCGATGTCAAATAGTTTCGGAGAAAATCGGGTGTGACAGACAAACAGACAGACAGACAGGCAGGCAGGCAGGCAGGCAGGCAGACAGACAGACAGACAGACAGACAGACACCGAAGTGATCTTATAAGTGTTCCGTACGGAACACTAAAAATAGCAACGTGTCGAAGATTCAGAAAGCCGTTTGGCACTGTTTCGGCGTAATCAAAATGCGTTTTTGCGTCAATTCGTAACAACGTACGAAACATGGATTCACCACTACACGCCTGAGTCCAATAGGCAGGCTGAAGAGTGACTGGAAGCGCATGAAAGCCGACCGAGGCGTCCAAAACATAGAGATATTAGAATAGAGGACGTAATTTCTCGCGAGAAACGTTGCGCTCATAGAAAGAGAAAGCAATAATATGAGTCATTCTGTCTCTCACTCGTCGCACGCCCACAATACTAAGTTAGAGTCAACAAAGAACAAGGAAAATCCTTTGTTCTTCGCTCGCTCTGAGTGAAATACGAGTAACATTCTCGCACGGATACGCATTCTAATTTAGTGTTGTGGGCGTGCGCCGAATAAGAGATACAGAATGACTCATATTATTTCTTTCTCTTTTTAACGACGCCAAGCTTTCGCTTACCGCAGGCTCTAGACTTTACCTCCGCTTTTCTAATATCGCTATGGTCCAAAAACACACCCATCAGCTGGAAAGGTTTTAGCATTTTTTGGAATGTGCTTGGAATAATACTGATCCGACTATTTTGAGAAGGGGCAAACAATTACCACCACTACACGTCTGAGTTCAACAGGCAGTCCACAGAGTATCTGTGGGACGCATGAAAACCGACCGAAGCGTCTAAAAACAAACATCAGCTGGAAACGTTTTGGCAATTATTTTTTGAGATGCGCATAGAATAATACTTGAGAAGGGGCGAATAATTACAGGAGACTATTATTAAAAAAAGGTCGCATTTACCAAAGAAAAAAGTGTCGTTTCACCAAGATAATGCACCAGCTGACAACTCCATAAAATCAATGGTGAAATTGGATCAATTGGGCTATGAACTGCTTCTTCATCTGCCGTATTCACCAGATCTGGTCCCCAGGGATTATTACCTCTTTGGAAATTTGAAAAAAAATGGTTCCAGGGACAGAGATTTGGCTCAAATGAAGAAGTAGAATGGAGAACTCGGGCTTATTTTACAGAGCTCGACGAATCGTACTATATGAAAGGTATCCAAATGTTGGAAGGTAGCTAGAATAAGTATATCGCTCTTAAAGGAAACTGTTAACGAATAAAATAGACTTTTGGCAAAAACATTGTGTTTTCTTCAAAAATCTCGGTACTTTTCACCTCATGTAGTATAATACTTTATATGCATTACTTGACCGAAACCAAACTGATTTCTTAATATAAAAAATAGATTTTTTAATTAGATTTAGTCAATCATCGCTTCTGATGTTACTAATATGGTAAGCGAAACACGCGTCCAGTGCAAAAATAAAGTATTTGATATAGTGACGATCACTGCTATGTGGTATCATTGTGTCAAAGACACCAAAATCTCAACGCTGTCAAGATGCAAAGACTTATGTAAATTCGAAAAACTTAACCTAAGATAATTTTGGGATATTTGCCAGGCGAAGCGGACATATGGTTTGATGGACGCGTTTATTTAAAGATGACTAAAAAATAAACATAAATTGTAATAAAATCATTTAGAAACTGGCGCCAAAAGGATGTTCAATTCGTTCCAAACGAATAATGATTTCTATTCAGCTGCAATGATCTTGCGAATTTTTAAATTAAAAATTACTTTTATCTAGTTAATGTTCCGTACGAAACACTTATATGATCACTTCGGTGTCTGTATGTCTGTCTGTCACACTCGATTTTCTTCGATGGCTTCCCTTTAACTGAATATCCTTTACACAATGTTTTTCAGGACGTTTCAGTCTCTCAAAATAAAAGTTTTCATCTAAACCAGAAAAAAGTTACTAACAAAACTCGTGCCACTTTAATATCCGCTAACAAGTTCTTTTAAATTTCGGAGAGACTAACTCTGGAGAGTATGGTGGATGAGAAATAAATGCGTACTTTAACTCGTGTAATTTTGCAATTGAAAGTGCTGATGTGTGTGCCGGCGCGTTATCATGTTGACAGAGGATTCGCTTCTTGGATGAGTATGAAGATTTTTTTTTATTTCTACGTCCAAATATTGTAATAATCGAGATAGTATTCTCCAGGAATAGTTTTACCTTTTTCTAAGTAGTTGATCTCTTGAGATCTCAAAAAAACATCACTTCGTAAGCCGACGAAGCTGCTTTCGACTTCTTCCGAGTCGGTTTGTCTTTAGCAGAGTACTGTTTGTTTTGTATCCAAAGCGTAGTCATGTTTCGTTGACAATACGAAACGTCGAAGAACTATTAAACATGTTGAGATGGTGGTCAAATGTTCAAAATCTCTCGTTCCTTATCACCCTTGTGCAAAGGAGGCACTCCAGGTGCTCCAGCTCAAGTTTCTAATGTGAAAAGGATGTATTACCGTTTGTATGATATGTCAACAGTGTGCGTTATCTCTCTCAAAGTTAATCGACGGTAATGCATCACGATTTAGTGAATTTAATTGACGACCTCCTACGCCGTTGTGGTTCCTGGTCGTTTAGAGCGTTCCTCCGCGAAAATGCCAGTTCTCTCACGTTTCAACTGAGCAACCTCGGTTTTCACAGTTGTAAAGGAAGACGCAGCATCTCGATACACAGAATCTAATTTCACTTTGTTCTCCGTGGGAATTATTTATTCAAAATGAAGGAATTTTATCACTCTAACTCACTTATACTCAAATTAATCCATTGTTGACAAACTACCACGTTCAAAGATTGCCAGAAACAAATTAATCTGTAGATCGTTGTTAAACTTAGCTCCTTGTTTCTGTTATCTACCGGATAAGTATTAACTTTGACTGAAATCTTCCCCTTCGGGGGTTACATACACCTGGGCGCTGCGTAAAGTATGTATGTTTAAAAAAAAAAAAATAGTAGAGGTCCCAATTCGACACCAGATCACATTTAATGGTATAACTTTATAATGAATGGAATTTTCTTAAAAAAAAAGTATAGGGAATAAAAATCTGTAAAAAAAATCGAATTTTTGAAAATTTGAGGTGTACGTAACCCTTTAAAAAAATTCTATGAGCGCCTATGTATGGCGCCTATGCCGTGCTCTTTAATCTTCCCGTAAAAACATTAAAACTATCAGTTATCTCTTTCACAGAGATTGTTTATATTCAGTGGGTAATTTATGCCTCTTTGTTCCTGTTTTTTTTTATGGCCACACACAATCATATTCTATAAATACACTTCATTGTTTAATTTTTTTATATTTAAATAAACACTTACTTGTTTAAGAACCGCGGAAAATGGTTTTAAATATTTATCGTAAGAGGTTTCAGTTTTGTTTTAATATTTCTCAATCGAAAGGATATTTTAAAATTAGGCGCTCATAAATTTATGGGACTTATGGTCGCATCATTATCAGTTTATACTGTCCACTGCTGGACGAAAGCCTCTCTCAAGTCTTGCCATCTTTTTCTATTCTGCGCCACTTGTACCCAATTTCCAGCCACTCTTTTCAAATCATCAGTCCGCCTACTTGGTGGTCTACCTCAACTTCGATAGGCTTCGGATCTTGGTCGCCATTCTATAATTTTTTTTGTCCATCGTCCATCTAGCAACATGTCCAGCCCTGTGCCATTTAAGCTGGTACCCCCGTTCTTTTCCTGATTTGGAATGTGATCTCTAAGAGTAACACCTAACATTGACCTCTCTATTTTTCTTGGCATGACACATATTTTGTTGATATTTTTCTTCGTCAATGTGTGAGCAACGGCTTCATACGTAAGAACAGGTAGTACCATCTGTCAAAAACTTTTCTTTTTAAACCTATCAGAAGTTCACATTTAAATATATAGCCCAGTTTGTCAAATGCCGGCCAGGAGAAACCTATTCTCCGCTGAATCTCATGTGTTTGGTTGTCTCGTCCTATGCCGACTTCATGTCCTAGGTATTTATATCGGTTGTACTTACTCAATCTCCACGTTATTCAGTTTTACAGTATGTGAGTCTTGGGCAGATTGATTTTTAAACCGACCTTTCTTGAAGCTTTTTGAAGCATATTCAGCATAGTTTGTGCTTTTTGCATATTGTCTGTTATTAAGACAATGTTGTCGGCAAAACGAAGGTCATTTAATATTTCACCGTCAATGTTAAGCCCCATTTTTTCCAGTTTATTGATTGCACCCTACATTCTAGAAGTGTTACGAAACGCTTGACAGAGAGCGTATCACCCTGGCGCACTCCTCTTTCAAATTGAAATTTGCTGGTGGATTGTTTAGTTTGTGTCCTGACATTAGCGGTGGTATTTTCATATATGTATTTAATCACACTGGAGTAACGATGATCAATATAACATTTAGCAAGCGCTTCCAAGAATCTCTGCTGGTTTACAGAATCACAAGCCTTTTCGAAGTCCACGAATATGAGCATTAGATGTTTATCATATTTTATACATTTTTCGATGAGGACTAACTGTAAGCAGATGGTCGTTTGTTCTATACCCTGTAGGAAACCTGTCTGCTCTTTTGAAAGAAAAAACTCAAATTTATTTGTTAGAAGTTTGGTAAGTAAGTATTTGGTAGTGAAGAATTTGTATATATTACTCAGGAGGCTAATGAGTCGATAGCTTGTAAGGTCTGAAGTATCTCCTTTTTTATGCATGATGACAATAGTTGCATTATTCCATTACGATGGAGTTATTCCTTCCAGGAGGCATTTATTAAATAACATTTTCAGAGCTTTGATAATTTATTGTTCTCCTTGTTAAATTACCTCTATTAAAATATTCTCCTCACCCAGGGCTTTGCCACTTATCATGTCCTTCATGGCTGATGCGAAACCTTCTTCTGTGATCTCTGGGATCTCTTCCGACCTCTGACGACTTATGGTCTACTCGTGATAAAACCAAAGAGTCCATTTTTGGTTAAAAATGATAGAAATTTATGGAAATTTTTTTCACGCAATACCGTACACCTCACAAAAATAATGGAAGTCACGTTCTAATTTATTGTTTTTAATTTAAATTTTCTAAAAAATTTCAATTTTTATGCTCTTTCAGAAAGTCTCATGTGGGTATATATTTTTTAGGAATTCCAAGCAGTATGATTGTAGATTTGCTTAACTATAAATTTATCAGATACTGGAACAAGGCAACAATAATGGAACAATCCAAAAGTGTCATTAAAGAACCTAATTCTGAATGCGTCAGGTCTTGCTGAGGTTAAGCAGAAAAAAAGCAGAAGATGGTGAATGAACACCACACTCGCATCGGGGCCAAAAATGATTCAGACTCGTATCTCCAATAATTCTGGGCCAGGAGTGTATTAAAAGAATTGAATCTGGCAGACTGTTAACATTTTTAAAGAAGATTCGCCTCCCATAATCCTAAAATAGGACATAAACGCAACCTAGCTATGTTAGTACATTACATTCGTGCAGCCGATCTGAAATCAGTCAGAGGGAATGAAATCAAAGAAAATCAGTCTGGACTGGCTTGAACAGGTTGGACAACCAACCTACTATGAAACAGACACGATGATACATGCATCGTCATTTGCAATAAGTATCAGAAAAATGTTTTTCAATAGGTAAGGTGTGGCATCACCTCTTAGCGCTTCCATTTGAGACTTGAAGAGATGAAACTGTGACAAATGTCATTTTTAAATAGTGTAATTGCATCTTTAATTCAATGAAATGAAACAATCACAGAGTATTTCTGTCCTATATTACCACTCTAAAAAAGAAGCAATAAGAACATTCTCATTAGATAAGTAGTTGTCCGGTGCTTCTTATATATATCAAGGATTTTCTACAGCTGACGCTGTCTTCCTTCTCTCAGCCTTTGATTTCATCCGTTTCTATCTTCCCAGTCTTCATCTGTTAGACCTCTGTCCTCCATAGCTTCGTCCACATCGTCTCTCCACGATCGTCTGGGTCTTCCTCTTTTTCTTCTTCCCTATAGGGCTCCATACCGTTATTTTCTTTATCCACCCATTATCTTCGCTCCGTCTTATGTGTCCATACCATTTTAATCATTTTTCTTCAATGGTCTTTATTGTGTTCTCTTTGATGTTTATTTTGCTTCTTATTTCTTCATTTGTTATTCGCTCCATACGTGTCACTCTACAACATCTTCTCCAATACTCCATCTCTACCGCGTTAATTTTAGATTTATTTCTTTTGTTGATCGTCCATGTTTCTGACCCGTATGTCATTATGCTTTGTATTATTGATTTGTATATGCGTGTTTTGTTTCTCTTTATAATATGTTTGTCCCACAGGATCGAATTTAATTGTGCATATCCGCGTTTGTCCTAATCTAGCTTTAATCTCTTCTTCTGATATTGCGTTTTTTGAGAAAATGGTTCCTAAATATTTAAATCTATCGGTTTCGTTGATTATTGTTTCGTTATCGACTTCTAGATTCTCCACATTTCCCTCCTTTGTTGTTAGATATTCCGTTTTATCAAAGTTTATTGCTAATCCTGCTTTAGTGTATTCTTCTTTCAGTTTTCTTACCATATAACTGAGGTCTTCCTCATCTTGCGCTATGATTATTTGGTCGTCTGCGAAACTTAGAGTATATAGTAAAGTAATCTTCTCGTATTGGGACTCCCACTCCACTACATTTTTGCTTCCATTTTTTTAATGTTTGTTCGAGGTATATTTTGAATAGTGTTGGGGATGTAGAGCATCCTTGTAATAGGCCTTTTGATGTTTGGAGTCTCTTCCCTATTGTATGTCCTATTTTTATGTCCACTGTGTCGTTTTCGTAGAGAGCTTTTACTGCGTATATTAGTTCTTTGTCAATACCTATTTCTTTCATTGTGTTCCATAATCTTTGTCTTGGTACTGAGTCATAGGCCTTTCTCATGTCTATGAAGGCTAGATGAACTTCTCTATTCTTTGCCAGTTTTTTTTTCCATTGTTTGTTTTATGGTGTATATGTGGTCTATACATGATTTTCCGGCCGTAAAGCCTGCTTGGTCTTCTCCAATTTTTTTTTTTATATTTTCCTCTAGGATATTTTTAATAATTTTTCCATACAAACGTTCTATAGTCGCTATTATGCTTAGGCCTCTATAGTTTGTGCATTTTCTGCGGTCTCCCTTTTTAAATATAGATACTATATAGGCTTTTGACCATTCCTCTGGTATTTTTTCTCCATTTATCGCTCTGTGGACCATGTTTCTCAGCATTCGATGTAATTTATTAGACCCGTACTTAATCATTTCATTTACCACACCTCCAGGCCCTGCAGATTTATTATTTTTGAGTGTTTTTATTGTCTTCTTTACTTCTTCATAGCTTAGTTCTATCTCTTTTTTTTCCTTATTCTGTTCTTCTTCAGGGTTCTTTTCTTGGAATTCTTGTCAGTTTTTTATAATATTCTTCCTACTCGCTTTCTGGGATATACTCTATATACATCTTCTCTCTATTGTTGGTCCTTAATGCTTTAATTATTCTCCATGACTCTGTGCTTCTAGTTCCTCCTATATACCGTTCTACATGTTCGCACGATTTTTCCCATCTCTCGTTCTTTTCTTTGTTTATCATCCTTCAAGTTTCTGCATTTTTCTCTTTATATTTCTGTAGATCTTCTTGTGATTTTGTATTCAGCTATTTTTCGTATAGTCTTTTTTTCTCCTTTATAGATTCTTTGGTTTTCTCACAAATTCTAATTTTATGTTTTTTTATTCTCGTTGTCTTCTTTACCTAATGTTTCTAGGGCCGCCTGTTTGATGCATTCTTTTATGTGGCCATACATCTGTTGGAGGTTGTTGTAGTTAAATTCATTTAATTTTCGATCTAATCGTCGTCTATATAGGTCTCTTATCGTTTCGTCTTGTAGTAAGTGTAGGTGCTTCTTAATACTGTTATTCTTCTACTTGACTCTGTATCCTTAGTTGTCGTCTATCTCAGTCGTTGTCTTCTAGAAACATTCATAAAAAGAAATATGTCAAGTAGGTCGTAAGGCACAGCGAAAAATGGTTGGCGTGGTTTGGAGAGATGGAAGTAAAGAAAATAAAAACATTGCTCATATTTATACAGATCTTATGCTTATTATAACGTCGATTTCGACACAAATATTATGTTATAACCAACGTGTAATAAACAAAAGTATAACGGCAGGTATTCGTGGTCTCAAATTTTAAAAGCCAATTAAAATCGAAAATTAAGTAACTCAAGATTGTCTATTTTTAAAACGTGAACGCCAGGCCGCCGTCTGAACTCATTTTGCCAACGTGTGTTCATTAAAAACATCTAATTTTATACCGTGTGTTATATTCAGTAAAACATTATTTATATGGTATTACGAGGGCTACCTTTTAAGGGGTTACATACACCTCGAATTCTCAAAAATTCGAATGTTTTTTTGCGAATTTTTATTTTCAGAACACTATAAATAACATCAAGATGCAAAAGGAAGAAGGCATACAGTACGAAGCTAGAATGGGAGAGTAGCCGTATGTTCACTTTTTATCTACTTTTACTTTCAACCCCTTTTTTTCGAAGCTATGTTTTCAGGCATTGTCTACAATATTACTCCGTCAATTTTTAATATTTTTCACCCCATGCAGTATGAAAGCGGGCCCTAAAAACACTCTCTCAATTTCAATTTTTTGCAAAAAACACATTTGAGAATCACCCTGTATTAAAAATTAACCTGTTTTGAATGAAGCAATTTAAATTTAATTTAGTTTTATGGTTCGAGTAATAAACCGAAACCGAATTAATTAACCATTAATTCTAACAAAAACTGGTCAAATTTGACATGGCGCCGACATTCTAACGAAAGAGAAACTGGCATTCATTTTCGAAATTTTTACAACTTTATTTATATTTTCGTCGTAAGACATATTACGCCAACGCTAACGGTGTGTATAAAGATTACTTCAGACATGCAAATGATTGTTAAATTTATTCGAAACAAATGCGATTTGATGAAAATTTGGGATTGATATTTGATAGTAAGCTCAGGTTTAGAAAGCACATTTCTTCGGTAGCTCAAAGGGCGTATTGTTCACTACGTAACTTATAAAGGGTGTCCCAAAATTCACGCAAGAAAGAAGTTATTTTGATAGAAAACACAGGTTTTTAATTAAAAATTATAATTTTTTTATTGATTCATAAAGTATACAGTATATGGTTATGCATGAAATAACATGTCGGGTAAATGGCTTCCACGGCTTCGCTGGCACATACGCACTCTTTTCTTGAAATTTTCCATCCAAAACTGGATTATCATATCGTGATAACGATCACCATTAACTGTTAAGGCCTGGCCAACCGCATTTTCCAAGAAGAATGGTCCGATGATGCCTCCAGCCCAAAATCCGCATCAAACAGTGACACTTTGTGGGTGCATTTGTTTCGCAACAGTCACGTCTGGATTGTCTGAACCCCAAATGCGACAATTTTGTCGATTAACGAAGCCATCAAGGTGGAAATGAGCCTCATTGCTGAAGATGATTTTCTTCGAAAAATCAGTATCCACTTGTAGTTGTTCCATAATCCATTCAACGAACTCTCTGCGTTGCGCGTGGTCACTAAACTTCAGCTCTTGAGTCAATTGAACTTTGTAAGCATGAAGATGCAAATCTTTCTTGAGAATACGCTGTAGAGAGCTTCTCGAAATGTCCAATTCTTGATCACGGTGCCGAATTGATGTTCCTAGAGTCTCAGCAACACTCTCACGAACTGCTTCAATGTTTTGTGTCGAACGACTTGTTGAAGGAGGGCCAGAGCGTTTAAGATCACTAATTAATCCAGTCTCTCTGAATTTTTCAATTAATCTCTTCACAGTTGATGAGGTTAAATCACTATTCCGACCATATTTTGTACGAAAATTCCGAATTGTAGCTGCCAAACTTTCACTATTTTTAAAATATTGCTCAACAATGAAAACACGTTATTCTTTGGTGTAGCGCTTCATTTTTAACAACTCTGAACTGTCAGCTGTCACGCTGTGTTTTTTGTTTTGTTGGCAACACTTTACCATACAAATGGCGCTAAATTCAAATCTTGCGTGAATTTTGGGACACCCTTTATAAGAATTGGCATATCAATTTGACCTTAAAAAAATATTTGTGCGAGGCTCTTGCCCTTTCTCACTCTAATTATTGTAATTTTGTTCATCGGTCCGTGTCTGGATCTTATATCAAAGAATAAGCTGTAAAAATTTAAAACGCTTGTGTATGTTTCATTTTTGGATGCAGGGGGGGCGGATCACGTGAGTGGCAGGCTGAAGGAGTCGAAATGGTTGCGTATTAAGGATATACATATAAAGGCTACATCTTAATTGTTTTCTATATAGACTGTGCAGGTGTACCTGTGTGGAAGGCGCAATACTAGGTACATCGACTGCTTTCAAATAGTTAAGCATCGTACAAGTCTGTTTAAATAGTCTTTCGGCTATACGTCTGCTAAACTTCTGAACGAGATTCCTGGAGGTTTGCTTGCTCTGTCTAAATTTTCTTTCAGAAGACAGCTAAAGGCAATTTTATTTCAGAGTTACTGATTGTTGTTATTATTATGATTGTTTGATTGTTAATATTATGTCTTTTTGTAGGGTAAGTTTGGGATAACAGTTTGTTTGTACATGGGTATTACGAGGCTGGTTTGAAAAGTCCGTGCAAAAATAAAAAACTACTTATGTGTTTGGGGTAAACCATTTTTAGTTCTAGTTTGTTGATCCCTTCCGAATAATAGGATTTGTCTAAGTCTGCAAAATATCCATTAGTGTCTGCAATCACCTCCTCGTTTGAATAAAATCTTTGTCCCGCCAGCCATTTCTTCAAATTGGGGAACAAATAGTAGTCCGAGGGAGCCATGTCTGGAGAATAGGGGGGATGTGAAACGAGTTGGAATCCTATTTCCATTAATTTTGTGACCACAACTGCTGAGGTGTGTGCTGGTGCGTTGTCGTGATGGAAAAGGATTTTCTTGTGGGCCAATCGCGGGCGTTTTTCTTGCAGCTTGGTTTTCAAACGGTCCAATAACGATGAATAATATTCACCTGTAATAGTTTTACCCTTTTCCAGATAGTCGATGAGGATTATCCCTTGCGAATCCCAAAAGACAGTCGCCATAACCTTTCCGGCCGAAGGAACGGTCTTCGCCTTTTTTGGTGCAGATTCCCCTTGGTAACCCATTGTTTAGATTGTTGTTTGGTCTCAGGAGTATAGTAATGTATCCATGTTTCATCCACAGTGACGAAACGACGCTTAAAGTCCTCCGGAACAACTGCAAACCATCCTTGCAACACTTCACACGATTCCGTTTTTGGTCAAGCGTGACCAATCGCGGCACCCATCTTGCGGATAGCTTTCTCATGTCCAAATGTTTATGCAAAATATTATGTACCCGTTCAGTCGAGATGCCCACAGCACTAGCAATCTCACGCACCTTAACTCTTCTGTCATCCATCACCATATCATGGATTTGATCAATGATTTCTGGAGTCGTAACCTCCACAGGCCGTCCAGAACGTTCAGCGTCACTTGTGCCCATATGGCCAGTCCGAAAATTTTGAAATCACTTATAAACTGTTCTAATCGAAGGTGCAGAGTCACCATAATGTTTATCAAGCTTCTCTTTAGTCTCCTGAGGCGTTTTGCCTTTCATAAAGTAATGTTTAATCACCACACGAAATTCTTTTTCGTCCATTTCTTGAAAATCACTCGACTTCCTTGATTCACACGAATGCCAAACACAAAGAAATAGACCAATATGGCTGAAACTTGGTGTGCGTTCATTCAAGAGATGCTACTAACTAAACATGACCTCGATACGCGCCGGTGGTGCCATCTCTCGGACTTTGCACGGACTTTTCAAACCAGCCTCGTATATCAATTCATGTGGAATTACGTTTTTTTCCTCCTTTTTTAGTTTAAAGTAAGTAGAGTTAAGTAATGATTGTGACTTCTTGAATTGTATTTGAGTTGTACTTCCTTTCTTTGTTTTTTTTTTGTGTATTTTTTTTTGAAACGGTTATACTCTATTTATTTGAAACTGATAGTAATAAAATGCCAGTGGACTCACCGGCGGTCTTATAACAGAGGCGTGCTATCTATTCCCAGGTATTTTTCAGGTAACAATGCTCTTTTATAATGAAGTTTTATTGCCGATCAAATCATTTTATTTACATACCTTCCCGTTGCCCCAACTATAAATACATATTTAGTGCAGCATGCCCAAGTATCAAGCCAGTTAGTGACAAATCAGTTAATGTGTTAACAAAATGTCTTCTCCAGCGGAATGCCAAAAGTTCGGGCAGCTAGCCCATAATAAAAGTGTATAGTTAAAAATAAATTTGACTGCGTTAAAAACGATGAAAATTGTGATTTAAGTATGGATGATTGTATGACAATGAGTTCCTTAATGATCGAAGTTGGTAAAGCCACAGTTTACAGAATTTTAAGAGAAGAAAAGGAGGAAAATATAGACTCTCCAAAAAAGAGGCCAGGCAGAAAACAACTTCAGTTGACAGACAACACAAAATGAGCGGTAAGGCGTATTGTTCATGACTTTTTTATGGAAAAAAGAATGCCAACTTTGGATAGAATCTTGCAGGCCGCGACAAGCCACCCCCAGAAATACCCAAAATGAGTAAAACTAGGGAGTGTTTAAAAAGGTATGAATTTTTATTGGAAAAAGTGTGAAAGAAAATCTTTATTGATAGAAAGTGGAGAAATTGTACACTGGAGAAAGGATATATTACTTAGATGAGACGTGGATAAAGTTAATAAATTTTAGCAAGATGGAAAAAATCAAAAATGCTCGTCAAGAATTCATTGAAGGTCTCTCTACTGGTCTTAAACTGTCATCTGGTAAGGGACGTAGGTTAATTATTACTCATACTGGAAGCGAAAGTGGTTTTATAGACGGAGGTCTTTTAACATTCATATCCAAGAAAACGGGAGATTATCACGAAGATATGAATTTCGGTGTATTTGAAGATTGGTTTTCGCAGATGACAGACTTAATACCAGACGGTTTTGTTATTGTAATGGATAACGCACACTATCTTTCTAAAAAATTAGAATGAGTTTCAACCTTGGGTTGGCTGAAAAAGGGCATCCATTTCATTTCCAAAAGACAGCGTTAAGAGAGAATTATTAGAAATTGAAGTTCTCAGAAGTAAAAAAAAAATACACAAGTGTCGTCATCGAAGAAGTGGCAAAAAAGCATGTATTGAGGCTGGAAGATAAAATAAGGACTCTGGACATAACTGTTGATGCCATTGTTGAACCTTTAATTACACTGGTCAACAAAAAAAAGAAAATTACTTGTTTCCTGTGATTTTTTTTTTTTGTTTCTATCTCAAATTGACGCGTATTTTTTAAATATGGCAACCATTTTTCTTTAACAGCTTTTGTTTTTGAGTTATAGCTAACTACCCTCATTTACTATTTTTACTTAGATTTTCGTTTTTTATTGGACACTAAAATATATTTTGTTGTTGTTTTAGATATGGCTTCGTCAAGAAGATGTTGTGTGCTTAATCCCGATTGTTTTTGCTATATTTGTGGTGAATATATATTTGCAAAATATCGAAAACCTATATCGGACTTTGTGAAAACTGCGTATCATCAATACTTTAAAATAAAATTGTGTAATCAGGACAAGCCATGGGTTCCTCATATTGTATGCCAGAAATGTGTGGTATGTCTACGGTTATGGTCCAGTGGAAAAAGAGATGCAATAATGTTCGTAACACCCATGATTTGGCGAGAACCTCGAAACCATCATGACGATTGCTACTTCTGCGTTGTGAAAATAAACGGAATTAACCCTGGAAATCGAAATAAGTGGTCATACCCTAACTTATCTTCTGCTCGACGACCTCAATTAAAATCACAAGAGGTATAACCCAGCACATCTAAATCTTCTGATGATCCAAATCTCTGTCAACCCGAACGAAATACATCAAGTGAAGACTCTGATTCAGACTACAAATGTAGCCTTTCAGAAGCTCAACCATTTAATCAGAAAGAACTAAATGACTTAGTAAGAGATCTGAACTTACCAAAAGAAGCTTCTGAAATTTTAGCATCTCGTTTAAAAGAAAAAAATTTGCTTACTCCGGAAACCAATATTACATTTTATAGTACCCGAGAAAAAAATCTGTTACGTATTTTTCTCAAGAGAAGGATTTAGTTTTTTGTAACGATGTTGGTGGTATTTTGCAGCAGATGAGATTAAAACAGTACCAACCTAGTGATTGGCGTCTTTTCATAGACAGCAGCAAAAGAAGTTTAAAGTGTGTTTTGCTTCATAACGGTAACAAGTACGGATCTATACCTATTGCACATTCGACGACTTTAAAAGAAGAATACGTAAATGTTTCTAAGGTTATGGAAAAAATTAAGTATCAAGACCGCAAATGGGTCATTTGTGTTGCTCTGAAAATGGTTAACTTTGTTTTAGGTCAACAAGGGGGGTACACAAAGTTCCCCTGTTTCATGTGTCTCTGGGATAGTCGTGACAAACAACACCATTGGTCACAAAAAGTTTGGCCAGTGCGGGAAGAGCTAAAAGTTGGTACAAAAAATGTTATAAACGTGCCTTTAGTTAGCCGAGACCGCATCATACTTCCACCACTTCATATTAAACTCGGCATAATGAAACAGTTTGTGAAGGCGCTTGACAAAAGTGGCGAATGTTTTAATTTTCTTTCACGCAAGTTTCCAGGATTAAGTTCAGAAAAATTGAAAGCTGGTTTTTTTGATGGGCCACAGATTAGACAACTCGTGAAAGATCCTAATTTTGTCAAATCAATGACTGAAGTCGAATCCAAAGCTTGGAATTCATTTGTTTTGGTTATGAGTAGCTTCCTAGGCAAAAAGAAATCTGACGACCATGTCGAGCTTGTTGAATGCATGCTATCGAATTTGCAAGAGCTAGGGTGCAACATGAGCATAAAAATCCACTTCTTGCACTCGCATTTAGACCGATTTCCACAAAAATCTGGGTGATTTTAGTGAGGAGCAGGGTGAAAGATTTCATCAGGATCTTCGGACAATGGAAGAGCCTTATCAGGGGCGGTGGGACTCACATATGATGGCAGACTACTGCTGGAGTTTGCAACGAGATCTACCTAAAGCCGTTCATTCAAGGAAATCTTATAAAAGATCATTTGCTAGTGTTCAATAGAAATTTTGTTAACATAATATATTATTTTTTTTGTATTTTTTTGGCAAAATAATAAAACTGTATATTTCAAAAGGCAAAGCTGTTAGCAATCTCCCAGTATTGTTTTCATAGTCAGGGCCATAGAAATACCCAATAACAGAAAAAAAAATAAAGGAAACAAGACTTGGGTTGACCAGTGTTATACATGTAAATTCAAATGAGTCGGATAATGATAGTTTTTCAAGCATATCAGAGATAGAAGGTTGGTAATACTTTTTTCCTTGTTGTTTGACTTCCTCATTTGAAAATTTTTTAATTAATAATGTTTCATTATAAAATGTTGTTTTTTTCTAATAAATGTTTAAACATTATAAAACTGTTTCATTCATACTATTCGCAAATAATACGTGTACGCCAGAACAGCAAATTAAAGCGTCATATGTTAAATACATGGATGATGCACAGGCTTCTCTGGCACTGGATCCCAACGCTTTTGGAGTTATGTTCATTCCAAAAGAAATTCCTCTAGGATTCTCAGTGTGATGATGTATAGAAATGACATTCTGAAGTCTCCGTCGGGCATTGTTAACGCGTTTGCAGATTTTTCAAAAGTGTCTTCACATTGTCGGAACCAGCAGCGACTTGTCATTCGCTTAATACGTCGTTGACAATTGTGGAATTCTCGCCCATTACTAAGAATGAAATATTGGTGGCTACGACAAAATTAAAAAATAAGATGACCTCTGGCCCTGATAATATTCCCTCGTTTCTCATTAGGGACTGTGCGACTGTCCTTGTGAGACCTTTAAAGTATATTTTTGATTTATCAATTAAACAGGGTGTTTATCCGAAACGATGGAAAGAAGGTAAGATGTCCTATTTTTAAGGATGGAAACAGGGGAAATGTTGAAAATTACAGGGGTATCGTCCTACTTTGTAACTTCTCAAAGGTCTTTGAGTCAGTCTTGTATGCACGTATCTATAGCCAAATTAAAAATCAAATTTCTCCTTATCAGCACGGATTTATTAGTAAGAGATCTACGGTAACAAATCTAACTGTTATGACACAGTTCATTTCGGAAATATTAGATGATGGTGGGCAGGTTGATGTATTTATACAGATTTCTAGAAGGCCTTTGATAGGATCAACCATCATGTTCCCATCAATAAGTTGTCTTTCTTTGGTTTCACTCATGGTGCGAGGGCTCTTATAAGTTCTTAGTTGTTTAATCGAACTCAGTTTGTAGCCTACAACGGATTCAAATCAGAAAGATTTGTGGCTACCTCAGGCATTCCACAAGGTTCAAATTTGGGACCCCTGCTCTTCATTATGTCCTTTGCGATGTTCTAAAATGTAACAGACTAATTTATACTGATGATCTAAAAATGTCTATGCCAGTAGAAAAAACTGAGGATTGTTCCTTTCTACAGAGCCAATTGAAATTCATACATTCTTGGTGTTATGACGACAAACTACATCTAAATGCTCAAAAATGCAAACTTCTAACATATACTAGGAGGGTAGCGTCAATAGAGTTTCAATATAGAATTCAAGACCATAATTTAAGTAGGTGTAGCACAGCTAAGGATTTGGGAGTTGTTTTTGATGCAAAACTAACATTTACTCAGCATATAGCATTGAAAGTTTCTGAAGCAATGAAGTCTTACAGGTTCATCATTAGGAATTGTAGGGGTTTCACTAATATTGCATCACTGAAAGTTTTGTATTTCTGCTTTGTTCGCTCGAAACTAAAATATGCAAGAATCGTTTGGAGTCCAATGTACGAGGTGCACAGAGTTTCACTTGAAAAAGTGCAGATGAGATTTCGGAAATTTTTGTTGTTTAAGATTAATGAAATGTATCCTGAACAGACAAATATTCTTAGCCTGGGAATCAGGAGAGTTTGTGCCTCAATATTATTCCTATATGGAGTATTGCACAATATGATTAATTGCAAGGATATATTCTCTCGTATTAACCTCAATGTGCCACGGATACACTCACGATCAAACATGTTTTTTAGATGTAACAGACCTAATACTAATTTGTTATTGAATTCACCTATTCACGTAATGTGTACTAATTTTAAATCATATTTGTAATGTTTGTGACATATACGAGGCTGGTTTGAAAAGTCTGTGCAAAAATAAAAACTACTTATGTGTTTGAGGTAAACCTTTTTTATTTTTCGACATAGTTTCCTTTTAGGCTTATACACTTCGTCCAACGATGTTCTAGTTTGTTGATCCCTTCCGAATAATAGGATTTGTCCAAGTCTGCAAAATATCCATTAGTGTCTGCAATCACCTCCTCGTTTAAATAAAATCTTTGTCCCGCCAGCCATTTCTTCAAATTGGGGAACAAATAGTAGTCCGAGGGAGCCAAGTCTGGAGAATAGGGGGGATGTGAAACAAGTTGGAATCCTATTTCCATTAATTTTGCGACCACAACTGCTGAGGTGTGTGCTGGTGCGTTGTCGTGATGGAAAAGGACTTTCTTGTGGGCCAATCGCGGGTGTTTTTCTTGCAGCTCGGTTTTCAAACGGTCCAATAACGATGAATAATATTCGCCTGTAATAGTTTTACCCTTTTCCAGATAGTCGATGAGGATTATCCCTTGCGAATCCCAAAAGACAGTCGCCATAACCTTTCCGGCCGAAGGAACGGTCTTCGCCTTTTTTGGTGCAGATTCCCCCTTGGTAACCCATTGTTTAGATTGTTGTTTGGTCTCAGGAGTATAGTATTGTATCCATGTTCCATCCACAGTGACGAAACGACGCTTAAAGTTCTCCGGATTCTTCTGGAACAGCTGCAAACCCATCCTTGCAACACTTCACACGATTCCGTTTTTGATCAAGCGTGAGCAATCGCGGCACCCATCTTGCGGAGAGCTTTCTCATGTCCAAATGTTTATGCAAAATATTATGTACCCGTTCAGTCGAGATGCCCACAGCACTAGCAATCTCAAGCACCTTAACTCTTCTGTCATCCATCACCATAACATGGATTTGATCAATGATTTCTGGAGTCGTAACCTCCACAGGCCCGTCCAGAACGTTCAGCGTCACTTGTGCCCATATGGCCAGTCCGAAAATTTTGAAACCACTTATAAACTGTTCTAATCGAAGGTGCAGAGTCACTATAATGTTTATCAAGCTTCTCTTTAGTCTCCTGAGGCGTCTTGCCTTTCATAAAGTAATGTTTAATCATCACACGAAATTCTTTTTCGTCCATTTCTTGAAAATCACTCGACTTCCTTGATTCACACGAATGCCAAACACAAAGAAAAAGACCAATATGGCTGAAAACTTGGTGTGCGTTCATTCAAGAGATGCTACTAACTAAACATGACCTCGATACGCGCCGGTGGTGCCATCTCTCGGACTTTGCACGGACTTTTCAAACCAGCCTCGTACTGTTGTACTAAGAAGCAATTACTACAGACTCTCATTGAATATGTAAATGTCTAAATATTTACCCTATTAATGGGAAACTGTTAGGTAATAAAGCTATTATTATTATTATTGTTATAAGAGATTGCGAATATTAGACCGATGCCAGAGGGTATTCCAATAAAGTTGTTGAACTGTTGCATTAAAGGTAAAATGTAGGTAAAACTCTCGGGCCCTTACTATTGCTTGATTGTTAGATGATTTATTGCTGTCACTTTCAAATAAACAGAGTATAACAACAGCACGGCTGCATTTCGGCGAGTATAAAATAAAGACGTTTATTATTATTACTTCATACAAAATAAACGTTCGTGAAACGTCCACTAGTCCATCAATTAAACTTAACAAACCATTAAATTTTTGCTCCCACATGATACAAATCCACAAATAGTTTTTCAGACTAGTTTGAACGTCTGAAGGAATCTTAATATTATTATGGTTAAAGCACGTAATAGGTACACTTCTCGGTATACCTACTACACCAAATATGGTTGTGTCTTATATTAACTTCCATTTTTGTTTACCGACTTGTTTGAATTTCTCTTTATTATGTTTATCTTGCTACCCATTTGTTTGTACATCCATTTCGACGACAAATAACTTTACCTCAGCTTCTACTGCTGGGATCTCGATTTGGATTTAAAATTTTTTAGTTATTTCTTGATATTTCTCTCGGCATTCAGCTATGGATAAACCTTAGAGGATGGAGGGGGGTAGAGAATGCGCTACTCCAAGAAAGAGTCGAAAATCTGTTCAGAGTTTTCTTGTTTTTCTTACTAGAGATGTAGAGAGTATTCGGTCTATCCGGCCAAAACCAGATGTCCGGTTGATTTGGCCGAGTACTCGGTTTGGCACCCTGCCAAATTTTTCAGCGAAATAAAACCAAAATGAAACGTAACAATTGTCTCAAAATATGCGTAAAAGAAACATTTTTAACATAACAATAACAAACCTAAACTATTTATAGTGCAGTAAAAAAAGGTCAAAATAATGATGAGACAGGTATACGAGGCTGGTTTGAAAGGTCCGTGCAAAAATAAAAACTACTTATGTGTTTGGGGTAAACCTTTCTTATTTTCGACATAGTCTCCTTTTAGGCTTATACACTTTGTCCAACGATGTTCTAGTTTGTTGATCCCTTCCGAATAATAGGATTTGTCCAAGTCTGCAAAATATCCATTAGTGTCTGCAATCACCTCCTCGTTTGAATAAAATCTTTGTCCCGCCAGCCATTTCTTCAAATTGGGGAACAAATAGTAGTCCGAGGGAGCCAAGTCTGGAGAATAGGGGGGATGTGAAACGAGTTGGAATCCTATTTCCATTAATTTTGCGACCACAACTGCTGAGGTGTGTGCTGGTGCGTTGTCGTGATGGAAAAGGACTTTCTTGTGGCCCAATCGCGGGCATTTTTCTTGCAGCTCGGTTTTCAAACGGTCCAATAACGATGAATATTATTCACCTGTAATAGTTTTACCCTTTTCCAGATAGTCGGTGAGGATTATACCTTGCGAATCCCAAAAGACAGTCGCCATAATGTTTCCGACCGAAGGAACGGTCTTCGCCTTTTTTGGTGCAGATTCCCCCTTGGTAACCCATTGTTTAGATTGTTGTTTGGTCTCAGGAGTATAGTAATGTATCCATGTTTCATCCACAGTGACGAAACGACGCTTAAAGTCCTCCGGATTCTTCTGGAACAGCTGCAAACCATCCTTGCAACACTTCACACGATTCCGTTTTTGGTCAAGCGTGAGCAATCGCGGCACCCATCTTGCGGATAGCTTTCTCATGTCCAAATGTTTATGCAAAATATTATGTACCCGTTCAGTCGAGATGCCCACAGCACTAGCAATCTCACGCACCTTAACTCTTCTGTCATTCATCACCATATCATGGATTTGATCAATGATTTCTGGAGTCGTAACCTCCACAGGCCGTCCAGAACGTTCAGCGTCACTTGTGCCCATATGGCCAGTCCGAAAATTTTTGAAACCACTTATAAACTGTTCTAATCGAAGGTGCAGAGTCACCATAATGTTTATCAAGCTTCTCTTTAGTCTCCTGAGGCGTTTTGCCTTTCATAAAGTAATGTTTAATCACCACACGAAATTCTTTTTCGTCCATTTCTTGAAAATCACTCGACTTCCTTGATTCACACGAATGCCAAACACAAAGAAATAGACCAATATGGCTGAAACTTGGTGTGCGTTCATTCAAGAGATGCTACTAACTAAACATGACCTCGATACGCGCCGGTGATGCCATCTCTCGGACTTTGCACGGACTGTTTAAACCAGCCTCGTAGTTTAGATACAGCAATATTATAATTTTATCCTCTCTGGGGTATCACCAGGAGTATTGTCCTAAGTTTTGGACCTCGAAAAACGTGTACTCTTTTGTTTATAACCAATTTAAGTTTTCAAAACGCGTTTATTGAGCTTAAAATGTGAGTAACTGTGGTTATATAAGTCAGATAGAGACAAAAAAAAACAAACTCTTCGTAATGAAATTTTTCAACAAATCCTCGTTGGTTTTAAGCTGCTTAAGTGCGTACATAACCTACAAAATTAAAAAAGGAGGTCGCTCAACTTAACAAAGACCTGGAAGAAAGTCTATCTTGAGGTGACAGTAACCAAGTGGAATTTAACGCTACAAAAACCCAGGCGGCAGTTTTTTCTAAAAAAGTTAACGTTGCTGAACCCGACATAGTTATGTCGGGGCACTCCATTCCGCTAGCATCGTCACTCAATTTATTGGGCGTTAATTTGGGAGCAAATATGTCCTGGCATGAACATGTTGCAGGCAGAGCAAGAACTTCTCGAAAGTTGGGAATATTATTTCAAACCAAAAAGCTTTACACTTCACAACAACTGTTAATTCTTTACAAAGCTCAAATTCGACCAACTATGAAATACTGCTCCCATGTTTGGGGGCTCCGCTCCCAAACATACACTGCTGCATTTGTTGGATTCTGTTCAGAGAGGAGCTGTTCGTCTGATTGGAGATCCGGAAACTGACCGGCGGCCTTGATTCGTTGGAACATCGAAGAACGGTTGGCGACTTGAGTCTGTTCTACAAGTATTTTCATGGAAAGTGTTCGAAGGGTGTAGCCCGGTTAATTCCTCCCAGAGCGGTGTGTTTTAGAAATACACGTCGCGCTAATACTTCACATCCGTATGAGGTTAAGCTTGTTACTCCCCGTACATCGCCTTTCAAGCAGTCTTTTTTTATATGGAGAACATCATCCCTTTCGGAATAATTTGCCCAGGGCTGTATTTCCCACCGAGTCCAATTTACAGCGATTCAAGAACAACGTGAATCGCTTTAGGCAATTCCCTGCAGCACGTGTGCTAGACTCATAAAAAAAGAGAAAGGGGAAAATGTCAACTTACTGGATCGTTTTTTCAACCATACTGTGAAAGAAAAACGTCCGCATTAAGCGAAGAAAAAAATTTTTTTCATCAATGGACGCGTGTCATCGCCATGGCAAAATTTCATGTGTTAGGATATGCATTAGGGTTTTGAACAATAAATTTTTTTTTTCGTTATAATTCAAAAGTTATATAAAATTGAAAATAAATTTTTAAACTTATCACCGATGATGCGCCGAAAAATCCGGAGCGTGTATGAAGTCACAATGTTTATTTTTCCCAACATCACACATAGCTGTGTGTATTTCAGTTTTCAATCAATTTATTCTTGTTATTATCATCAGTGTACTGATAAATTTATTGAAAATGTCTAATCTAAAAAGTTATCGTGCCCGTTTTCGTACCATTTTGTACGAATACTACAACTCCCGAAAGAATGTTTTTAAATGTACCACAAGATGTTAAACGTCGAAATCAAGGATTCTAAGCAGCACGACGTATTAATCCTAAAACAACAACAAATTTTTTTTTCTGTTGTGAAGACCACTTCAATGCAAGTATTTTAATATAGTAATCATCATTTTTTTGTGATTAAGTTGAACATAACTTACAGCCTTGTCACCGTAAGTTTCGCGTCTTTTAATTACATTTAATAAAAATATTTTGTTTTTAACAAATATAACAAAATATAGCATACTTCAATAAACTTAAATAATTTTGACAGTATACACACAGACAGAAGCTGTTGACAGTACTTACGTGAAAACACTTTAACATAATGACATCACAAACATGGCAGCCAATCGTGGTGTTTTCGTAATCACGTGATTTTTTTTTTTTTTAAATTATATTAATTTTAATTTATTTACAATTTATTGTAAAAAAAATTTTCGCATCGATTATCAATATTATTTATGATAAAGTTTTATAATAAAGCAACAAAATCGATAATTATTTTTTATTATTATATATTATTTTATATATATATATATATATAAAAAAAAAAAAAAAAAAAAAAAAAAAAAAAAAAAAAATTCAAAAATCCAATTGCTTCTGCATCCACCATATTCGCCAAATTTAGCCCCCAGCGATTATTTTCTATTTCCGAATAAAGGGTTGGAGAAATCGTATTTGTTAGATAGGATACAAAAGACAAAAACGTTGGACTAAGTATATCGAGCTAAAAGGAAACTATGTTGAAAAATAAAATAAATTTTACACATAATAACCAGCCAAGTGCAAGTTGGACGTGCGCAATTAGTGTTCCGTGTGTTGATTGCTTCTAAAATAAAAAAATTTGTTCCGGAAGTATAAAATGAGTTTTCAACAAAGTTTTTTTCCGATCTTTGCTGGTATATAAAAGAAACCTGTTTCTTTTATATACCAGATAAATTACTAAAGGTACTAGTAATAATGTAGAGAATTTTCCAGAATTTTTTCAAAATTTCTTGATCAGTACTTTTTCAAGATAGAGAGGAGATAGCGATTTTTTCGCATTCGCACTTTTTTTAAAAATAATACAAAGAGAAGTGTGCGCAAGTATTACATTATATATATTTTTTGAACTCGTCTTTTTACAAGCTTTCATTTGACACCTCACTCGATGACCTGGTAATTTTTTTTTCACTCTCGATTTCACCCCCCCTTAAGTCAAAATTTAAGTTTCACAACTACACGGCTCTGATGAGGCCATCAATTCCTATATTAGTGCCAAATTTCAACTTTCTATGTCAAATAGTTTTCGGAGAAAATCGGGTGTGACAGACAAAACGGACGGACACCGAAGTCATCTTATAAATGTACCGTACGGAACACTAAAAATGGTTTTTTCCTCTTTGTCAAGGCCAGGTACTTATCATACAACCCTCGTACTATAAATTTAAAAAAGAAAATTTCCAATGTAGTAAATAGGTTGTCGATTGCTATTTTTACTGATTGCGATAAATAACGAGCCCACACGGAGTTACTATTTTTATTTACACACCTTTAAAAATTTACTATTCTTATCGAAGACAAACAGGACTTCCATTCACAGTTTTATCAATGAGATTTGAGTTGATTAGGTATAATTATCGGCGTTTATCTACTATAGTACCTTGTTACAACTAACTAATTTAACGATTTCATGTGTTAGTTTGTTAAACGGTTTAATTTGACATTGAAAGTTTATTCTTAAGGTCTACGTACGTTATAACTAGAGACCGGATTATATGCAACATAAAAATCTTGAAAATATGCATACAAATATCCATGAAAGATGCTTAAAATATGCATGAAAAGGGTCAAAATATGCAATATTAAATAATAATAAAAGTAGTTTTTATTTCAAAATCAGCATAAAAATTAACAAGTTATCGACGATGTTTAAATTTAATTAAACAATTATTTAACATTTTTTAAAATTATTTAACATTTGTATTCTTGTACACGTAAACAATAAGGTATTGTTCCAAATATTGGGTAGTAAGATTGTGTCTTCCATCACTTAAAATATTTTTATAAGTGGAAAAAGACCGTTCCACATCCACTGAGGTAATTGGGCAGTATTTGAATTTGGGTGCTATGTTAGCACTTATTGTTTCTGGCGAAAGTTCACACCCGTCCCATTAATAAAACTATAAATTTGACACAAAGGTTCAAAGCCTGGGTTATTGCACAAAATGTTTTCAAACTTTTCTTTAACTCTACGCGGGAATACATCTGGCAATGTGGAGTTTATTTGACGGATTTTATTCATTAACTGAATTGATTCGGTCAACGCCAAACCTCGAGTTTCAAGCTTTTTTAATACCCGCAGGCGTTATTGCGAGCAGGTGCCTTAAGAAAGAAACACTTTCTTTGCTGTTTATTTTACATTTCCAAACGTGGATCGTATTTCTTCAGCGAATGCATGGACTCCGTGAGCAAAGCACGTCCCATGAATTAAATTTGGATAAAATACTTGGAGGACCTTGGCTGCCTTGATCATATAGGGAGCAGCATCTGAGAGAAATATAAACACTCTTTCATCGGCAGAAGATTCAGGAAATATTTTTTTAATACCCTCATTCACAAATCTGGCGATCGTAGAATGATTTGTCTTGTCAAGTTCTTTGCAGGCCACCAAATAGGAAGAAGAAGGCTCTAATTTTAATGCACCCACAATTAAATTCGCAATATAGCGACCACAACTGTCGGTAGTTTCATCAGCATTATGGGTATTCCCTTGGCACTATAACCTAATCGATGTTTAGACTATTGCAGGTAATGTTCCGGTGATAAGATCGGTTCCAGACGGCGACATTAACAATACCCTGTAGACTTTTCAACCTATCTTACAGAAAGGGAATATTTCCTTCCTGCTGGAAATGTGCCACAGTTCAGCCAATACGTAAAAAAGGCAAGAAGACCTTGCCGAATAACTACCGACCAATCGCACTGCTTTCAATAAATATCGAAAGTCATGGAAAAGGCTATCAATCAGCATCTTCTAAAATATCTTGAAGGATTTTCAACATTATTAGCGATCACCAATATGGCTTTCGTAAAAATAGATCAACAGGAGATCTCCTGACTTATGTAACACATGTTTGGAACAACGCAATTGAACACTTTGGAGAATCTCGAGCGGTTGCTCTTGACATATCCAAGGCATTCGACCGTGTTTGGCACGATGGGCTGTTGGCTAACCTACGTTCTTATGGTATGTCTGAAAAGTTCTGTTTGTGACTCTCATGTTTCCTTAGAGAGCGTTCTTTTTGCGAGTGGCAGTCGACGGATTTCTTTCTAACACCTTCACTATCAACGCCGGTGTACCCCAAGGCTCCATACTGTCTCCTACTCTCTTTCTCATTTATATTAACGATCTGCTGGAAAAGACCGAGAATCCAATCTACAGCTTTGCAGATGACAGTACACTTATCTCTTCATTCACTTTGAACGCTCAGACATCGGCTACTCAGACGAATATCCGCAGACAGCAGGAAGTCATTCAATTTAACAAAGACCTGGAAGAAATTCTATCTTGGGGTGACAGTAACCAAGTGAAATTTAACGCTACAAAAACCCAGGCGGCAGTTTTTTTTTTTAACTAAAAAAGTTAACGTTGCTGAACCCGACATAGTTATGTCGGGGCACTCCATTCCCCTAACATCGTCACTCAAATTGTTGGGCGTAAATTTGGGAGCAAATATGTCCTGACATGAACATGTTGCAGGCATAGCAAGGAGAGCTTCTCGGAAGTTGGGAATATTATTTCGAACCAGAAAGCTTTACACTTCACAACAACTGTTAATTCTTTACAAAGCTCAAATTCGACCAACTATGGAATACTGCTCCCATGTTTGGGGCTCCGCTCCCAAAACATACACTGCATTTGTTGGATTCTATTCAGAGAAGAGCTGTTCGTCTGATTGGAGATCCGGGACTGACAGGTGGCCTTGATTCGCTGGAACATCGAAGAACGGTTGGCGACTTGAGCCTATTCTACAAGTATTTTCATGGAAAGTGTTCGAAGGATGTGGCCCGCTTAATTCCTCCCAGAGCGGTGCATGTTAGAAGTACACGTCACGCTAATACTTCACATCCGTATGGGGTTCAGCTTGTTACTCCTCGTACAACGCTTTTCAAGCAGTCATTTATATGGAGAACATCATCCCTTTGGAATAATTTGCCCAGGACTGTGTTTCCCACAGAGTACAATTTACAGCGATTTAAGAACAACGTGAATCGCTTTCTCTGCACACGTGTCGCTCCTGTAGCGCTTTAGGGACTTCCCTGTAGCACGTGTGCTAGACCCATAAAAAAAAAAAACCCTGAGCAATTCAATTGCCTAGTAATACCGAGTAAATATAGATTTTGGGTAAAATATGCAATAACTGGTGAGAATGGTCTAAATATGCAAATGCATATGAAAATATGCAAATGCATATAATCCGGTTCCTAGTTATAACACATTGACGCGATTATTGTAGAAACCGTAGTGCGTTTCTTAATTTTGAGATGGGCAGCAAAGGGGCGAATAGCTTACAGCCCAGTCGTCAGAAGTAAATTTTTACGAAAAGCTCTCATTAAATGTTAACAAGCTGCATTTTGGCATACAGGTAGTTTTTTGGACGCAGATTACGATAAAAAAAAAGTCTGCTGCTCTAAAGTGTACCCTAAGCCTCCAAAATCGAAAATAAAATAAAAAATTCGGTTTTTTTTTTCGCAAATATCTCTAAAAATAAAAACGATATCGAAAAACTAATAGCACCACGTGAAAGAACGGGAAATTTTACAAAAAAATAGTGTATAGATTTTTTTTAGTTTTACCGTAATTTTTAAAAAAATATTTAAAATAAAATGCGCGGTTTAACCTCTCCAGTTGTAGTGGAAATCATGATTGCTTCCAATCTCATTTATGATTAAATTAACGTTTCTCTATACCGTTAAATACAGGGTGGCCCAAAATTACCGAAGGGGTTTGAATTCCTTATAACTTTTTTATTATAATTTTGTTTTTTATTTCTTTCCAGTATTTTGTAAAGACACTTGGGGAATTTAAAATGGAACAGTACACAATTGAACAACGTGCCCAAATCGTTGAACTTTATTTCTCAAATCAACGGTCCATTGTTTTGACTCAGCGTGCATATCGTCGTTATTTTAATGTGCGGATTGGACCCTCAGAGTCAACAATAGACCGTCTGGTTGCAAATTTTCGACAACAAGGGGCAGTAAGGAACCTTCCTGGTGCCGGCAGACGACGAACGGTGCACACGGATGACAATATTGAACTGGTACAGGAGAGTATTCGGGAAGATGGAGAAACATCAACCAGGAGACGTTCGACATAACTTGGCCTCTCACGAGCGTCGCTGCAGAGAATTTTGCATACAATAAGAATGTTTCCATACAAAATCCAGCTTGTCCAAGAATTGAAACCGACAGATTACCAGCAACGACTTGATTATGCAATTTATTTCCGGCAAAAAGCAGAAGAAAATCATGATTTTATTCATAATTTAATTATGAGCGACGAAGCCCATTTCCAATTAAATGGGTTCGTTAATAGGCAAAACTGCAGGATATGGGCTACGGAAAATCCAAGAGTAGTTCAACAGCGACAATTACACCCACTTAAGTGTACTGTTTGGTGCAATGTTTCGTCGGAAAGGATAATTGGCCCATATTTTTTTGAAAATGAACACGGTGTCGCCGTTTCTATCACTGGTGTTCGATATCGGACAATGTTGGAAAATTTTTTAAGGCCAGCCGTGGAAAACCATCCGCAAGTATGGTTCCAAACAGGATGGAGCCACAGCGCACACTGCGAGGGACACAATGGCTCTTTTACGCGACATCTTGGTGAACGAATTATTTCGCGTACAAGCGATTTTAATTTAGCCTCCGCGTTCACCGGATTTAACCGCTCCAGACTTTTTCCTTTGGGGTTATTTGAAAGGAAAAGTCTATATTAATAAGCCTAGAACCAACCAGCAATTAAAAAACAATATAAGCGACGAAATCAACAACATAACACCTGAAGTTTTGCGAAAGGTTATGGAAAGTGTTTTGGAAAGAGCACGAATATGCGAAGCAGAAAATGGCCACTTGCGAGATATAATTTTTCATAATTAAGTTAAAAATATTCTCCATTAATATACTGTATTTAAAAAAAATAAAAAATTATAATTATGTCTTAAATAAAAAGTTATAATGAACTCAAACCCCTTCGGTAATTTTGGGCCACCCTGTATTTTGAAATTGGATATTAAGGAGTTTCTCGGGGTGCTGATTAAGAATTCGATGACAGATTTGAAAAAATCAAAATGGCCGATCCAATAGTACGTAATTCATTTAATTTCTTCGAGTAATTTAGAATTTTTGTGTTTTCAATAACTGTTTTCTTTCTACCTGGATATTTAAATGAAATATAAATGCAGTGAAATCTGCTTATAACGAACCCGTTTATAGTTGATCTAGGGAATTCACCGAAAACTCGCTGGGAACCCCTATCCTACTTGTTTCCGTCGCGTCGCTAGTTCGAGCAGTATTATTTTCAATTCACTTGTTGTGTTATGCGGTTCTAATACATATTTGATTAAAGTAGCAAAGTAAATGTTTAAATTTTTATTTTAAAATGAGTACACAAAAACGTAAAGCCTTTACTTTAAAAGACAAACACGATATTATAAGGAAAATAGAAAATGGAGTTAAAGCGATGTTTGCAAACAGTTGAATTTAATTAAATCTGCCATATGGAAGAAGAGGCAAGAAATCTTAACAATCTATGATAAAAGAAACTTTAATTGTAAAAAAGTAAGAAAATCTACACATGACCAAGTCGATAAAGGACTCCTTAAATGGTTTAGTCAAAAACGACATGAACATATTCCTATTACCGGCTATACTTTACGAGAGAAAGGTAGTGAATTGGAAAGAAAAATAGAGAACACAGAGTTTAACTGTTCTAGAAGTTAGATTGAACGACTTAAAAAACGCCATAATATTAGTGGGGGTAAGATAGTAGGAGAAAAACTGCAGGAGTGGATATGGATGTTGTTGATCAGTGGTTGGCCAATGTATGGCCGGAAATTCGAGAAAGTTATGAATATGTGGACATTTTTAATGCGGATGAAACGGGTTTGTTTTACAAGATGACGCCTGATAAGACATTAAAGTTCGTCGGAGAGAATTGTGCTGATGGAAAATTATCAAAAGTAAGGATTATTGTATTGGTAACTGCAAATGTGTCTGGAACAGAGAAAAGAAAATTGTTGGTGATAGGAAAGTCCGCCAATCTCAGGTGTTTTAAAAACAAACATTTACCTGTAAAGTACAAATCAAACAGTAAAGCCTGAATGACATCAGAAATTTTTAAAAACGAACTGATCGAATGGGACAAAGAATTAAAATTCACACACAGAAAAATATTACTTTTGATTGACAACTGACAACAGCGCACCCTGAAGTTGATCTACAGCAAAAAAATGGTTTTTATGCCTCCAAACACAAGTGCAAAGCTTCAGCCTATGAATCAAGGTGTGATACATTCTTTAAAATGTCGTTATAGAAAGATTTTACTTATGAAAATGTTAGAGACGATCTATACAGGTAACATTTTTTCTCTAACTCTCTTAGACGCTATAAACTTTATCCATATGGCTTGGTAAAGGGTCAGTAGAGAAACCATTGCAAACTGTTTTAAGCATGGCGGATTTTTAAGGAAGAAATGTAGATATGACTTAGATCAGTGATTCCCAAAGTGGTTCAGGTGGACTCCCAGGGGTCCACGGGAGACACGACGGGGGTCTACGTTGGCGTGAAAAAAAAATGGGGGTTCACAAGTTGTAAGTGGGGTTCCACGAAAATTTATCTGGTTTTCGATAGTAAAGAACAAAAATGTTGGCTTGGCTTTACCTATCAATGTAGGCTACTCAAAAAAATTAAGGGAGCAAAAAAAAAAATTCCAAATTTTTCGGTGATTTTTGACAGGCAGTATTTCGGTGCAAACTGGGTAAAATTTTTTAGGAGCTACGGTTCTCATGCAATCCTAACAGATAGCGCGAAAAAATAATATTGCAAATATTTTGCTTTTTTTTTGGTTCACGGGCTTCAAAAAATTTTTTCAGTTAGGCCGGCATATGGATCAGATAGCCTGTTTATTTAGCATTAATTTCCTTGTTTTAAAACCTCCCTTAATTTTTTTGAGTAATGTATTTTAAGAAGGTCAGTGACTGTTACAGTACAACGCGTGTCGAGACTTGCAAAGCGCTGCCCGCCCGCCCGCAACGCAACCCGTTCAGACGTGCAAAGGGACGAAATACGACTTGTGCTGTGCTTGCAATCTTGCATGAACTTGTTTGATTCTTCACCAATATAAATACGAATGCCAAGGACAAACGTTACTCATTTGTTTCCCCCGAATTTTGAAAAGAAAAGTGTGAGTGAATCGATGTCAGTGTTTGCCAGTGCCGGAAAAAAAAGTAAGTACCTGCCTATTTGTTATTCATACTTTTATTTTATACTGTAATAATATTATATTTGTTATGTTTGCGTGTAGTAGGGACGTAATAAAAATTAAATACTGAACAGGGCCATTATTCGATACTTCTATAAAAGAACAGAAAGCTGAGAAAGATTGAACTTTTAGTACTTTTTATTATACAATTATTTATTTATCCGACTGTGGTGATTCACTAAAGGAGAGATATATGATTGACCTGCATGTTTGTACATATTTCCGTGCCCTCGTAGTTGCTAATGCTAAATGACTAAAAATATTTTCATAAATTGTACGTGTCTTTATGTACCACTCGTAACGTACATCAAAGTAATAAATAAATCATTAAAATCGCGGAGTTCTGATGTCAAAATATTCTTTAACAGTATTTTCTCTCGAATTTACAGAAATGTATCAAAACATAATTAATCAAAAAATATTTTATATTACATTAAAATAGGTTCAGCCGTTTTGTGAAAACCTCTATATGGGTCTTAGCAGTTTATTGCTTTTAATAATTAAAATCAGTTTTGCCGCCGGCATTTTGGTTTTTTTTAATTGCAATAATTAATTAATCCTATTTTATTCTGTTAAAATAGCTATATCCTGTTAAAGTCGCCTTATGATTACTAAAACGAACATTTTTTCTTTACAGGTAGGTAACTGATATGAAACATGGCTGAATCTAAGAAGAAATATCGACAGTACAGTGTTGATTATTTGAAATTTGGTTTTCTTCCATCAAAGGCAGACAAACAATTGCCCATATGCCTTTTATGCAACAAAGTTTTGAGCAATGACTCTATGAAACCATCGAAGCTCGAAGATCATCTAAGAAGGTGTCATCCTGATAAAATAGGTAAAGATTTAAAATATTTCCAAACATTGAAGGAAAAATATGAAAAGAGACCCACCGTGCACAGTATGTTCGCTTCAACGTCTCAAAGTAACGACGATGACTTGCGGGCATCTTACAATATCTCATTGCTTATAGCGAAATCTGTAAAACCGCACACCATCGGAGAACATTTAATTTTACCCGCTGTTGAAGAGGTTTTAAAAACTGTTCAGCACAAACCTCCATTTGACGTACTCAAAAGAATTCCTTTGAGTAACAACACTGTACAAAGACGTATTGATGAAATGAGCTCTGATATTGAAAGCTTCTTGTGTAATTATCTGCAAACAACTCATTTTTTTATTCAACTGGACGAGTCAACTTTACCTGGTAATGAAGCATTATTATTTGCATATGTTCGATTTGTTATGGACGAAGAAATCCATGAAGAGCTGCTATTCGCGAAAACGTTGGAGACGGACACTAAAGGCGAATCAATATTTAATGTCCTGAGTGATTTTTTTAAGGAAAAATCGATTCCATTTAGAAACATTATTTCGGTGGCAGCAGATGGAGCTCCTGCCATCTTCGGGCGATATCGTGGGTTTATAAGCCATCTTAAAAGAATTATACCAGCAGTAACTGCAATTCACTGTGTCATCCACCGACAACACCTGGTAGCGAAAAATTTGAGTGATAGATTGCACCAATCGCTTCAATTTGTGATTAAAGCAGTTAACAAAATAAGAAGCAATGCGTTGAATGTCCGTTTATTTGCACAATTGTGCGACGAAAATGATGAAGACTTCCAACGATCGCTCTTACATACTGAAATACGCTGGTTGTCGAAAGGTGCATGTTTAACAAGATTTTACTCACTTTTTAAATCAGTTTTAGAGTTTCTGGAAAGTAAAGATCCAGATTTAAAAAAAAAAACCTGATCAAATTGAAAGCAGACATCGCGTATTTGACAGATTTGTACAAAAAATTTAATACATTAACTTGCAGTTACAAGGGGACAGCCTAAATTTAATAAAAACAAAGGGTGCAATTTCGGCTTTTCTTGGAAAATTGAAATTTATGAAGCAAAATATTAGTCTCCCAGTTTCCAAACTTGTCACAGGCAGAATGTCTTGATGAGGATATTCAGACATACGTTCAACATTTAAATGCCCTGCATGATGCAAAAATAGATTTGAAGATATTCTGACGATGGAAATACCACCATGGATCATAAATCCATTTGATCAAACGGAAGTGGCGAATGTGGTATTACAAGAGGAGCTGCTCGAGCTTAGCACCAATGAGGAGCTGAAGGTGAAATTTAAAAAAGGCTATCAAACATTTTGGCTGTAGGCAGAAACCCCGAAAAATATCCTGGGCTGTGGGAAATTGCGAGAAAACTTTTGATAGCGTTTCCCTCGTCATACCTTGTCGAAAAAAGTTTTAGTGTCGTTACAAACCTATTAACAAAAAAAAGGAGTAGATTAAACATCACAGAACGGGGAGATTTGCGGTTATTCCTTACAAAACTGAAGCCAAATATTAATAATTTGCTGTCAATCCATCAAGTACATTCCTCCCATTAAAATTATGACTATTTTTTTTTAATTGTTGATTTGCATTGTTGAAGTTACGGTACGTTATTAATGTTTAATTTTAAATCTATTAAGTCTGTAATCATATTATTTTAATAAATAGAACACAAGAAAATATATTATTTTTCTTTTTTATTTTTACCACTCCGAATTTACAGTTGGAACTCAGCCACGACGCAAATTTCCATCGTTAGATCTAATCTTCACATTTTTTGACGAGTTTTGGGAATATGGAACAAATGTAGCAGCAGGGGATCCACCGAAACCAGTAAAATTTTGAAAGTGGTCTACGAGAAAAAAAAAGTTTGGGAACCTCTGACTTAGATGATGAGCTACCATTGAATCAGAGGATTAAAAAACATCGAGAAGATCCTACTGAATTGTCTAGAATTTGTTTACAATGCTGATATTCAACAAAGTACAGTGGAAATCGAGATTAAAAAGATGTTTACTCATTTTAATTTTGAAGAATATATATGTGCTGATAATGAATTAATAACGAGAGAATTATTAACTGATGATCAAATTGTGACATCAGTGACTCGCGAAATTCCTGAACATACAGTCCCTGGCCAAATTATTAGACGCACTGTATTTTTTTTAGTAATTTTATGTTTTTTTTAAGAGTTTTTATGCAATAATGGTATATTTAAACTACAATATTATTGATTTTTATTTAAAAGAATTGTTGTAGACTACATATTTGTATTTATTTTTAACATATGGCAACACTGTGTTGACAAAGTCATACATGAACGTAAACAAGTACAAACCTGTATCAGTCGCGATCGGAATCGAGTCAGGTACGGACGTGTTTCTGTGGATTTATGGACTGTGATTGTTTGTTTAACAGTTTTATACTACTCAGTTATTAGTTTATTTTGTATGCAGTGTTTTAAAAAAGTAATTGGACTATTTTCATTATGGGTAGAAAAGGCGATCTTTCACCACGTAAAAAAGCTGAAGTGAAGGCCCTTGTGATTGCGAAAACATTTACAAACCGAGAAATATCACGAAGATTGGAGGTTTCTGAAGCTAGTGTACGACGCATAAAAAAGAAAATTGAGTCAGGGAAGGAATTAAGCCCGAAAAGAAAGAAAAGATGCGGTAGAAAACCAATTTTCACTCCACGGTCAGAGAGATGTTTGAAGAAAATTTGTGTAGAAAACAGATTTGCTACCACAAAGGTAATAAAATCACAACTCCAGGATGCTAGCGTAAATGCTTCTGAGCGCACTGTTCGAAGAAAAAAAATTGAAAGAATTAGATTTTAAGGCCTGTCGCCCCGCCAGGAAGCCCAAGTTAACAGCTGCAATGAAAGCAAAGCGCCTGAAGTGGGCCAAACAATGGCAAGACAAAGATGTGGACTTCTGGAGATCGGTAAGATACAGCAATTTAATCAATAATTGATACATTATTATCATTTTCAGTTAAATAAAGCAAATAAACATGGAAGTTTATATATTTTTCCTATTTTTGACAGGTCTGCTTCAGTGACGAAAGCACATTCGAAATTTTGCAGAATAAAGCTCAGTATGTGCGTCGTCGTCATGGAGAAAAGTTTCATCCTGATTGTGTCATCCCGACGGTTAAACATCCCACCAAAGTGATGATTTGGTCAGTCATCAGCGGCAAGGGCACTGGACGTCTGTACGTCGTCAAAGGAATAATGAGGCAAGATCAGTACAAAGAAGTATTACAAAATCGGTTGAATCCGCAGCTCAGAGAATGGTTTCCAAATGGGGAACCATTCACTTTCATGCAAGATGGAGCTCCCTGCCACACTGCTCGGTCTGTTAAAGCTTTTTTGGCAGAAAAAAATATCCCTCTGTTGGATTGGCCGGGTAATAGCCCTGATATGAACCCCATTGAAAATGTGTGGGAGCTGATGAAAAGAGAAGTAGCTAAAGATGTGATTACCAACAAAACCCAGCTCCTAGAAAAGATTATTCATGTGTGGAATCATCATCCTCAAATGCAGGAGACAGTACAATCTTGCATTGATAGCATGCCGCGCAGAATTAAAGCTTTGATAGCGGCTAAAGGTGGCTCAACTAAATATTGACTTTTACTAACATTAATTTCACTTTTCTTTAAAACTTAATAAACTTATGCTTTTCTAAATTAATGCTGTTTTATTTATGTCAAATAAATAGGTAATTGATTGGATAATATAAAAATAAAAAACAAATCAATTTAAAATAATAAAACGGTACAATATCACTCGGTAATTAATATTTTACATGAAATCTTGCAGTGCGTCTAATAATTTGGCCAGGGACTGTATATGGAGTAGTTTTTTGTGACCTTGACAATTATATAAACACCATTTCTTTTTCAAGTAAAATTGTACAAACGAAAATTACTGATATTATTATATAAACTACGTATTTTAATATTTTCGTTTATACTCGTATATATACCAACCTACATAATAATAACTTTTGTGTGACTTGTTTTATTTTCCTTTGAACGTTTTCTTTTAATTTAATAATTATTATTAATTCATTTTTCTAAACATTAGCGCCTAATCTAAATAAAAAAGTAGTTGTTTACTGTTTGTAACGAACTTCGGATATAGTGAACCATTTTTAGTGATTTTTTTGGAGTTTGTTATAAACGGACTTCACTGCAAATGTTTTAAATTTTTATTAATAGAATCTAGATTGAGCTAGACTGATTTATTGGCTATTAGGTAGCTAAGATGCTATAACTATTATACATTATTGACTAAGGAAGAAAGTGAAAACACCTATTGAATCTGAAGATGTCAGGGACCTTATTAACTTAGCCTAGGTAAGGATTTTATTTTATTTTAAAAGCAGCCACGGTACGGAATACTAATTGCGCAAGTTCAACTTGAATTTGACGTTTTTTTTTAATTTTCTCAGAATTCACGGACTGAGTATATTGTTAAAAGTAGTTTTTCTTGAAATTTTAAGAAATCATAGATTTTAGCATCATGCATTCACTGGTTCAATATAAGGATGATTTACCACGCCGTATTGCCATAATTAATTGTAAAAGTTTCAGATATTTAACACCTAAAAGATAGGAATCCATACTTTTTCTTCGATCAAACCTCGCGTTTTTTAGAATTTTTGATGTCGTATGTGCATCAAAAGTAAAAAGTCACAAAAGAAATATATGTACATAAAAAATTACTTTGCTTTCGTTTGGTAAAATATCAAGGTAGTTTATCTGATAGTTATTGCAAACATATTAGATAAATATTATTTTTTAATGTATTTTATGAAGTGAATTTTCGCTGTGGCAATGTAGCTTGAAGAAGATGGCGCGCGCGGACACGGGCGTTCTTTCAAATTTTGAATCACATCAGATACTAAAATAAACGCACGCGTATTTATTCAGTTATCAATACTTAATAATAGATATATTTTTAATAAATAATCCAAAGTATCCTTTTAATTAATTAATATAAAGTAAATCCCAAGATATAAGATCCTGCCTTTTTGCTTTTCAATGGGGAAATATATTATATTATCCTCTATTAAGGTTTTGTGCATAGTTGTCAGGTATTACGATAAACGTATTTTTATTTTACCTGCTTTGTATACCGCCCTCACTTGCACCTGCAATCATATTGGATCTATTTTTATATATACGAGGCTGGTTTGAAAAGTCCGTGCAAAAATAAAAACTACTAATGTGTTTGGGGTAAACCTTTTTTATTTTTCGACATAGTCTCCTTTTAGGCTTATACACTTCGTCCAACGATGTTCTAGTTTGTTGATCCCTTCCGAATAATATGATTTGTCCAAGTCTGCAAAATATCCATTAGTGTCTGCAATCACCTCCTCGTTTGAATAAAATCTTTGTCCCGCCAGCCATTTCTTCAAATTGGGGAACAAATAGTAGTCCGAGGGAGCCAAGTCTGGAGAATAGAGGGGATGTGAAACGAGTTGGAATCCTATTTCCATTAGTTTTGCGACCACAACTGCTGAGATGTGTGCTGGTGCGTTGTCGTGATGGAAAAGGACTTTCTTGTGGGCCAATCGCGGGCGTTTTTCTTGCAGCTCGGTTTTCAAACGGTCCAATAACGATGAATAATATTCACCTGTAATAGTTTTACCCTTTTCCAGATAGTCGATGAGGATTATCCCTTGCGATTCCCAAAAGACAGTCGCCATAACCTTTCCGGCCGAAGGAACGGTCTTCGCCTTTTTTGGTGCAGATTCCCCCTTGGTAACCCATTGTTTAGATTGTTGTTTGGTCTCAGGAGTATAGTAATGTATCCATGTTTCATCCACAGTGACGAAACGACGCTTAAAGTCCTCCGGATTCTTCTGGAACAGCTGCAAACCATCCTTGCAACACTTCACACGATTCCGTTTTTGGTCAAGCGTGAGCAATCGCGGCACCCATCTTGCGGATAGCTTTCTCCTGTCCAAATGTTTATACAAAACATTATGTACCCGTTCAGTCGAGATGCCCACAGCACTAGCAATCTCACGCACCTTAACTCTTCTGTCATCCATCACCATATCATGGATTTGATCAATGATTTCTGGAGTCGTAACCTCCACAGGCCGTCCAGAACGTTCAGCGTCACTTGTGCCCATATGGCCAGTCCGAAAATTTTGAAACCACTTATAAACTGTTCTAATCGAAGGTGCAGAGTCACCATAATGTTTATCAAGCTTCTCTTTAGTCTCCTGAGGCGTTTTGCCTTTCATAAAGTAATGTTTAATCACCACACGAAATTCTTTTTCGTCCATTTCTTGAAAATCACTCGACTTCCTTGATTCACACGAATGCCAAACACAAAGAAATAGACCAATATGGCTGAAACTTGGTGTGCGTTCATTCAAGAGATGCTATTAACTAAACATGACCTTGATACGCGCCGGTGGTGCCATCTCTCAGACTTTGCACGGACTTTTCAAACCAGCCTCGTATTTACTACCTGGCAACTCGGTTTGGAGCCCTTTAAGTATTTGATAATATAGGCCTAATGACCACAGGTCCCCATTAAGATTCGAAAGATTCTTTTTATTATTTTTATTTTTAGTTTTACTTACAACTTACAACGTAACGGTTCTATTTTAATTATGTGGCGTCCGTGGTAAAATTGCAGTGGCTATCGCAAGAGAAAACAATTATCACTTGACGTTAAACAAATAGTGAAAAATGTTTACGACAGCTTGGTAAAAAGAAATTTGAATATACAAAGTGCTTTGCAAGAAACCAGTGAACTAACAAAAACCCCAATTTCTACGATTAAGAGTATTGTAGGAAAACCATCACTCAGGAACAGGAAAAAACAGAAAGATTTTCAAATGCATCATGTAGACAATTGTGAAAAAGACGTCATCAAGAGAAAAACATATTCTATGTATGAAGAGCAGTTTGGTGCCGACACTAGACAAAATAAAATTAAGACTGGTGCAAGATGGGACCAATATACATTGTGACCGATCAACCTTTCACAGAATTATGTTTAGAATGGGATTCACGTTCTGGAAAATCAACAAAAGGCAAGTAGTGATGGAGTTACAAAGATTACGAATCTTGCGACATACTTGTTTACAAGAAATTAAAAAGTATCGATCAGAGAATTGGCCCGAAAATTTACCTTGACGAAACATGGTATTGTGACCCATGATATTGTGCAAAAAGAGTGGGTTGACAGCAGTACAAAATGTCAGACTAACGCACCTTCAAATAACGGTAAACGAATAACCATTTTGCATGCTGGATCTGAAAAAGACTGGGTTTCAAATTGTCTACTATTATCTGCGAAAAACATAAAGGATTCTAGTTTGGACTATCACGAAGACATGACCGCAGAACTTTTTAAAAAGTGGTTTCAAAATGCCCTTTTGCCAAATGTTCCCGAACAGAGTGTTATAGTTATGGACAATACAAGTTACCATAGTCGCCTACTAAATAAGGTTCCTAATGCAGCCAACACCAAATCGGAAATACAGGAATATATGTTAGAAAATGACATTTATTCTGGAAGTTTTGAAAGACTATAAATTGAAAAAGAAATATGAGGACACACTGTTTTGCAGCTTCCTCCGTATTATTGTGTGTTTAATCCAACTGAACATATTTGGCATCAAGTTAAATCAAAAATAAGGGCACAAAATGTTTCTCCTACTTTAAGTGTGTCAGTGGCTGAATTAGTAAATGATATACCTTGTGAAAGCTGGAAAAATTCCATTCTGCACATTGTTAAAGTTGAAGGTTCATATATTTATGTAAATAATATAAAACCACTGATAATTACCTCAGCTGATGACAGTGATAGTGAAACCGAATTAGGCTTACGTTAAAATATATTTTTATTTATACAATACGTCCCCTCTTGTAAACCCCATTCATCCAAACTATATATTTGTACTTCTTATCCATTTGTTTTTACATGCATCTATAAATAAACATTTCCAAAAACACTTATAATTTTATTTATTTGCATTAATTAATATTCTTAAGTCCATCTCTGCAACCTATCATAAACAAAAGGTCAGAATTTTTATATTGCCCACTTAAAACGGCAAAAATCAGGATCTTATATTTTGGGACAGGCGATTCATCGATACTCAATAAAAATAAATAACACGTGATTGCGTGCGGCGGGAAGCAAGCGAAAAGCTTCGTTGCCACATTCATTATACCCTGGAAAACAAAATATTTCGCGTATTTCTCTAACATAATGCTCTCTCTGTCTTCTCGTAAGAAATATCTTAACATCGAAATTTAGTGAAAAAAGTCCGTTAATTGACCAACCTATAGATTTACAAATAATAATGTAGGCGACATAATCTCGATCCGTTGCATGCTACAGTATGTTCTGTATGGGCGTCAAAAAGTAGAATACGACCGACATTACGGCGAAAAATTCGAGAAAACGCATTTTTCAATTAAGACGCAGCTCTTTAAGACACCGTTAATACTTTATGTGTGGGATAAATGGGATTCATTGGGTGGTTTAACAAGGTTAGTTTGTGTAATTTCTATGTAGGTAGCTATGATAGGTAAAAGGAATAAATATCTGTTATAGAAAAAAAGAAAGTTTTTCGAGTTGTGAATTTGCCTTGAGGGTTTTTACTAAAGGAGATGTCTTATTGTTATTTTCCCATTTTAGAAGGCGATGCAGTTTAAACAGATAAACAATATCCGACAGTTTTGATCAATTTTTTTATATTAATTAAACTATCATACTAACCCAGTCGTCAGAGGTGAATTTTGACGAAAAGTTCTCACTGAATGTTAACAGGCTCCATTTTGGCATCGTATTCTACGTCCAAAAAATTACCTGTGAGCCAAAATGCATCCTCTTAACATTTAATGCTCAAGACCCTGGCGACTGGGCTGTACAGTCGGTCATGTACAAACATGTCGCGCGAGCCAAGTACTTAATGGAATCATATTCAGAGGCATAAAACACAAAAACATTATATATATATATATATATATATATATATATATATATATATATATATATATATATATGTATATGTACATGTACATGTACATGTACATGTACATGTACATATACATATATATATATATAATATATATATATATATATATATACATATATATACATATATATATATATATATATATATATATATATATATATATATATATATATATATATATATGTATATATGTATATATGTATATATATATATATATATATATATATATATATATATATATATATATATATATATATATATATATATATATATATATATATATATATGTATATGTATATGTATATGTACATATACATATATATATATATATATATATATATATATATATATATATATAATGTTTTTGTGTTTATGCCTCTGAATATGATTCCATTAAGTACTTGGCTCGCGCGACACGTTTGTACATGACCGACTGTACAGCCCAGTCGCCAGGGGTCTTGAGCATTAAATGTTAAGAGGCTGCATTTTGGCTCACAGGTAGTTTTTTGGACGTAGAATACGATGCCAAAATGGAGCCTGTTAACATTCAGTGAGAACTTTTCGTCAAAATTCACCTCTACATATATATATATATATATATATATATATATATATATATATATATATATATATATATATAACTCGTAGATTGAAAAGTTTTTGGTGTGACACATAGATGTCGCCCTTTTCAAAAAAACCATATGATTTTTAGGTTATACCGACCTTCAAATGATACGTGTTAAAATTTCATAACATTTCGACGATTAGTTTACAAGTTACAGTGGTTTTAATGACGATACTCTTGATATTTTTCAAAACAATGGAAAAAACTGAATTTCGTGTGTTGATTAAACACTGTTTTTTGATGGGAAAAAATACCGTTTAAGCGAAGCAATGGCTTGATAGGTGTTACGGGGAAGCTGCCCCTGGAAAATCATTAATGATATACTGGTATGCTGAATTTAAACGCGGTTGTACAGATACAAACGACGCTGAACGCTAAAATACACAAAACTGTTTTGGATAACCGTAAAGTGAAATTGCGTAAGATAACTGACACCCTAAAGTTATCAAAAGCACGTGTTGGTCATATTTTGCATGAACATTTGGGCATAAGAAAGCTCTGCTCGAAATGGGTACCGCGTTTACTCACAGTGGACCAAAAACAGGTAACGTGTTGATAATTCTGAGCGCTATTTGGACAACGAATTAAACATGGATCCACCATTATACACTGGAATCAAATCGGCAGTCAGCTGATTAGACAGCAGTCGGTGAAAGCCGCCCGAAGCGACCAAAGACGCAACAGTCGGCTGGGAAGGTTTTGACCTCCGTATTTTGGGATGCGCATGGAATAATTTTTATCGACTACGCTGAGTAGGGAAAAACCATCAATGGCGAATATTATGTAAAATTATTGGCGTGTTTGAAAGCAGAAATCGCAAAGAAACGGTCCCAAATGAACAAGAAAAAAATGCTCTTTCATCAAGACAAATTAATCGTGTCACAAATCAATGGTTACAATGGCAAAATTGCATGAACTGAAGTTCGAATTGCTATATCGCCGAAACTGAGGCCTATTTTGAAAGCACAGACAAATCCTTCTACAAGAAAGGTATAGAAATGTTAGAAAATCGTAGGACTGATAGTATTACTCTTGAAGAAGACTATATTGATTAATAAAGTCGAATTTTGCAAAAAAAATGTATGTATATATATATATATATATATATATATATATATATATATATATATATATATATACATACATATAACAGCATAATGAAAGCTCAAAATACTTTTTTTTTATCGAATTTAACCTCTGATGCTTAACAAGATGTGATATCCTGGTAAAAACGAGCTAGAACGACCTTTAAATTTTAATATTTTTTGATGAAATTTGGAGGGCTTGTTCCTGACATATAGGGGAATCTAAAAAAAGTGCTTCTATATATATATATATATATATATATATATATATATATATATATATATATATATATATATCAACTTAGGTCGCAGTGGAAAAATTACTCAAATTGGTTTTATAGTTATATCTTTATATACAATAATTTATCGAATTGTGGGAGTATTCTATTATTCCCACAATTCGATAAATTATTGTATATAAAGATATAACTATAAAACCAATTTGAGTAATTTTTCCACTGCGACCTAAGTTGATAAAAATCTGATCAAACAGAAAAAGTTTTATTAAAATTGGTCCACTAGTTCTGTAGCTATTTGAGGACAAACTTACATACACACATCAGTGAAATTTATATACAAGTACAGAACAAATATTCGTGTTTGAAACAAACACTGTAAACAAGAGAGTGTAGAGAAGAACCATAATTTGGCGGGATCAATTTTCTGTTTTAATTTGTATTGTCAATCCAACCAAATTTTGGGTGCTATAAACATTTTTTTGCACGCTCTTGTTTACAGTGTTTTAAAATGGTCTTTCTCTAAATTACAAATATCCATTACATACATATGTATTGAACTGATAAACTTCTTTTTTGAAGCAGGGTAAAAAGGTTCAACACGGAGGTGATGGAACTTAAATCGGGAAAATACGTATAGTTTGTAACTAAGTACTTTTTTCTAGTGGCATCTCTATCTCGGTGTGGTAGTTGGTCCAAATTGGCGAGCAGCTTAATTTTTGTGTGTTTTTATTTAAGTAGAGTGGAATTTTTTCAAAAAAAAAATTAGAAAACAATTGAATTTTATCTCTACGTTGTAAGACGGGTCTAGTTCAGGTATGAAAAATAATAATGCAATTAATATAAAGTAATATTGCAGTCATTATCCATAATATAATGTTTATGAGTCATTAATGCATTATAAATGCAGGTAATTCAGTGGTGATCTTGGAGGTAATTTTAAGCTAATTCTAATGTCATAAGCATAATCTAATTTTTGACTTGCAAATATAGGAGATAGAAATTTCTAATGTAATCCCCAGTAACGTTAAGCTAACGTTGTTTCAGATAAGATGTGATTATATATTCTTGCATATTTTGTTGTATTTAAGCTTAGGATTCTTCTTTGGACCTGATACAGTTTTGTATATTGTGTTTGCCTTTTTTACAATCTTTCTGAATAAATATTTCGCATATATCCCATTTCCACCATCCGAAAGAACCATTTTTATACTAACATTTAGTTTCAAGTTACAACTATCAAAATTTTTTAACATAAGTAAATGCAATTTGCTTTATTATCAAACGTGTTTAGCTAACTCCAGTGAAGTTAGAAAAAGATTTTTTTTTTCCTTTCTTGCACACTATAGAAATAACTGTTGGCAAGTTGAAAACTTGCTCAATTAGTGTTCCGTACGTTAATTGCTTTTAAGATAAAAAAATTTTGTTACGGAAGTATAAAATGATCAGTGACTTCACAAAACACATCCCAAATGAGTTTTCAACAAAGTTTTTTTTCCGTTCTTTACTGAAAACTGATGACCTAGATTTTTTTTTTATGTACCAGATAAATTATTAAAGGTAATGCACTCGTGATAATTTTCGTTCAAACTACATCCCGTTGAGAATATTCCAGAATTTTTTCAACATCTTTTAATCAGTATTTTTCGAGACAGCGATTTTTTGCGATTTTTTAAATATTACAAAGAAAAGTGTGCGCAAGTGTTACATTATATACATTTTTGAACTCGTGTTTTTACAAGCTTTCATTTGACACCCCCCATCGATGACCTAGTAAAAAAATGTTTTTTTTCACTTCCGATTTCAATCAATTTCATCAATATATATATATATATATATATATATATATATATATATATATATATATATATATATATATATATATATATATATATATATATATACGAGGCATGTTTTTTAAATAAGTACCGTTTTGGAATTAAAAAAAGACGTGCAAAGATATCGCTATAAATTTTATTTTTACATGAAAGCCTGTACCTTAATCTACTTTTCTACATAATTTCCGTGAATATTGAGGCACTTGTCATAACGTGGCACCAGTTTTTGAATACATAAAATTCTGCCGCCTGACTTGTTAACCACTGTATCACAAATGTTTTGACTTCGTTATCGTCTTGAAGACGCTGACCACCCAGGTGCTTCTTCAAGTGCAGGAACAAATGGTAGTTGCTGGGCGTCCACTTTCTGCACCAAATCTTCATTAACGACCGAAGGACGCCCACTCCGTTCTTCATCATGCATATTTGTGCGGCCATCTTTAAATGCTCTCACCCATTTCCTTACCATTCCATCACTCATAATGTTTTGTCCGTAAACTTCACAGATCTCACGATGAATATCGATCGGTTTTACGCCTTTAGCACTAAGAAATCGTATAACAGCCCGTACTTCACAATCGGCGGGACTCACGATTGTCGGAGGCATCTTAAACACTCAGTAAACAACGTATACAATGAAGAATCAGACTGTAATGGCGTCAGTGCGTAGACATGAGATGTAGGTTACCAGCGCGCATGCGCGGAACGCCGACCGTATCGCTGCGGCGGCGGAATCGCAAAACGGTACTTACTTAAAAAACATGCCTCGTATATATATATATATATATATATATATATATATATATATATATATATATATATATATATATATATATGTTATATATATTAGTACCAAATTTTAACTTTCTATGTCAAATAATTTCGGAGAAAATCGGGCGTGACAGACAGAGAGACCCCGAAGTGATTTTATAAGTGTTCTGTACGGAACAGTAAAAATAATACATAGTGTTAGCTCTGTTAAAACATCTGTTAAACGATAACTCTTCAAACAAGCTAGTTAAAATAGTGATTTGTTTGTAATCAATAACTCTGTACATCGAATTCAAAGACATAACATAGACAGTGTTTCGTGAAGCTAAAAGCCAGTCAGAACCAAAATTTATCACTAATACATAAAGAAATCTGCTTCAAAACGAAAACTTAAATAAAATATATTATCACTAACACCTTTTCCAGACACCGGTGACTAATTCTGGCTTATTTTACTGTTCCATACGGAACACTTAAAAGAACACTTTGATGTCTGTCCATCTGTCTGTCTGTCAACTCGATTTTCTCCCAAACTATTTGACATAGAAAGTTGAAATTTAGTATTAATATAGGACTAAGTTGGGAATGTGGAATCTTTGGCACAATGATACTACTCAGTATATATCACCACTACACCAAACACTTTATTTTTGCACTCGACGCGCGTTTCGCTAACCATGTTAGTTTCATCAGGAGCGATGATTGACTAAAGGTAAACTACATATCTACCCTATTTATACTTAGCCTAACCCTAGAATTACTCAAGCGGAACTTATGACATAGGCAAGGCCATCAGTTCCGGTCTAGTAACCAGTAGAGGGGACTATAAGGAATAGGCCCTCTGTCTTTATTTAAACTACTTTTACATTTTATGATTTCCATACTTTCGTAGGCGTTCAACAATCTCCTATCAGATACATTTTTTATTAATCTTAGATTATCTAATGTTACAGTATGATCAGCTTCAAGGGCATGTTCGACAATGCTAGACTTTTCTGTTCTATTGTATCTTAAGTGTGCTAAATGTTCTTTAAATCGTGTTTTAATTGACCTTTTAGTTTGCCCAACATACTTTTTGTCACAATCATTACAACTAATTTCATAAATTCCACTTTTCTCACAATTGGGAATCTTATCTTTGGGATTTGCTAAGATATTCCTCAGATTGTAGTGGTGATATATACTGAGTAGTATCATTGTGCCAAAGATTCCACATTCCCAACTTAGTTGAGATGGCTTCACGGTCAACGGAATTAAACCTTTATCGTAAGTACAGTAGTAAGATTAGATTAGTAGGTGCAGATATTTGGTTTTTAAAGTCTTGCAAGAAATTTAAAGTTTTTCCTAATTTTATTAAGGTTAATTTACCAAAATCAAACATTTCAGAAAAAGTTTCATTTTTTGCAAAACAAAAATGGCTTGACTTAGAAATCAAGAATTTGTACACAAAACGTAGTATGTTAGAAGTAGAATCATACAGCATATTCAAAAAACTTACTTCAGGATTAAACAATATTGAATATGAAGTATGGAGCGAGTTCCAGAGGAAAATGTTTTTAGTTATTGATATTCAATATAAAAAGAAATTCTCTATTCTAAGTAAAAAATTAAAAAAGCTCTTACCGAAGAAGAATAGTCCTCAGGAACTCGTAAATATTGTAGAGAATCATTCGTCTCAATCCTTTACACGAAATGAAATTCGCATCTTAAACAAAGGTCTTAACTTTGCAGTACCCCCTCCTAGAGATAATTTATCAGAAATAGTTGCTCACATTGAAAGTTCCATTAGCACACTTCCAGAAAATAGTAAAACCTTTGTTAGGGAAGCATGTCGCAATCAAATTTCGAAAAACATAGTTAACAACACAAATTCTAATTCACGAAAAAATATAAAAGTAGTTAAAGGATTGAAAAAGAAAGATGTCTTCTACTTAAAAGCGGATAAAGGAAATAAGGTTGTTATATTGGATAAGAAAGATTATTTTGAACGCGTAGATAATCTTATCGAATCTGGCCCTTATGAAAAGGTAATAAGAAATCCATTACCGAAAATGATATCAGAGGTTAAAAATTCTTTTAAAAAATGTAAGAACCTTGTCTCCGATTCGCTAAAATTTAAATTAAATGCGAGTAATCCGACCATACCAAAATTGTATTGCTTACCCAAAATTCACAAACCTGGAAAAGCAATGCGACCCATTGTTTCATCGGTCGGATCACCCACATATTTAATATCCAAATGGTTATCAAAAGAACTTGAGAAGTTACCATTAAATACTTTCGCAGTGAAGAATTCGTTAGAATTCATTAATAAAACAAAAAATCTAGTTCTTAATGAAGGTGAAGTCTTAATTTCTTTTGATGTTAGTTCTTTATTCCCAAGTGTGCCAATTCCACAAACTTTACAATATCTCGAAGAATTACTTAGAATGAATGACTTTGAAGACGAAATTATTCGTGAATACTTAACATTATCAAAACTTTGCATGGAACAAAATTATTTCCAATATAACAATCAATTTTATGTTCAGAAAGAAGGAACAGCTATGGGTAATTGCTTGTCACCTTTCATAGCCAATTTATTCATGAGTAAGTTTGAAATCGAAGCCAGTCAAGAATTCGAATATTTCCCAAGGGTATGGTATAGGTATGTGGATGATATTTTCGCGATTTTTGATACAAAGAAAGCAAATATTGATGATTTTGTTTCTAAATTAAATAGCCGGTATGATTCAATTAAATTCACGTACGAAATTGAGAACAAAGGACAATTGCCTTTTCTAGATATTTTAATTATTAAAAATAATAATAGATTAGAATTTGATATCTATAGGAAGGACACAGTAACAGATAGATATATTCCTAATGATTCATTTCATTGCAAACAACATAAATTAGCCTCAATACATTTTTTAGTTCATCGTTTGGTCACTTTCCCTCTGAATAGAGTAAACTTTAATAAAGAAAGGAATCGTATTAGAAATATAACTAGAGTTAATGGTTATGACGATGACTTAGTAAATAAGCTAATAAATAGACATAAATTTAGGTCTAATATTCAGAATTCCACCTTTTTTACACGCGAAGAAAATAACACCAAGTATGTCTCCATACCATATAATCCGAAATATAGCAAGGGACTCAATAAGGTATTTAATAAGGTAGGCCTCACCTTAGTCTATAAGTCATCAGACAATCTGAGGAATATCTTAGGAAATCCCAAAGATAAGATTCCCAATTGTGAGAAAAGTGGAATTTATGAAATTAGTTGTAATGATTGTGACAAAAAGTATGTTGGGCAAACTAAAAGGTCAATTAAAACACGATTTAAAGAACATTTAGCACACTTAAGATACAATAGAACAGAAAAGTCTAGCATTGCCGAACATGCCCTTGAAGCTGATCATACTGTAACATTAGATAATCTAAGATTAATAAAAAATGTATCTGATAGGAGATTGTTGAACGCCTACGAAAGTATGGAAATCATAAAATGTAAAAGTAGTTTAAATAAAGACAGAGGGCCTATTCCTTATAGTCCCCTCTACTGGTTACTAGACCGGAACTGATGGCCTTGCCTATGTCATTAGTTCCGCTTGAGTAATTCTAGGGTTAGGCTAAGTATAAATAGGGTAGATATGTAGTTTACCTTTAGTCAATCATCGCTCCTGATGAAGCTAACATGGTTAGCGAAACGCGCGTCGAGTGCAAAAATAAAGTGTTTGGTGTAGTGGTGATATATACTGAGTAGTATTAATATAGGAATTGATGGCCCTATCAGAACCGTGTAGTTTTAAAAATTAAATTTTGACTTAAAGGATTAGTTTTGGGGGATGAAATCGAAACGGAAAAAAAATTACTATGTCATCGAGTGGGGTGTCAATTGAAAGCTTGTCAAAACACGAGTTCAAAAATATATATAATGTAATACTTGCGCACACTTTTATTTGTATTATTTTCAAAAAACTGCCTAAACTCGCTGTCCCCACCCTTATCTCGAAAAGTCCTGTTCAAAAAATCTTGAAAAAATTCCCCCCCACAGGGTGTAGATTGAACGAAAATTATCACGGGTACATTACCTTTAATAATTTATCTAGTATATAAAAACAGCAAAAATTTCAAGGTCATCAGTTTTCAACAAAGATCGGAAACAAACTTTGTTGAAAACTTATTTGAGGCGTGTTTTGTGAAGTCACTGACCATTTTACACCTCGGTAACGAACATTTTACGCAACACTAATTGCGCAAGTTCGAGTTGCACTTGGCGGGTTATATTATTTATTTTTATTTTCTTGTTAACGCAACGTATTAATTTCTCTCAATACTTAAATACATTTGACCAACATTGAAAATAAAAACGGAGATTATTCTTACATTTTTATTATCAATATTGGCCAATTTTTTTTATAGGAGTGTTCCGAGAATTAAACAAGATTATATCTAACAGCCAATTTTTGGTAAAATTTCGGTACGCGTGCTTTTCAGAAAAAGGGTTTTTTTTTTTTGAATAAATAATGGCCTAATTTTGAAAGATTTACGAGAAAAAATCGAGGGGAGGACGTTTCTGCTACCCTGAACTAACTTTGATCTCTACTTACTAATATAGCATGTAACACGTAGGCTGAAAAATTTTTGGTCTGACACATAAATGATGCCCTTTTCAAAAAAAACATATGATTTTTAGGAAGTACCAACCTTCAGACGATACGTGTCAAAATTTAATGACATTTCGACGATTAGTTTACAAGTTACAGTGGTTTTAGTGACGCTTCCTTTGATATTTTTAAAACAATGGAAAAAATCGAATTTCGTGTGTTGATTAAACAATGTTTTTTGATGGGAAAAAATATCGTACAAGCAAAGCAATGGCTTGATAAATGTTAGGGAGACTCTGCTCCTGGAAAATCACGCATGATTTACTGGTATGCTGAATTTAAACGCGGTCGTACAGATACAAATGATGCTGAACGCTCTGGCCGCCCAAATGAGGTGGTTGTACCGGAAAACATAAAAAAATCCACAAAATTGTTTTGGATGACTGTAAACCCTAAGGATATCAAAAGAACGTGTTGGTCATATTTTCCATGAACATTTGGGCATGAGAACGCTTTGTTCGAAATGAGTACCGTATGGTACACATGGCACAGTGGACCAAAAGCAAAAACGTGTTGATGATTCTGAGCGCTGTTTAGACCTGTTGAAGCGCAATAAAAAGGATTTTTTTCATGCGGTATGTGACAGTGGATGAAAGAGGGATCCACCACTACACGCCGCGATCAAATCGGCAGTCAGCTGAGTGGACAGTAGCCGATGAAAACCGCCTGAAGCGACCAAAGACACAACAGTCGACTAGGAAGGTTTTCGCCTCTGTTTTTGGGATGCGCATGGAAAAACCATCAATATAAAATATTATTTAAAGTTATTGGTGTGTTTAAAGGAAGAAATCGCAAAGAAAGGGCCCTAAATAAACAAGAAAAAAGCGCTCTTTCATCAAGACAACGCATCGTGTCACAAGTCAATGGTTACGATGGCAAAAGTGCATGAGTTGAAGTTCGAATTGCTTCCTCATTCACCGTATTCTCCAGATTTAACCTCAAACGACTATTATCTATCCGCAAACCTCAAAAAAAATGCTCGACAAATCCTTCTACAAGAAAGGTACAGAAATGTTACAAAAGCGTTGGACTGATTGTATCGCTCTTGAAGGAGTCTATATTGATGAATAAAGTCGAATTTTGCAAAAAAAACTTGTTTTAAGTAGTTTTCAGCCTACGTGTTTCATCGTTTTTTCACATTAAGATAGGACTTTTTTTATTATTTAATGTATTTTTTAATTACTGATTATTTCGTTTCGGTTAGTTCAGGTTAGCAAAAACGGTCTCCTCCCGATTTTTTCTCGTAAGATTTTCAAAATTGGACCATTTTAAGCCAGCAAAAAAAAAAAAACTACCTTTTTCCTAAAAAGCCCTCGTACGCAAAATGCTTGTACATTTTACTGTCAAAGCCTACGGTCTAGAGCTCTGTAATTAGGTTAGAGTATAGTAAAAATTGTAGAAAATAGGAGAAATTTATTGGTGAAGTAAGTTTTATAGTCAGTTTGTATAATTCATTTTAAGTTGAAATTAGAAACGTGACGTAATTGTGATCACTATCAGAGAACAAGACCGGAAATCTAACCAAAAAAAGCACTCGTATACTGATAAAAAACCAAGTCTTAAAAGTAGCTTACTTTTATTATTGTTATTAATCACAACTGTAAATATAGTCATGTTTGTAGAATCTGCCCGCTCAATTAATTGAACCATGTAAAACAATTTTCCTTGATTATATCTTGGTTATTTTTTTAACAAAAATAACAGGTTATTGGTCACTTGTAATATACAAAATTCGCCTAAAAAGATCTTATAAAAACAAACGCCTAACAAAAGAACGCCCACTGGGATCAGTTTACACTACCATTATAGGTTAGGGCAACATTTTTCGTTTTTTTACACCTTTTTAATAGCCAATAACATAATTTGATGTTGTTTACTTTTATAGCGATGACGACATACTGAAGGTGACAGAACCAGAAATTGTTGATTTACTGATTAAAGCGTACTTTTCTGTAATAATGTAAAAGAATTGCTTTACGAATTCCAGGAATTCAAGTTAAATGAGCATCAGCCTCGTTCTCACGCACCAGATGCAAAAGTATGAAAACTATGCCATTTTTATCAGCAATAACTAGTTTTAAATTGAACTAACCTAGGTCCTCGACCAGCCGCAGCATAACTCCACCAATATGAACATCTCCTTTTACTCTAATTTGCCTCTCAGTTTGCAAATCGGTGACGAAAACCCTTAAATCCCAGGATCCGTCGCCTACTGCGAGCCCGTTGGCGAACATTTTTATCGTTTTTTTTTATCACTATGTCACAAAAAAACTCACTGTTCACTAGTTTTTCACCTGACAAAACACATTTTTATCAAAAAACGGCGAGAAAAACACGTAAAAATGAAGGAAACCACGCGACGACCTTTTCACGACGGAACCGATGACACAATAATAATAAAAAAAGACCTTCAGCCGTGTGCCAGATTTGTCACTTGACATATGGCGGGGTGAAAATAGACTACGATAACACTGGCAACATTGTTAGAACTCTTACGGAGTATAATTGGTTGCCTGAACTCTCGATAAACTACTCAACATCAGACCACATTTAGTCACCAATAAGTACGTTGTTTAAAAAGGAAATAACAATAACATTAGGATTATTTGCTAAGTTATACGCGTATAATATATTTAAAATCATTTATTAAATCTTTAAATTATGGTACTTTTAAAACAAAATAAATTCTTATTTATCCAGCCGCTTAAATCCGAGCAGACGGTGTTGCTAAACTTTGCAAGATATCTGTATCATATACGAGGTCTTTCTAAAAGTTTAGTTGTAAAGCAATTAAACAAATAAATTATTTTAAAAATAGTTTTATTTAATTGAACCTTAAATAATCAATAAACTTTAAAATCTTAAATTAATAGGAATTTAAATCCATCCACAAAAACCCAAATTTAGTGAAAATAAAAACAAAAAGAAAAAAAAAACTGTGTGATCTTGTGAATGAAACCTAAGCATATGAGTAAAATGTACACTTTAAAAAATCGGGTTTTATCCTTATCTAACCGTTGGTGTCACGTAGTACCATTCTTTTGAAGTGGTCCCAAATTATGAAAATATAATAAAGCTCTTCTCACTAGATCTGGCCTGATGTTGTATAATGGATGTGTACTTGCCTAAAAAAAATTAAATACATAAATATACTTCTTCTGGAGTCCTTCTGTGTCGATTGAATAAGTACTACAAGGGGTGAAAAGTCCCGAGACTTTCCGAGAGACGGCAGCACAAACAAAAAACCCATATGATTTTCATTGAGTGTTAACTTTCAGAAGATTCGTGTAAAATTTTCATGACTTTTGTCTATTACTTTGCGGGTTACAGCTGTTTGAGTAACGTTACTGTTGATATTTGCAAAACGATGGAACAAAAAGAATTTCGTGTGTTGAATAAACATTGCTTTTTGACGGGAAAAGTACAGTCAGAACCCAAGAATGGCTGAAGAAATGTTATGGCACATCTGATCCCTTGAAACCAACTATGTCGATGGTTTACTCAGGTCAGTCAATAAGTTTTGAAAGCCGAAATGAGACAAGAGGAATTAATGAGTCGAAATACATTTATTCTTGAGTATAATCTCTCTTAAGCTCAATACATTTTTTTCCAGCGATTTTCCAATGCATTTACCCCATCTCTGAGGTGGTTTTCCGGAAGACTTTTAAAATACCCACCTACAGATACTACCACCTCATCATTTGTTGAAAAACGCTTCCCACGTAAAAAAAAATTTGAGGTCTGGGAACAGATGGAAGTCAGACGGAGCCAGATCTGGCGAATAGAGTGAATGTTCCAACAATTCGTACTTTAATCCGACCAGTTTTGCCTTGCCAAAGCACCTTTGTGAGCAGGTGAATTGTCATGATGAAAAATAATTTTTTTTTTCTTCTGTAAAACGAATTTTCTTAGCCAGCTGGTCCAAAAAGTTGTAATAATACTCTCCTGTGATTGTTTTTGGACGGCTTTGACCACTTTGGCTGCTTTTGAGGTGAACAAACCGGCTCAGTCCACTGTGCAGTTTGTTGTCGAAGTTCAAGATCATACTGATAAACCCAAGACTCATCCACAGTTACAAATCGACGCACAAAATCAGTTTTATTCTTTGTGAAACAAGCGAAATGTTATTTAAAAAGTTTCTCTCGAGTGCGTTTTTGTTCCGATGTTATCAAATGCGGCACCCATCTTGTGAATAACTTTCTCATACCGAAAACATTAGTTAAGATATCATGTACTGATCCATGAGATGCCTATAGCCTCAGTTAATCGACGGTCTTCTATTGTACTTGCACAACAGTTCTTAACAGTGGTAGTCGAGACTGGGTCAACACGAGCTTCATTTAAAGCAACAGTAATTAGAACGTGAAGATCAACTGATCTTCACGTTCTGTTGAAATTTTAGGTCGACCAGACCCTTTTGTTTCTTCAGTTGTTCCTTTTACTTGTTTGCTATGAAGTGTCGTGTACGCCTTAATTTGAGATACCGAATTTAATGCGATTTGTATTTTCTACACACCTCCAAATCGTTTTCGGTGCCCTTTCGACTAAATCCTGGGTCCGCACTTGCTGTTCGACACTCGGCTGTTTTCTTGGTGCCATTTTAAAAACAATATTTCCAAACTAAATCGTACTTTGAAGCACAATAAATTTAGAATTCCCAACTCTCGCCTCTGAATGCTTAAGTGCAACAGTTAATGTGAAGCTTATAATTAAACGCGTTTAATATAGGTTCTCTATTAATGAAAATTGGCCTTTAAATGATACTGTAAAAGCCAAATCAAGAAAGTTTTAACAACATCGTACATTTGAGAGATTCGTTAGTAGTTGATGCATTTAATCAATTATACATTCGTCATTTTAATTAAAAATCAATATATTCCGAAATTATTCTACTCACCAATTCATTTCTATAAGTCCCCAAAACGTGTTTTTCATCCAAAAAGTGCTGCGATATCGATAGACCGCTTATAGTATAACAAGTATGGTAGACATCTCTCGCTTTTCCTGGTTTATCTACCATACCTCCCTGAGGGTTTTGACAGCATATTAATATGTATTCTTGTAAGGCTCTTTCGTCAAAAAGATGGTCGTGTGGTGTCGTACCATCTAGAAGTATAACAGTACATTGTATAACAAGAATTGAAACAAGCACATTTACGCAATTAATAGAGCAGTGTCTTAAAGATTTTGACCTCAGAATCCAATTATTTTAAATCAGAGGTTCCCAACCTTTTCTTGACCACTGCCCCCTTTACAAACTATTTGTTATAGAAAGTTGAAATTTGGTAATAATATAGGAATTGATGGCCTCATCAGAGCCGTGTAGTTTTGAAAGTTAAATTTTGACTTAAGGGGTTAGTTTTGGGGGGTCAAATCGGAAGTGAAAAAAAAATTTTTTTACTAGGTCATCGAGTGTGATGTCAAATGAAAGCTTGTGAAAACACGAGTAAAATAAATATATATATATATATATATATATATATATATATATATATATATACATATATATACATATATATACATATATATACATATATATACATATATATATATATATATATATATATATATATATATATATATATATATATATTGTAACATTCATTTTTTTCTAGATTTTAAGACCATGTAATGTTACTGATTTTTCACTTCAAATTGTACTTATTTTCATTTTTGTAACGAACGGTATATTAATAAGAGATTCCAAGCCGTTCGGTGTATTAGTGTGCTGTGCGGGTTTCTGACCAAATATATCGGCACGCCGATTGGTTGAAAATGTGTATCAGGATTTTTGGTTCCGGCGTCGCGAGATGACCGAGAGAAGGCGACGACTTATTTAAGGGACCAAGGAACTACTGTGGAGGCTGAGTACCATCAAGCCGCAGCCAGGCGAGTTTTCATCGAAGCCGCCAAAAAGCTTCTTTCGAGTGAGCTGCAGTAAAGGCTCATTACAACAATCATGAGAGCTAAATAATGCACAAGTCTTATAACGAAAAGCCGTAGTGGGCTCTCTAAGTGTTTACGAGAAAAGTGTGAAATCGGTCGTGTTCCATCGAGGCCGAAAATAAAAACAGTAAGTTACCAAAACATCTTCCCATAGACTTATCCCTGAGTAGTGCCTTGACAGCAATATGAACTGACTAAAAAGTGAAGTGAAAAGCACTATTTTTCGTCTTCGTGAGTAGTCAGAGTTTAGAACTTAAATGTCATAACTATCAGTTAGGCTAAAATTTTTTTTAATCCTGTAAAACTGCAAAGGTTAGAACTTTTTATCTTTAAAAACTTGAATAAATTTTCTTTTTGTTGATTAAAGCTAGTGTCTCACTGAATACCTATCTTACTTTTCAGGATAAGAACGGCTGTACCAAACTGATTTTTTTTATTTACCAACAGTACACCCTTTCAGTATTTTTTCATTTTTTTTAGCTGAAGTTAGATCCTTTCTATCTTAAAATGAATGGTGCCCAAAAAGTCGTACAGCTGAGGTTTCCTTAAAAATAGAATATAATTCCAAAAAAGACGTACAAAAATTATCGCTTACCCATATCTCTCTACCAAAGAAAACTGAGCTAGTGTGTGTTTAATTTCTTTAGTTCTTTTAAAATCAGGATTTACTCGATTCATTATCAGAAATTAAAGCGGGGCTGCAAGAAAATTGTGTTCAAGCGTGGGGCATCCAATATTCAAACGGTACAAAATTGCGCTCAAGAGTGGGACAAACAACTTCTCACAGGGTACAAAAAAAGATGCCTCAAACAGAGGACAATTAAGAAGGTCACAATATATATATATATATACATATATATATATATATATATATATATATATATATATATATATATATATATATATATATATAATGTAATACCTGGGCTCACTTTTCTTTGTATTATTTTTAAAAAATCGCGAAAAATCGCTGTCACCCCACCTTATCTCGAAAAGTACTGATCTAAAAATTTTGAAAAAATTCTGGAATATTCTCCACGGGGTGTAGATTGAACGAAAATTATTACGAGTGAATTACCTTTAATAATTTATCTGGTATATAAAAAAATAAAAATTTCAAGGTCATCAGTATTCAGTAAAGATTGGAAACAACTTTGTTGAAAACTCCTTTGGGGGTGTTTATGATCATATTATACCACCGTAACAATTTTTTTTAATTTTAAAAGCAATCAACGTACGGAACACTAATTGTGCAAGTTCAACTTGCACTTGACCGGTTATTTATTTTTAGTAATTGCAATTTTTTTATTTTAAGAAAATAATTTTCTTTAAAATTTGGATAGTATAACCACCATTTAACAAAAATGGGCATTAGAAAATATTATATTGTATTATAGGTGGCAGCACTTATTCAAAAGGGGTAGTAAAAGCAAGGAGCAGGTAGAATAAAGTGGAGGGGATAACGACTGTACAACGGAAGTTTTTCGTTTAAAACAGTTTGCTCAAACACGTATTCTGTACCTGTTGTGTATTTTGTGCAGTGAAAATTTTGTAATTTTATCATTATTTTATTGTGTTTTACGCGTTGTTCTCACAAATTATGGACCTTAACTGTGGAAAAACGTTTCATTTATTTGGCTGTAAATTACGGGTATTGTATCGCAACTGGTGATGAAAAAATAAATTGTTTTAATGCTTTCGAAGAAGGCATGAAGATAGTGAAAAAAAAGGAGGACAAAATGTAAAACATCTAAAATTATCGAAAAAAAAGATAAAGTTATTGGAAAAAAATAACAAGATTAAAGTTAAGGATGAATTTGTTCCAGTTGATCTGTTGTTGGTATTTCAGCGTATTTGCATTAAAAAAAAAAGGATGAAGAGCTTCAAATTTACTTGAATTGTAAATTAGCGCTTTATCTTTGAAGAATAAAAAAATCCAATGACCAACTAGGTGCAAGTCGGACTTGCACAATTGGTGTTCCGTACGTTGATTGCTTTTAAAATAAACATTTTTGTTATGGAGGTATAAAAAGATGACTTCACAAAAAACACCCCAAATGAGTTTTCAACAAAGTTTGCTTCCGATCTTTCTTAAAAACTGATGACCTTGAAATTTTTGTTTTTTTTTATATACCAGATAAATTATTAAAGGTAATGCGCTCGTGAAAACTTTCGTTCAATCTACACCCTGTGGAGAATATTCCCGAATTTTTACAAAATTTAGACAAGGGCAGTCCTTAATGACTTGAGTAACAGCAGAGTCGACGAAAAATACACAACTCTTCTTGAATACATATACAAAAATGTCACTTCACAAAATAATGCTTGAAGAAAAAACAAATAAAATCAAAATTAAAAGAGGAATTAGACAAGACGAGTCAATATCCCCAAAGCTGTTCACGTTGACTCTAGAAGACATGTTCAAATCGCTAAAGTGGGACAATAAAGAAATACTAAACGATTAAATCACTTAATGTTTGCAGATGATGTCACTCTGATCGCCAACACAAAAGAAGAATTACAAGAAATGATGATGGAATTAAAGTCTCGAGACATAGGTCTAAAAATAAACTTCACCAAAACCAAATATTTGAACAACGAAAGTGAAGATAACAGTCAGGAATTATTAATAGAAGGCGAAAGAATAGAAAAGGTACAAACATCATACCAGGTGTACAAGTACGAAATGCGGATTTTTTTTCTAAAAAAATATATTAAATTCGGAAGAATGATAAAAAGTGCTTTATTCAAAGTATGCTCCATCGCTTGTTATACATTTTTCCCATCTTTCGGGCAATTTGTGAATACCACGCCAGTAAAAAAACCTTCCCCTTTTGCTGCGAACCATTCATCGAGCCATCAAAGCGCTGCTCAGCAAGTGCGTAACACATCGATGCAAACAAGTGATAATCGGAAGGAGCCAAATCTGATGAGTAAGCCGCACGGGGTAGAACTTTCCAGCTGAGTGTCGCGAACTGGTTTTGCCGTATGTGATGGAGCATCGTCATGAAGAAAAATGACTGACCTCTTTCGGTATTCTGGCCTTTTTTCAAGCAGCGAACTGTTCAAATCGGTCAATTGTTGTTGGTAACATCTAGTATTAACCGTTTCCCCAGGTTTTAACAGCTCATAATAGAGCACGCCCCTCTGGTCCCACCAAACACAGAGCATCGTCTTTCTGCCAAAGCGATTCGGTCTTGCGGTCGATGTGGATGGTGCGCCTGGGTCTACCCATGATTTTTTGCGCTTGGGATGCTCAAAATAAATCCACTTTTCATCCCCTATACCTATACGATGCCTAACGACTTCCTTTTGTACCGAGCGAGGAAAATGTCACACGTGTTTTTGCGCTTTTCCATTTGCCAATCGTTCAACTTATGTGGTACCCATCTACCGGCTTCTGAATCTTTCCCATCTCTCGTAGCTGATTGGAAACAGCTTGTTGACTAACGCCCAATTGCTCGGCGAGTTGTTTTTGTGTTTGCGAATCATCTTCGTCCAACAATGCTTGCAATTCCACATCTTCGTATTTTCTTGGCGGTTTTTTCCACGTTCCGCGAATGCTCTTTGTTCAGTATATATATATAAACTTGCGTGCATAGAAATCGGCCCATTGTAAACTTTTGACTTTAACTATATTTTTTTAAAAAAATTATTCATCAGATCAAAAAAAGAAATATGCTGTTTGAAAGACAATTTAATATGCTTTAATGTGAGTATAAATTTTCGAAAACTTATTTCGACTTCCTATGTTTAACATAGTGAAATTAATGCATTAAGCAAATTAAGCTTTTTTATTATTAACATAAATAGGGTTATTGACAATTTAAAACTTAAAACTTAATTTTTTTAATAATGGGTATGACCTCCTCTTGCCCTAATAACATCTCTCATACGATTAGGCAAAGATCTAATCAAGTTTGCTATTCTCTCTTGAGGGATGTTAAACCACTCTTCTTCTACTGCAACAATAAGCTCTGCGATCGAGTTTGGGGTATGAAGTCTAGCTCGAATTCTTCGTTTTAACTCATACCATAAATGTTCGATCGGATTTAGATCAGGACTGTATGCTGGCCACTCCATAAACCCGAAAACCGACTTCTGCAATGTAATCTTGCACGCTCTTCAAAGCAGCAATCTGCAAATCGCTCTCTTGGTCTTCGGTACACTTTCCTTCTTCGGTCGCTACCATGGAGGCATATTCTGGTCTCATCTGAGAACAGAACAGATCCCGATTGTTCCAACGTCCAATTCAGATGATCCCGTGCAAAAACGCAGGCGGGCTTGCCGATGAGCTGGAGTAAGTTTTGGACCAATCGCAGGTGTTTTAGGGGTCAGGTTATTTTCCTGCAGTCTTCGTCTTATTGTCCACTGACTAATAGCCACTCCTCGCACCTCACGGAGCTGTCGTTGCACTTGAACGGCATTAAGATGACGATTTCTTAATGTTGTTGACACAATAAAGCGGTCATCACGAGCGGTTGTAAATCGCCTTCTGCCTGTTCCAGGTCGCCTATGAAAGGATCCAGTCTCCTCATAACGTTTGCACACTCTTCGAACCGCTGCGCATGTCATATTCAATTGTCTAGCAACAGCTCGCTGACTAAGTCCATTTTCGATTAAAGCAAAAACTTGGGCGGCTTTTTGTGGTGTAGTATGCATTAAACTAACACACTTAAACACTACTGAGATTATGAAAAACGAATTAATATGCAAATTTCAGTTGCAAACGCAATAATTTTAATATTTGACAAATTTGTTATTTTCGTTACAATCACCACGTAAACACGTTTCATTTGTTTACCGGTTGCTACGCATATAAACGATAAGCCTTCTTGATAAATTTATACTCACATTAAATTGTCTTTCAAACAGCATATTTCTTTTTTTGATCTGATGAATAATTTAAAAAAAAAATATAGTTAAAGTCAAAAGTTTACAGTGGGCCGATTTCTATGCACGTTAGTGTATATATATATATATATATATATATATTTATATATATATATATATATATATATATATATATATATATATATATATATATAAATATATATTTCAACATATTGAACACAACACAACACTATGCACACACTTTTCCAATTTAATCACTCGTGCGCGTCTAACACTTGTTGATGACACAACCAAATGGCGCAGAGTGAAATCTTTATAGCACAAACTGCATTGGTGCACAATCTGTTGTCTGATTGTTGTACACCTGTTATATTTAGGACAAAAAATCGAAATGTAAAAAAATAATCTAAAGCCTGACTTGGATAGAAGAAGAAGAGTCTTGGATTGGTCTGCGTTCGAAAGATTACAATCAATCTACATTTAAATTGGACATTCCAAATACAATAAAGCCAGAGTGTTCGATCAATATTTACTGCCAGTATTAACATATGGCACTGAAACGTGGACTTTAAATAAAAGTATAATAAATAAACTCCAGGTAACTGAAAGAAATGGAGAGGAGAATGCTAAATATTAGACTCAGATCAGATCAAAAGTGACAGATGTAATATAATGAATATGTATATTAACTTGGAATTGGGCGAGGCATATTGTAAGGATGAATGATAACAGATGGACACGCTGTATGGAGAACATAAAAGATGCAGAGGTAGATCACAGACAAGACGGACGAACGACATAAAAAGATTAGCGGGACACGACTGGATGCAAAAAGCAAACAGCAGAGCTCATCGGAGACAACTTAGGGAGGCTTACATCCGACTATGGATGGAATAAGCTATTGATGATGATGAATATATTTTAATGGGTAAACTTTTTAATATATCGTATGAACAATACAATTCAAAACGTTTTTATGAAAATTCATTCAAAGTACTTGGACTCCGAGATTTTTGAATTTTAAACCGCTTGAGGCACTCTACTAGGAAGTAAGTTAAGTGTGAATAGACCATGTAACGTTTAATATTTAACTAATCGTAACGAATTTTAGGTATATTATCAACAGGACGATTTCGTAATGTCTATAAAATTCACTGAGCCCCATTACCCATTATAAGTGATAATAAAGTATAAATGAGCCACTTAATTAGGAATAATAGCAAATGAAAATAATAACGTGTATAACAAAAAGATGTCATCATGCTTACCTTTAACTAATAAAGTGTATATTAAAGGAAAGGCGCCGCCTTGCCAAAAGGAGTAGCAACTATCAACTAGCTTATTCGTTCTTCCTTGGAAGCCTCCTTCAAGCTTCATTTGTTTGTGTACTAACCATCTCTAAAACAGAATTACACAAGAGTTATCATCACAGAAGTTATGATTCATTGAGACTGTTAAACATCGCACCTGATGATGCTAACACGGTTAACGAAACGTGCGTCGAGTATTGTGAGGTGTAGTGATGATAACTGTTGTGTAGTGTCGTTGTGCCAAAGATTCCAAAATTCCAACCTAGTTACAACAGTACTGCTTAATGCTTTAAGTAAGGGCGTTAAAAAAATTAGATCAAGTTAGAAACTAAAATCAAAATAGAGAGTTTTCTTCTATTTAGCTCTGTCTCTTCTATATTTGAGAACCACAAGGACACCGGCTCCCTTGTCCAACTTCCAATACAAGTGGCCCTTCACCCAACAACATGCCGTCAACGTTCAAAGTCCGGCTTCAGATTAAATAACCGGCCAAGTGCAAGTCGAACTTGCGCAATTAGTGTTCTGGACGTTGACTGCTTTTAGAATAAAGATTTTTATTACGGAGGTATAAAATAATAACTTCACAAAACACACCCCAAATGAGTTTTCAACAAAGTTTTTTTCCAATCTTTACTGAAAACTGATAACTTTGAAATTTTTTTTTTTATATATATCACATAAATTACACAGCCCCACAAAAAAAAAAGTGGGGTATACTTTTGATGCGATATATCAGATCCGTAGTATCTTTGCCCGCTGATCACGAATCTGACGTCAGAATAACGCCATCACATCTCAATTTTTTCTAACCTCAAAAAATTGGTAAAAATTAGTAAAAATTAAGAAAAATATACTCCTAAAAAATTGATTCAAGCTTTTTCATGAATCCAAAGATGTATTAATATGTATTCGGACACGCTAAGCTAATATTCATCGGTTGGATTAAGCCATACAGTTCTATTTTCTTTCTAACCTCAATAAATCAGACAGATATAGTGCTTCTCGAATGGAAAAACGAATTCAAATTAAAATCCAACCGATTCTTACCAAATTTGGTACACGGGGGTTGTTTTGGGTTGCTGATCATGAATCTGAGGTCGGATTTGCAAAATTCAAAATGGCGGATCCAAGATGGCTGACAAAATTTTTGAAAACCAACCGATTCCTACCAAATTTGGTATACAGTTGGGAAATCCTCAAACCTGATACTCTTAAACCCTAAACCCTGAAACCTTAGACTCCCACATCCTGTAACCTCAAAAAATAGACCTCAATAACCCTGTAACTTTATAAATGAGACCCGATAAACTCAAAACCGGGACTTTTAAACCATATACTCTCAAATAGTAGACCCTTAAGCCCTAGAATTCCGAAGGTTAGACCCGCGCCTAACTTTCCTTTTTTTGGCTGTACCTTGTTCTTTTTTCCGCGAATGACCTATTCAAAGGCTTTCTGCCCAAACGCTTTTGAGGACTTGTTTCTCTTTTTAGCGACCAGCAATTCCGCTAGCATATGGTCATCCCATCGTCCTTGATACCGATTTTCTATGATTTTCAGATCTTGGTGAAAACGTTCCCCTTGCTCCTCACTGTAGTCACCAAGATTATCTGGGAAATCATCGATGTGGGAGTCCAGGAAATGTAATTTTAGATTTATTAAGCAACCTAATGTTTGAAAATTTTTTAACCATTTTCTCGACTATTTCTTTGTACTTAGGACTTTTATTATTTCCCAAAAATTTTGTTGCGACTTCTTTAAAACTAAGCCAAGCAGCTTTTTCAACTTTATTCATTTTAGTAACAAATAATTATTTGTCGGTATCAAAGACGATGGGATGACCATATGCTAGCGGAATTTGCTGGTCGCTAAAAAGAGAAACAAGTCCTCAAAAGCGTTTGGGCAGAAAGCCTTTGAATAGGTCATTCGCGGAAAAAAAAGAACAAGATACAGCCAAAAAAAGGAAAAGTTAGGCGCGGGTCTAACCTTCGCGCAATTCTAGGGCTTGGTGTGGGAGTCTAAGGTTTCAGGGTTTAGGGTTTAAGAGTATCAGGTTTGAGGATTCCCCAACTGTATACCAAATTTGGTAGGAATCGGTTGGTTTTCAAAAATTTTGTCTGCCATCTTTGATTCGCCATTTTGAATTTTGCAAATCCGACCTCAGATTCATGATCAGCAACCCAAAAAACCCCCGTGTACCAAATTTGGTAAGAATCGGTTGAATTTTAATTTGAATTCGTTTTTGCATTCGAGAAGCACTATATCTTTCTGATTTATTGAGGTTAGAAAGAAAACAGAACTGTATGGCTTAATCCAACCGATGAATATTAGCTTAGCGTGTCCGAATACATATTAATACATCTTTGGATTCATGAAAAAGCTTGAATCAATTTTTTAGAGTATATTTTCTTAATTTTTCCTAATTTTTACCTATTTTTTGAGGTTAGAAAAAAATTGAGATGTGATGACGATATTCTGACGTCAGATTCGTGATCAGCGGGCAAAAATACTACGGATCTGATATATCGCATCAAAAGTATACCCCACTTTTTTTTGTGGGGCTGTGTTATTAAAGGTAATGCACTCGTGATAATTTTCGTTCAATCTACACCCTGTGGAGAATATTCCAGAATTTTTTTTAAAATTTTTTAATCAGTACTTTTCGAGATAAGGGAAGGAAACGGCGATTTTTCGCATTTTAAAAAAAATAATACAAAGAAAAGTAGCAAGTAATATATTAAATATATTTTTGAACTCGTGTTTTTACAAGCTTTCATTTGACATCCCGCTCGATAACCTGGTAAAAAAAAAATTTCACTTTCGATTTCACTCCCCAAAACTAACCGCATAAGTCAAAATTTAACTTTTAGAACTACACGGTTCTGATGGGGCCCTCAATATTAGTCCCAAATTTCAACTTTCTATGCCAAATAGTTTCAGAAAAAATCGGGTGTAACAGACGGACAGACAGGCAGACAGACAGACGGGCAGACAGAGAGATAGACAAGACACCCAAGTGATCTTATAAGTGTTCCGTGCGGAACACTAGAAACACAATGTGAACTTTAATGTTCTCCTTTTCTCTAAAAAAAGGCCTTTCAAATCTACGTCTTCCAATAGCTCCTACAAGTCAGCTACACCACTGCTTGGGACTGACAATATATTGCAAGCAATGCTAGAGGTTAATTCCACATTGATCACTTATTTCATAAATTAGAATTTCAAGCTAAAAATTACACAGGTATACAAAAAAAATTCTCTTGTCTTTTAAGTGAGACACGTGTTTTATTAAGTAGTTTTTTTATGTTGGATCCAAAAAAATCAGAAAAAAGACGTTAGGTTTTTCAGAAAACACATTTAAAGTTGATAGAAAACTATTAAATTGAAAAAGATACATTCTAATAAATACTATAAAACTGTATAATCATTAAAATTATAAAAAAAAAACTATTATTTCGGACATCTTTAAATGTTCTGAATCTATAGCTATCATAAAAACTTAAAAATATTAGGTTTTAGTGTTCATGTTTAACAAAAAGTAGCTTTGCAGACGACAGTACGCTTGTCTCTTCATTCACTTTGAACGCTCGGATATCGACTGCTCGGGCGAATATCCGCAGACAGCAGGAGATCGTTCAACTTAACAAAGACCTGAAAGAAATTTTATCTTGGGGTGACAGTAACCAACTGGAATTTAACGCTACAAAAACCTAGGCGGCAGTTACTGAACCCGACATAGTTATGTAGGGGTATTCCATTCCCCCAGCATCGTCACTCAATTTGTTGGGCGTTAGTTTGGGAGCAAATGTCTCCATAGCAAGGAGAGCTTCTCAAAAGTTAGGAATATTATTTCGAACCAGAAAGCTTTACACTCCACAACTGTTAATTCTTTACAAAGCTCAAATTCGACCAACTATGGAATACTGCTCCCATATTTGGGGCTCCACTCCCAAATATACACTGCATTTGTTGGATTCTGTTCAGAGAAGCGCTGTTTGTCTGATTGGAGACCCGGAACTGACCAGCCGCCTTGATTCGCTGGAACATCAAAGAACGGTTGGCGACTTGACTCATGGAAAGTGTTCGAAGGATGTAGCCCGCTTAATTCCTCCTAAAGCGGTGCATGTTAGAAATACCCGTCGCGCAGGTGCTTCACATCCGTATGAGGTTCAGCTTGTTACTCCGCGTACAACGCTTTTCAAGCAGTCTTTTATATGCATCCCTCTGGAATAATTTGCCAAGCGCTGTGTTTCCCACCGAGTACAATTTACAGCGATTCAAGAACAACGTGAATCGCTTTTTCCGCACACATGCCGCTCCTGGAGCGCTTTAGGGACTTCCCTGCAGCACGTGTGCTAGAGCCATAAAAAAAAAAAAAAAAAAACATGGATACACCACCTTTAACGTAGCAAAATGCTGTTTAAAATAAATATGTGCAACCGCTAAATTAAAAAAATGTTTTAAATTTTTATTAATATTGAACAAAACTATTTCCAGTGTTTTTTGAAGTTCTTAATCCTGACTTGACATAAAAAAATAAAGTTTTATCTTCAGTTTCAACAAAAAACACTTACAAATCTGCTATGTGGTTTTTAAAATGCTTTTTTAAGTAAATAAATGCAATAGTAATACAAATTAAAAAAAAAAAATTTAGTTTAGCGGGTGCACATATTTATTTTAAACAGTATTTTGCTACGTAACTTAGGTAGGTAGTGTATGCGTGTTTTTTTTGTTAAACATGAACACTAAACCCCAATGTTTTTAAGTTTTGATGATAAATGTAGATTTAAACATTTAAAAATTGCCGAAATAATAGTTTTATTCCAAAATTTTTATGATTATACAGTTTTACATTATTTATTAAAATGTATCTTTTTCAATTTAATAGTTTTCTGGCAACCTTAAGTGTTTTCTGAAAAAAACCTCGCGGTGGTCGCTTAAAACACAGAGAATTTTTTTATTTTTGTATAACTGTGTTATTGACATCACTTTAGTGACAAGTATCCAACTAGTGATTTTTATCAGTTTCTGCCAACACGATAATAAAGTACTATTTAGTTTTTTTTGGTAGATAAAGTGAGTGAACTAACCTGAACTTTATTTATAAAAATAAATCGAAAATCTATAATATATATAAGATGCAACGTCTCTCTGTCTGTCCGTTAGTGCGTCTATCACTGAAGAACCACTTATCCGATTTACGTACTTTGTTCTCTGGCCAGGTTATAGGCTAGATTTTATTACGATAGGTAGCATAAGGAATGAGCAGTGACGTAAAATAGTGAATGATGTCGGAAATAAGTTTGCCGCTAGCGCGTGCCTTTGCAATACACAGCCTAAACCATTAAATATGGGACAATATTATGTAGCAAAGAATATCTGTAATGTATAATCTATAATATATATAAAATGCAATGTCTCTCTGTATGTCTGTCTGTCCATTAGTGCGTTTATCACGCGGGAACCACTAATCCGATTTACCTGTCTTTTTTTAAATTCATACATAATTCTTTGGCCAGGTTATATAATAATACTAATAATCTATATCTATAATAAATATAAAATGCAATGTTTGTCTGTTTGTCCGTTAATGCGTTTATCCCTCGAGAACCACTTATCCGATTTACGTGATTTTTTAAACTCATACATGTTCTCTGACCAGGTTATAGGTATATATTTTATTACATCTATAATATATATAAAATGCAACGTATCTCTGTCTGTCTGTCTGTCCGTTAGTGCGATTATCACTGGAGAACCACTTATCTGATTTTCGTACTTTTTTTTTTTAAAACGTACATATGTTCTCCGGTCAGGTTACAGGCTATATTTTATTACGATAGGTAGCATAAGGAATGAGCAGTGACAATAATAGTAAATGAAGTCGGACAAAGTTTGCCGCTAGCGCGTTCTCATGCAATACACAGTCCAAACCATTAAATATGGAACAATATTATGTAGCAGAGAATATTTATAATATATATAAAAGGCTCTCTGTCCGTCTGTCTGTCTGTCCGTCCGTTAGTGTGCTTATCACTGGAGAACCACTTATCCGCTTTACGTGTTTTTTTTTTAAACATACGTATGTTCTCTGGCCAGGTTATAGGATATATTTTATTAGATGACATAAGGAATAAGCAGTGACGATAATAGTGAATCAAGTCGGAGAAAAGTTTGCCGCTAGCGCGTTCTCTTGCAATACACTCCCTAAAGCATTAAATATGGAACAATATCATGTAGCAAAGAATACTGTCTGTCCGTTAGTGCGCTTATCACTCGAGAACCCCTTATCCGATTTACGTGTTTTTATAAATTTATACATATGTTCTATATAATTCGATATAAGCCTAGATAATGGGAGATAAGGTGAGAGATAATGGGAGATAAGGAGAAATAATGGAAGATAAGTCGAGATAAGCCTCGATAATGGGAGATAAGATGAGATAATGGGAGATAAGTATAAATAATGGAAGATAAGTATAAATAATGGGAGATAAGGAGAGATAATGGGAGATAAGCAGAGATAAGTCTAGATAATGGAGTTATGGTAAGATAATAGGAGATAAGGAGAAATAATGGGAGATAAGGAGAAATAATGGGAGATAAGGAGAAATAATGGGAGATAAGTCGAGATAAGCCTAGATAATGGGAAATAAGGTGAGATAATGAGAGATAAGAAGAAATAATGGGAGATAAGGAGAAATAATGGGAGATGAGCAGAGATAAGCCTAGATAATGGAAATTTGGTAGAGATAATGGGAAATAAGGAGAAATATTGGGAGATAAGGAGAAATAATGGGAGATATTTTATTACGTTGGGTAACATAAGGAATAAGCAGTGACGATAGTAGTGAATCAAGTCCACGCGAGCGGAGCCGCGGGCCCGGCTAGTTACTAAAATAAAATATTCTCACACAAATTACTTATACTTACTAATAAGGCCTGACTATCACATAAATGGCTTTTATTTAAAATAACTAACGCGGCTAAACCACAAAACGCATAGCCACCATGAGCTTCCAAACTTGGACACCCCGCAAAACCACCTTCATAGGTCTGACAACTAAAAAAATTGAATATTTTCATTTTCTGAAGATCCAAAAAAATTATTAATATACAATTTCTATTTCCTGCAAACATGTTTGGAAATAATGATGGCAGTAAACCTAAAAATATATATTTTTTTATAACTCAATTGAAGCTATAAATTACCTAACTATCCATTCAGCTGTATTGTTAACCAATTCGTTGGTCATAATTCCAGTTAAACTAGCAACTGCTAACGCACAATAGGCCCCTCTGATGTCTATCTCACCGCCTATATGCATTGAGAAAGACCCATCTGGTTGCTTCACACTTTGGAGGAATTCATATAGTTTTTGTCTGAAAGAAATGTGTAAAAAGTGTTAAACACCTCATTATAAGTCAAATTATAATCAATAATTATGAAGAAAACATTAAAAATTTTACACCTTAAATTGGAAGACTTAATATTAAGTCTATATTCCGATTATTAAAAAATTTTTTTCAAGAGTTACCTATTTATTACTTTATATGCCTCTTCAGTCCCTAAGATAGTTAAAGCATTAACGGCAGCATATGTGGTGCCAAATGGGGATACTGACCAGGGCCACCTCCGAAACCTCCATCAGGACTCTGACATCTAAAAAGGCACTTAAATAAAATTTACACCACATGTTCCCCTATTATTTCTCTCTGCAATGTGTAAAAGCACATTGTGTACTTATTACTAATAAATATTTGATTTAGTTTACTGTTAATGAAATACAAAGCTTATCGCATATGCTTTTAAAAAACTACCGCAAGTCACTTAGTACTCTTTAGAGCAGGGGTGCTCAAACGGTTGATCGCGAGTGCTTTTTGAGTCGATTTCGAGAAAAAAATTCCGATATAGAACTATTCACAGATTTTGTTTTAGGTAACTAAAACAAAATGTAATGAATAAACTACTCAAATTTATTCGATCCACAATTAGGCCAGAATAACCCCCTCATCACTTTCTTTTATCGTAATAACCCCCTGCTAGCGGCAAAAGACGGCTTTATCAAAGGAACGCGCGGTACTTGTCAAAGAAAAGCCGCGTTTTTGATTCCCGCCGATTTTTCTAGAAACTTCGGGCGGCGTGTTTGACGGGAACATTCGAAACTTCGTTCGCGCCGATATAAATGTTGCGCCTGCAGGCATAGGAATCAGTCTGAGTTGTAACAAAGTTTATTAATAAATAGTCCAAAATGAGTGCGGCGAAGAAAAGTAAAACTTATCATTTTAATAACGATTGGGAGGAAGAATTTTTCTTTTGTATGGTAAAGAATAAGTGCATTTGTCTCATTTGCCGTGCGTCAGTTGCAATACCTAAGCGTGGGAACTTAGAGAGGCATCATAAAACGGTTTATAAAAACTATGAAAAGGATTTTCCGTCACAGAGTAAATTAAGAAAACGAAAAGTAAGTGATTTGATAACTTGTTTGAAAAAAGAACAAACCATGTTCACAAGACCAGCCAAACAATCAAAAGCTGCAACGATAGCGTCATTTAAAATATCTCATATATTGGCGAAACACAAGAAACCATTTGATGATGGATTGGTTGTGAAGGAAGCATTTATTGAAGCGGGTGAGACTTTATTTGGAGATTTTAAAAATAAAACAGAGATTATGTCTGCTATTAGAGAACTTCAGTTATCTCGTCAGACTGTCACAAGGCGTGTTGAAATCATGAGTCAGGACATGGCAGATAAACTAAAACATGATATCATGGAATGTACATACTTTTCTGTACAGTTCGACGAATCCACCGATATGACAGACACTGCCCAGCTGTGTATTTTTATTCGAATGGTATTCAATGACATGTCGGCTAAGGAAGAGTTTTTGACAATGATTCCTCTGAAAGGAAAGACCCGTGGCGAAGATATATATGACGTTTTCTTCAATTTTGTAACAAACTACAAGCTACCAATATATAAACTAGTGTGCATTACAACCGATGGAGCACCAGCAATGACTGGAAACAAAAACGGTTTTGTGGCATTGTGTCGAGCTAATGATGATTTCCCTTCATTTTTCTCCTTCCATTGCATTATACATCAACAAGTTTTGTGTTCAAAAGTTCTAAACATGGAGGAGATTATGGGCATTGCAATAAAAATTGTGAATTCTATCCGTGCACGTAGCTTGCAACGACGGCTCTTTAAATTGCAGTTGGAAGATAGTGAGTCAGCTGAACACACTGATTTAGTTCTTCACACGGACGTCAGGTGGTTGAGTCGCGGAAAATTTCTAGAAAGGTTTCAAGAATTATTGCCCGAAATAACAGCTTTTCTGGACGAAAGAGGTGATGACACTTAGATGCTGAAAAACGGAAAATGGCTGAGTGATTTGGCATTTTTGACAGACATCATAATGCAATTTAAACACCATTAATTTGGAGCTTCAAGGTAAAGGAAAAACTATTATTGAGATGATTAGCGCAATGAACGCATTCAAAAGTAAATTGCAACTTACGATAGATCAACTGAAAAGAAAGGATCTGAAAAATTTTCCGTCTTTGAAAGCAAGGATTCCTCAATTGAATTATGATATTTATGAGGCAGAATTATCAAATATTTTGGGCCAATTCGAAATACCTTTTTATGATTTCAGTAAATTGGCAAATATCGCATCATTTATGAGTTATCCTTTTTCATGTAAAAACATTGAGGAATTAGCTACTGCAATAGCAAGTCAGTTTAACATGGATTCATGTTCTGCTGAAAATGAGTTAGTGCAGATTATATCAGATATACATCTGAAAGCCACAACATCTGATACAAAATTCTGGTGTTTTATATCTGAAGATAAATATCCGAATCTAAGGCAAATCGCCCTTCAACTGACGGCAATGTTTGGGTCAACTTACTTGTGCGAGTCTGCATTTTCTGAAATGAAGATAATTAAGTCAAAATATCGCAATCGACTAACTGACGAACATATGTCATCATGCTTGCGATTAGCACTCGGTAATTACGTACCATCTTATGAAAAGTATGCTGAGGACATGCAGTGCTACGCTTCAACATCGGTTTAGTTAAGTTTAGACACTAGAACTCGTTTGTTTTGTAAGAACCAATAAACTCGCAATTTTGAATAATTATGAGTTTTTTCATTGACATTTTAAAGCAGACCTACACTTACCTTGACTAAAAAAATGCATATTGTGCGGAAAACTAATATCTATGCCACGATACACCCTACTTGCAGCCTCTCAGAGTCGATCGATCGTAGTCTAACAATATTGAGGTAGATCGCCAGCAGTTCGAGTTTGAAAAACCCTGCTTTAGAGGTTCTTTTTCAAAAGCCATCCTTTATCAGAGTTGTCAAATATAGTGTTATTTCACTACTTTCTGCCAAACCAAAACTTTTTGAATGCATTCTTACTCATGAAATTCTCAACACATTGAAAAATTACATTATATCAGAACAGCATGGTTTCTATAGAGAACATTCAACCACTACTAATTTATCTGTCTATCAAATTTGTCTTATTTCATCAGTTAAGGCTGGTAACCAGGTTGTTTGCTTACAAACTGACTTATTGAAGGCCTTTGAAAATTTTTGTCATATGTTACTGCTCAAGTAACTGTCTAAGATGGGTATTTCAAGTTGTGCCTTCAGTGAATTGATTCATACTTTCCTTGACATCATCAGTATGTTAATATACAATGGTTGATTGATTGAATTCTTGTAAAAAATAAGGTAAATAACATTTTTTGCAAAAACAAAAATTTATTTCTCAACAATTTTTGTTACTATATTACTATATTGTTTTGCCCTTTAGTTACGTCTATGAATTTAATACAAAGTCATAGTTTAACAATAATCCATTCTCAATAAAAGATATACTATGTATACTTACTAATAGCTCAGTAAAACAACTACTTTCTACAATTAATTATTTTCTTTGTAGGCTTCTTGATGGCGCCGAAAAGTCGCTAAACTCTGTAATCATTAGGATGATAGGTAAATATTTGTTAGGTAAACTTAAGAGTACGCCTATGGTAAATTTTAGAGAGCAATTGTAAAAATAATATTCAGTCTGCTAGAGAAGACATTATTACATTATTATTATTCTTAGTTAATTAACAAAAAACATAAAAGGCATAATTATTAACGATAACATCAAGTATTAAATATTGTTCTAATATGAGCATCAATATTATTATATTCATACTAAGCTAATAAGATTATAAAATTTACTTAATAAAAAGTTTTATCACGTGTTATTTTTGATCGACTTACAAACCAGTAAAGCAATGGTCGGTTACAACAACATAAACTCTATTGAGCTCTGAATTGTTGTGGCTGTTACTGGATGGAAATTCATAACGAATGTAAAGAAAGACTGATTTTGTCAAATTTCCACTTTATTTAGTTTCACTGAAACTGTATGACGCGTTTCGCTATACTATAGCTTCGTCTGATACAAAATGATATTTGAATATTAGTACAAATTTATACAAATACCCTAAGGTAGATCGGTAATAAAATTAATACTATATGCTAATGAATATTGCTAGGAAATCCATTCTGAATATTAATTGTATAAATTGAGTAAAGGTGAGTTACCATGGGCCAGTCAGGTATCTTTTTGTTCGTTTAAGATTATGTCTAAATTTTTAATTCTATTTATTTCTAAATTTTCTAATAAGTTTAATTTTACGCCTTTGTTTTGTATGTGTAGAATTTTAAATTTATCGTCAAAAAGATGATTTGATTCTGTTAAATGATTAGTGTAAGCTGAGTAGTTTTTGTTTTTTAAATAGCTTCTTTTACGACATTGTTTGTTCTAAAACCTATGTTGATATTATATTTGTTAGACAAACAACTCGTTAGGAAAATTCATTAAAAACGCAAAGGGAAAACAACATAGATCAAAAAAATCTGGAGTGTATCAGTTGAATTGTGGTTCTTGTTATAAAAGTTACAAAGGTCAGACAGGTCGCTCATTCGAGACTCGGATTTCAGAACATAAAAGAAGCTATTTAAGATAAAAAACAAAAAGATACCTGTTTGGCCCATGGTAACTTACCTTTACTCAATTTATACAATTAATATTCAGAATGGATTTCCCAGCAATATTCATTAGCATATAGTATTAATCTTATTTATTTATTTATTTACTGCACTTTACAGATTGATCACAGAGATCTTTCCAATTACAAAGTACTAGAACTTAAATTAACTTAATTTAAATAATATTACATAATAATCTACATACACTTAAAACAACGCACGCAATTTAGTTTTGAAAAGACTGCACTTATCATTAAATATATCTACACTATTCTGGATTCCATTGTATAGCATGCAAGCATTATACAATGGAGATACCAGGTGATAGTTATTATGGGCTACATCTGATATATAGAAAGTGCTATGATTTCTTGTGGTATACGTTGGCACATTAAAATATAAGTTGGACAGAAATGCCGGGTCATCAATGAGACCATTCGCTACTTTGTACAAGTAGAACATGCAATATTGTTTTCTACGTTTCTCTAAGGTTACCATCCCATAGCGTTCGTGCAACAGTGTGAAAGAGATCATAGAGTTATATGAACCGGTCTGTTTATAATGCATGTAACGCATCATTTTATTCTGTATCAATTGAAGTGTTCGCTTGTGACAATTATAAAAGGGTCACCATACTATACTAGCATATTCTAATATACTTCTAACATAGGATATGTATAGCTGTTTTATGCAATTTGTACTTCTAAAATTTTTTGTGCTTCTGACAATTAAACCATACATTTTGTTCGCTTTACTTGCTGTATCACTTACGTGATAGTTAAACGTCAATTTGGAATCAAAAATCACCCCTAAGTCCTTTATCTTATCCTCATACAAAAGTGGGACATTCTCAATACTATATGTAAACTTTATTGGCTTCAGTTTTCTAGTATAAGAAACAACAGTACACTTACTTACACTAAAGTAAATCTTATTGTCAGTTGCCCATTTTGCAACGTTGTCTATATCATTCTGCAAAATCCGGCAGTCAGCAGGCGATCTGATTTCATAATAAAGTTTTAAGTCGTCAGCAAATAACAGGCAGGATGCATTTTTAACTACACCAGTGATGCCGTTGATATAGAGTAAAAAGAGCAGAGGTCCTAGGTTGGACCCCTGCGGAATCCCGGATGTAGGTGTAAAAGGTTTGGACTCATACCCCTTTATCTTCACTACATTGTTCACGATTATAAAGGTAAGATTTTAAAAACTCAATAAAATTCACGTGGAATCCAAAATCCTTCTCCAGCTTATTCAACAATATCGCAAATGAGACCTTATCGAATGCCTTTTCAAAGTCTGTATATACAATATCCATTTGGCCGCGCCGATTTAAGACATCTGACGTTGCCTGCGTTACCGCTAATAAATTACTAATGACAGATCTACCCTCCATAAAGCCGTGCTGATAAGTACTTATACTGTGACGAACCGAGTTTGATATATTGTTATAAATAATCTTTTCAAAAACTTTAGCTGCCGTTGAGAGTATTGCAATTGGTCTATAGCTCTTTATATCGTTTTTGTTACCCTTTTTAAAAACTGGACATATTCTTGTTCTTTTCCACAGGTGGGGAAACATTTTTGTTTTAAGACTCAAATTAAACAAAAACAGTAGCGGATAACATAATATATCCTCAAAGCCCTTAAATATATATGGGGGAATGCCATCTGGGCCTGTTGCTCTATCGTCCTTACATTAACTATATCAATTTTGTCAATTAAAACACAGTGATGATTGACACTTTCAACACTATCATTACTGCTACCTAAATTATTAGAGTACACGCTTTCAAAGTAATTAGCAAATGCATTAGATATTTCATCTTCTCCATTAAACTCCTCTATATTGAAAAACATTTTATTTGGTATGTGCAATGACCCTTTTTTTGTTATTTATAAAGGACCAAAATACACGAGGGCTTATTCCAATATTGTTCTGTATTGTTATCAAGTACGCACATTGAGCACTTCTTATATCCTTTTTCAGTTGAGCCCGTATTTTTTTTTAAATTCTAACAATACCAGTAAATCATTAGTCCTTTTATATTTTTTTCTCAATTTTGCTTTATACTTAAGTTTATTTATTATTTCTATGTTAAACCAAGTAGGATAATTTTTGATTTATTATTAGTTTTAGGTATGCACTTATTAAATATGTCATATATTTTCTCATAAAAACCGTTGAGGGCTAGATTAACATTATCATAAGATTCAAGAAATGTCCAATCTGTGGAATGTAACATATGATATAAAGACAAATAGTTCGCTTTGCGGAAATTATAGCGTACATCATTAGATTTTAATTCTTTTATTCTCATATGCGGTATTGATACGGAAATACCCAGAGTGGGGTGGTATTTATCTTCTGGAACGAGACTAAAGTCGTTTTTTAAAACAAGACAATTAACATTACTTACCACAATGTCCAATAATCGGTTTGTGGAGTTTACAACTTGATTATACTGATTAGCACCGTAGAAGCTTAAAAAATGATTTAACAATTCAACATATTTATCAACTTTTCTCACTTCATAATATGTTTTGAGATATGTTAAATTAAAATCACCCATAATTACAAAATTAGAATCCAAGAGACAATTTTGCTCTTCAATAAACGTATATAGCTTTTCATATGAATGCAGACCGCACATTGGGCGCAACATATACAGCAAGAAGATAAATGAATCTACTACCTTCTATCTATCTATCTACCTTAGGGTATTTGTATAAATGTAACAACACTAATACAGTAATACCCCGCTTAGCGCGACCCCGTTATGCGCGGTTTCACTATAACGCGAATTTCAAATTTCGCGCTCATGTAGTCATTAACTTCTCTATGGTCGCGGGGGGATCCCCGCTTTCTCTGAATATTCTCTTTGAAGAATTGGGAATTCCCTGTCCTTCGACTTTGTTCTATGGGGATTTCCTCGTTCGTTTCGTGTGTTCATTTGTTCCGTAATGTTAGTTCGGTCGGCTGGCAGTTTTGTTTTAATATTTATTGGAGATACATACATACATAATTTAATCCTACGTTAAAAATGCCGCCTGTAAAGAAAAAAAAAGCGTCACTTTGGAATTGAAGATGAAAAGTGTTAAGAAGAATGGAAAATGGAGGCAAAGCAACAATTGTTGGGAGAGATTTTGGACTCTCAGAATCGACTGTGAGAACGATTTATAAAAATCGGGAAAAAATTAAAATCTCCAGCGAAGGTTCAACACCTATAAGTGCAACAAAACTTTCTCGTTCGAGATCATCTATCTTAGAAAGAATGGAGAAATTACTGTCAGTCTGGATCGAAGATTTGAATAAGAAGAACACACCACTAAGTCAAGATCTCATATGCACAAAAGCAAAATCTTTGTATGAGATGCTGAAAACAAAAGAAGGAGAAGGGAGTGCCACTCCGACTTTTGCTGCCAGCAGAGGCTGGTTCCATCGGTTCAAGCAGCGTTCTAATCTTCACAATATCCACATAACAGGCGAGGCGGCCAGCGCGGACATTCAAGCTGCAGCTGAGTTTCCAGACAAGTTTCAAGACTTCGTTAGACGAGAGAAAATTCCTGCTTGTCTCATCTTCAATGTTGATGAGACCGCACTTTACTGGAAAAAAATGCCATCTCGAACATTCATTTCTAAGGAAGAACGTCAAGCCAGTGGTTTCAAAGCTGCGAAAGATCGACTAACACTTCTGCTGGGTGGTAATGCCACTGGTGATTTCAAACTGAAACCTTTACTAGTGTACCATTCAGAAACACCCCGTGCAATGCGAGGCACAGACAAGACAAGTCTACCAGTTGTGTGGCGATCAAACAGAAAGGCGTGGGTTACACGGGAAATTTTTCAAGAATGGTATTCTAATAGTTTTTGCCCATCAGTCAAATCATACTGTGACAGAAATGGGCTTGAACCTAAAGTTATATTACTCTTAGACAATGCCCCAGGACATCCAACCTCACTTGATACGCCCAGAGACTTAAAAGTGTACGTAAAGTTCCTTCCACCAAACACTACGTCAATATTACAACCTATGGACCAGGGAGCAATAGCAAACTTCAAAGCTTATTACCATCGCCGCACTTTTAGCCAACTAATTCATGAAACTGACGGGGAAGGAAGACAGTCTATGCGAGAGTGGTGGAAGTCATACAACATTATGAAGTCTATTCACAACATAGAAGAGGCTTGGAAGGAAGTTAAAATGAGTTGTATGAATGGGGTGTGGCGTAATCTTTGGCCAGATGTAGTGGAAGCACCTAGAAGAATTGTCCAGATGCAGAGACAAGTGCTTGAAGACATTGCTGCAATGATTGAGGGGTCTGAACTTGAAGATGTCACGGTAGAAGATCTCGTAGAACTTGTAGCAACGCACGACGATCCTATTAGCAATGAAGATCTGATCGAGTTACAGAATAATCCTATCTACGATGAGGAAGAAACAAGTAGAAGAGAAAGTTTTATCTTTATCAGGGGAAATACAAAATGCACTTTCAAAAATTTATTCAGGTTTGGACATATTGCAGAGTATAGACAATAATGATGACCGTGTCTTGACCGTGTGTCAAACAATTAAAACAGTGTTGGGTGTTATGAACGTATTTTACAAGAACGTAAACAAAACGTTACCCAAAAGACAATAGATGTATTTTTCCGTAAAAAATAAGAGTATGTATTGCATAAAGTGTTCTTAGAATTAAAGTGATTGATTAAATGATTTGTATTTTTTTGTATTAAATTTTGACTATGTTTAATCATAAACCTCGATATACGCGAATTTCAGTTAACGCGATTTTTTTCGGAACGTATCCCTCGCGTAAAAAGCGGGGTATTACTGTATTCAAATATCATTTTGTATCAGACGAAGCTATAATATAGCGAAACGCGTCATACAGTTTCAATGGAACTAAATAAAGTGGAAATTTGACAAAATCAGTCTTTCATTACATTCTATTGAGCTCAACTATTTTTCAGTAATAAGTGTAATCTAACAGTTTCATCCTAATATCAAAGTAATAACAGTATTTGTAACATAGTTTCAAGTACCTTGTAATACTCAAATCTTAAAATTCTAAGAAAATATAACCAAAAATTTTATATTAAGCAAACTCACTTTGCTAGAAACTCTGCAATTTTACTTCTATAACTCTCTTCCATTCGCACTCCTAATAAGGACAACGGATGTAATATCCAGTAACATAACCATGGTCGACTAGCATCCAAACTCTAAAATAACAATTAGCGATATTAGGAGTAATATTACTTTATTGAGGTGGGAACTAGAGATGTAATGGGTAGTACGTTTTATTACCTGGCAGAATCCAGTAAGACTGCCAACTTTAGGTTTTTTCTAAATATGGATTTTTAGAATATAAATATTCTATTTACATGTGTCCCTCGACCCCAAAGCATGATACTGTAAGTAAGCATAGTAAATGCTCAGAAACATGGAAATACAAAACATCTTCAAATAATTTTCCTAATCTTACAAGAATGATACCATTTATTCTTGATTGAAGATTGTAAGTTGCCTGTTTACAGAGTAAAAATATAGTGTTAAAAATTAATTACCTCGTAGCTAGATGAAAGATATACTAATGACTCAGATAAGTATTTTTTATGTTGTTCCTTTAGCAACTCTGGTAAATTTTGGTTAACCCGTAACAAAGCTTGTATGTCTTCATACTTTTTTAGTATGGATCTCTCTACTGTAATCTAAAAATTTTGGAAAATATAGCATATACATCAAAAAAACACTTAAGAAGCCCAATGTTCACAGAATTTTTCTCTATACTACTTACTTGTTCTTCGCTAGTTTTAGTGTTATCAGCACGCTTGAGAGTCATATACTTTTTTATATCATTTATATTCCTTAATTTTAAAACCGTCTCGTTCATTTTTATTCAAATTTATTATAAAATTTATCTTTTTCTCTAAATAAAACCCTACAGAAAATAAAAAATTTAAAATGGACATTTCTCGTCTTTTTAAGGTTATGGATGGCGAATATGTAGCAACAACGTCATATGTATAAATAGTTACTTTAGAACTAAATGTCATATCTGCCAATAGTTTAAATAAAAAATATAAAAATTTTTCGAATTTTTCAAATTTGGTTTGTAAGAAACTATAAAAGTCTCTCTTTTTGTATATGCCAAGTAAAGGTCAAATTTTTTCAGAAACGCGGTGGATTCTGTCTTAATCCCCCCAGAAGTTTCTAAAAATTTTATGTTGTTACATATTAAATTTTGATGTTGTCAGTCAATGTAATTATGTCAAAATTACCGTTTTATCGAAAGCAGAGTTTTAAAAAGCTTAGATTCAAAAGATATGGAATTTATTTCAAAACAGAGCATTATATTGCAAATTTATGAAACATAACATACACAGTTCTTTGTGAAGCTTAATTAATCAAAGTCAAGCTTTATGATAATCCAAGTAAACATTTTCTGTAATTAAAAACCTAAAACAGTTCGTTAGAAAACTGTTTCAAAGCGAGAAAGTAAATAAATTATAGTGTAGTAGTGTTTATTCATTATTACTTATTTTTGTTCCTATTTTTGGTTGTCTCATACAATTTTTTGTTTTAAATTTAAAAACATTTTACCAAAATGGAAAACAAAAATGTAAAAACAACAATGTTGCCAATATTAGAAAAATTTGGTTTTTATTTTAATTATCAAAAAAGTTAATTGGAACCAGTATGTAACACAAAATGATAATCAAGTATATCGTTATTTTATCTATAGCAAGAACTTAATTTTTAAGTAATTTTGAACTTTCTTCTGCTCCTAATGAATATTTTCAAGGCTCAAAAAAACTAGGTAATTAGAAAAGTGTTTTTACGTATTAAACCTAATATTGCTCTATGCTAATTATACAGATCCTTCTACAAATAGGAAAATCATAATATATTCTTTAGACTTTGTCTTATCAATACTTTTAGTCAATTGTGCTGTTGCCCAATTCCGAAATGGTCACATATAATTGAGTAATAAAGATGACCCTCATTGTTTTATCAGAACTGATTAGGTGATAAACGCAGAAGTAACCACATTTTATGAGCAAATAGTAATGTAAATTTTTATATTATCTTGTTAATCTTTTCATTATATAGTTGGTTGCTTGATTTGATATTTTTTTAATTTAAAGTAAGTATGATATTTTATAGTCAATTTAAATATAACACTTGTTTTTTATAGGGGTTCAGTAATAATCAATTATGGAGTATTCCAATACTATACAGTATACATATGCTTCTAGTACTGGTTCGGAGCTTTCTGATCCTAAGGTAAGTACCTATTTTATATTAGGTAGTCTAGAAAACAGACCAAGACAATTATTAGTGCAGTAAAAAAAAAGCATTTGAAATTGCAATCTAAATACAGCAATATTATGATTTTATCCTCTGTAGGGTATCACCAGGAGTATTGTTTATAATCAATTTAATTTCTCAAAACTCGTTTTTTGAGCTTAAAATGTGAATAACTCCAGTCAACAAATCCCCGTTGGTTTCAAGTCGTTCAAGTGCGTACATAACCTACAAAATTGAAAAAAACAAACAAAAAACTTTTTTGTACTGGTCGACTAAGTGAACCGATCGACTTGAAACTTTCAAAAAATATGCCCTTTGTTATAGCAAACATACTCTGAAGTTTTGGTATAAAAATATTGAACTCTGTAGGCACAATTAAATTTAACAATAAAACTACTTAATTACTTTGTTAACTGTCACTAAATATATTTGTAAAGATTTTACAATTGCGTTATCGCGATTTCGTAGTACAACTACACTGTCAAACGCTTAACTAAGACTAAAACAGATTTTTGGTATTTTATGTTTATATGATGAACAGATGTGGGTCTATTATATGTTAAAAAAAGTTTGAACAAAAGAGAATTTTCTACGTCTAATTGACTATTCAGTAAATTTATATTATCTATTATATATATATATATATATATATATATATATATATATATATATATATATATATATATATATATATATATCTAATTGACTATTCAGTAAATTTATATTACCTATAGAAATTTACAGACATTAAAAGGACCATAATATAAATTTACTGAATAGTCAATTAGACGTAGCAAATTCTCTTTTGTTCAAACTTTTTTAACATATAATAGACCCACATCTGTTCATCATATAAACATAAAATACCAAAAATCTGTTTTAGTCTTAGTTAAGCGTTTGACAATGTAGTTGTACTACGAAATCGCGATAACGCAATTGTAAAATCTTTACAAATATATTTAGTGACAGTTAACAAAGTAATTAAGTAGTTTTATTGTTAAAATGTACTGTCACAAAGTAACGGACCACTCAATCAACTCTTTACAATTAAATTTGTTATTTACAATTTAAATTGCCCGCCATTTTCTGACATTTGGTCCAAAATGGATCTTTTTTTTTTCAAAATTTAGGACTCGGCGCCAGCTTTCCGATCTCATTAAAATAGTTTTTTTGGAGTCATTTTAACCGTTTTTTTACATTTGTTAATCAGATTAACAAATGCGTTTTTCGGTCATTTTCTCGTGAATGATGAATGATGAAAAATGAATTTTTTTAAAAAAATAAAGTTCTTGCGATTCTCTAATAGATGTGATAAAAATTTTTCAATTTTTTTTTTTTCAAAATGACCGAAAAAACGCATTCGTTGTTATTTGATTAATAAACAAATGTAAAAAAAACGGTTAAAATGACTAAAAAAATTTTTTTAATGGGTCAGAAAGTTGGTGTTGAGACCTAAATTTTGAAAAAGAAAAGATCCATTCTGGACCAAATGGCATAAAATGGCGGGCAATTCAAATAAAAAATTCAATTGTGCCCACTGGGTTCAATATTTTTGTACCAAAATTTTAGGGTATTTTTGCTATAACAAAAGACATATTTTCTAAAGGTTTCAAGCGGATCGGTTCACTTAGTCGACCTGTACAATGAAATTTAAAAAAAAAAAAAAAACAGTTTTTTGCCTCTTTTTTCAATTTTGTAGGTTATGTAGGCACTTGAGCGACTCAAAACCAACAAGAATTTGTTGGAAATTTCATTACGAAGATTTTACTTACTTACTTATATAACCAGAGTTATTCACATTTTAAGCTCAAAAAACGCGTTTTGAAAAGTTAAATTGTTTATAAATAAAAGAGCACAAGTTTTTCGATGTCCAAAACTCAGGACAATACTCCTGGTGATGCCCCAAAGATGCTAAAATCATAATGTTGCTGTATCTAAACTATGCTTATTTCAATATTATTTTGACCTTTTGTTACTGCACGATATTAAATCACTTTGTAAGGTTGTCTTTAACAGTGTCAACTGAGTGAGAAACTGAAACATTCCTGCTCTGATCAATTTGCGCTACCAGTTTCTGCTACCTTTCCAAATAAACCGCTTAAAATTGAAACCAGTAAAGCAGCAAACCTTTTTAGTGTTCCGTACGGAACACTTATAAGATGACTTCGGTGTCTGACCGTCTGTCTGTCACACCAGATTTTCTCCGAAACTATTTGTCATAGAAAGTTGAAATTTGGTAATAATATAGGAATTGATGGCTTCATCAGAGCCATGTAGTTTTGAAAGTTAAATTTTGACTTAAGGGGTTAGTTTTGGGGGGTGAAATCGGAAGTGAAAAAATTTTTTTTTTACTAGGACATCGAGTGTGGTGTCAAATCAAAGCTTGTGAAAACACGATTAAAAAAGGTAGTATAATGTTATACTATCGCGCACTTTTCTTTGTATTATTGTATTATTTCGAAAAGTACTTATCAAAAAAAATTTTGAAAAAATTCTGGAATATTCTCCAAGGGGTGCAGATTGAACAAAAATTATCACGAGTGCATTACCTTTAATAATTTATTTGGTATATAAAAAAATAAAAATTTCAAGGTCATCAGTTTTCAGTGAAGATTGGAAACAAACTTTATTGAAAACTCATTTGGGGCGTGTTTTGTGAAGTCACTGATCATTTTATACCTCCGTAACAAAATTTTTTATTTTGAAAGCAATCAACGTACGGAACACTAATTGCGCAAGTTCAACTTGCACTTGACCGGTTATTTAAACTGAATTTTCATTAAATTATGATGTTAATCTTTTCTAACCTGAGTTGGTATTGAAATTTAAAAATATTATTAAAATAAATATTTTTTTGCTTGGAAGTTTTATATAAATTTAAATCGTTGATCTAAGACAACTCAGTTTCAATCTTAATGTAATTATACATAAATATACGTAAACTTATTGCTGTGCGATGATGACATGTATTCCAACACTACACGGGGTGAAAAGTCCCCAGACTATTGAATAAAAAACAATGTTTTTCCCAAAAATCGATTTTATTCTTCAACATAGTTTCCATCAGGAGTGATTCATTTATTCCAGCGACATTCCAACGTTTGAAAGTGGTATGATTTGTCGAGCTCTCTAGTTTCCCATTCGACCTCTTCATTTGAGCCAACTCTCTTTTCTGAAGCCATTTTTTCAAATTTGGAAAGAGGTAATAATCGCTGGGGCCCAAATCTGGTGAATATGGCAGATGAGGAAGCAATTCAATTGGTACATTTTCACTATCGATTTGATGGAGTTGTGAGCTGGTGAATTATCTTAATTAAACAACACTTTTTCGTTGCTAAATGCTGCCTTTTTTTCTTGATTTCACCATTCAAACGGTCTAATAAATCACTATAATAGTCTCCGATGTCGTGTTGTAATCGTAAGCTGCCACCGCTGTTATGATAGTTTTTCCGTTGCCACAAATATTGTGGTTTTTGCCACAAATGTATAATATTTCCACTATTACCGCTGACTACTTTTTGGTTTCTAATCCAAACACTTCTTTTTAGATTATTTACTAAATATATTTCAAAAATTTACTATTTAATTAAAATAAAATAATTATAATAAGGGAGAGTTGCTTTTAAATCTCAACCGATCTCTTGTTGAGTTTCTTCAGTAATGTCCTGACTTATTTCTAAAAATGCCTAAAGTAAACTTTTTACAGTCTTCTCTAAGCAGTGAAAATGTATTTTATAATATTACATTCTACCTACTGAACAAGGTCGTTTTATGGCGGAACTTTCCATCTTCGACAATTACTGTTTGTGTCTTTATAGTTGTGAGAATCAAGCTTTTCTCAGTCATATTTGGTGCCGCTCAACTTTATCTAAATGACACTCCAATAAATAGGAAGGATCTTTTTGTTTATTTAGGTATAGGTCATAACCATATTTTGAAGGGAAAGTTCCTCATGAGCTGATCTATAATATATATAAAATGCGACGTCTCTCTGTCTGTCTGTCTGTCCGCTAGTGCGCTTATCACTGGAGAACCACTTATCCGATTTACGTACTTTTTTTTTTAACTTACATATGTTCTCTGGCCAGGTTATAGGCTATATTTTATTACGATAGGTAGCATAAAGAACGAGCAGTGACGATAATAGTGAATGAAGTGGCAAAAAAGTTTGCCGCTAGCGCGTTCCTTTGCAATACAAGGCCTAAAGCATTAAATATGGAACAATATTATGAAGCAGAGAATATCTATAATCTATAATATTTATAAAATGCAATGTCTGTCTGTCTGTCCACTAGTGCGTTTATCATGCGAGAACCACTTATCCGATTTACGTGGTTTTTTTTTTAAACATACATATGTTCTCTGGCGAGGTTATAGGATATATTTTATTGCGTTAGGTAACATAAAGAATAAGCAGTGACGATAATAGTGAATCAAGTCGGAAAAAAGGTTACCGTTAGCAAGTTCTCTTGCAATACACTGCCTAAACCATTAAATATGGAAACAACATCATGTAGCAAAGAATACAATATATATAAAACTAGCTGTACCCGCGACTCCGCTCGCGTGGGCTTGATTCACCTTTAACGTCACTGCTTATTCGTTATGTTTATATTATTATATAGCTCAAGGGGCCTTAGAGGCCCATGGCTTAGTTGCATACTTGTCTCCACTTCTTTTTGTCTCCTGTTAGCTTTTCCCAGTGCGAGATTCCCATCAACTCCGGATCTTGCTTTACTGCCTGAATCCATGTAGATCGAGGTCTACCCTTGCCTCTTCTTCCAACCACTTCTCTTATTAGGGCTTGCTTTGCCTATCTTTCTTCCTTCATCCTTGCCACGTGTCCCAACCACCTTAATCGCTGGCTTCTTATGATTTGGCTTATAAGGGGTTTCGTATATAGGCATTTTAATTCGTAGTTTGTTCTTCTTCTCCCTTCCTCCGTAGATTATTCTCAAAGCTTTCCTTTCCCACACCTCCAACATCTCCTTTTCTCTTGCATTCAGTTTCCCCGTTTCGCATCCATACGTCACCGTAGGTCTGACAACTGTCGTATATATTCTTTCTTTTGCTTTTTTTTGATACATTCTTTGATTTCAATATTGGATTCATTGCCTCCAAACAACTCTGTCTTTTCGCTATTCTTTCTTGTATCTCCGTCCTTTCTTGTCCTCTCTCTGTTATTGTTACTTCCAGATAATTAAATCTGTCTACTTTTTCAGACATATATCTTTTCCCTAAGTTGTTTATTATCTCTAAACTTTTGCTGTTTTTATTATCCATCTTCTATGTAATTGTCATGTATTTTGTTTTCTCCTCATTTATCTTTAGTCCTCTCATCCTTCCCCTTTCTTCTATCCTACTTATGGCTTTTTTGAGGTTCTCTTTTGCTCTTGTAATCACTGCTACATCATCCGTATATTCCAAGCATTGGCAGGTTTGTTGGTATATCGTTTCATTTGTTTTTATTTCTCCCGGATTATCTTCTCTACTACCAAATTAAACTTGTCTGATACTTTGCCCTCAACCAACACTCTATTTTCTGTGTCATTCAGGGTCATTCTCACCATACGAATCAATTTACTTGGAATTTTTAGTTCTTCCATTATCTTGTACAGTCCTTCTCTATTTACAGAGTCCTATGCTTCTCTGAAATCCACAAAGAGCAAGTGTAGTGCCAAATTTTGTTCTAAGCTATTACCTTGGATTTGCTTAATCGAAAATATCTGGTCTGTAATCGATCTATTTTTCCTCAATCCAAACTGGTACTCTCCCAGTATAGACTCGGCTTTCTCTAGTCTGTTTTTGATAGTCAACAATACTATCTTGTACACGACATCCAGTAAGGCTATTGGTCTATAATTAGCACGTATAGTTTTTTTCTCCTTTTTTGTATATTGGACAAATAAGCGACTCCAGCGTACTGGCATCTTTTCTGTTTCCCATGTTTCTTGCACCAACCGGCATATTTCATTTTCCAGATCTACTCCTCCAGCTTTTGTCAGTTCTGCTGTTATACAATTTCCACCCGGGGCCTTATTTTTTTTTGGGTTCTGAGTATTTCTCTTATTTCTTCTTTGCAGGGTTTGTTTGTCCCCTCCTGTCCTTCAGTTAATTTTGCTTCCTATTTCTCATTCAACTTATTTTCATCTCCATTTAGTGTTTCTTTAAAGTATTCCCCCCATCTATTCAATCTTTCTGCGAAGCTTACTGCTAAACTTCCATCTTTTTTCCTACATAATAGCATTTTGTCTCTGTTTATTCCCTTTGTATTTTATAAAAAATAAACACGTAAATCGGATAAGTGGTTCTCCCGTGATAAGCGCACCACCGGAAGGACAAACAAACAGACAGACAGACAGAGAGACGTTGCATTTTATATATATTATAGATGTAATAAAATATATACCTATAACCTGGTCAAAGAACATATGTATGAATTTAAAAAATCACCTAAATCGGATAAGTGGTTTTCGAGGGATAAGCGCACTAATGGACAGACAGACAGAGAGACGTTGCATTTTACATATATTATAGATATAGATTATTATTATTACTATATAACCTGGCCAAAGAATATATGTATGAATTTAAAAAAGACACGTAAATCGGATAAGTGGTTCTCGCCTGATAAACGCACTAATGGACAGACAGACATTGCATTTTATATATATTATAGATTATGGATTATAGATATTCTCTGCTACGTAATATTGTTCCAAATTTAATGGTTTAGGCTATGTACTGCAAGGAAACACGCTAGCGGCAAACTTTTTCCGACTTCATTCACTATTATCGTCACTGCTCATTCCTTATGCTACCCATCGTAATAAAATATATAGCCTATAACCTGGCCAGAGAACATATGTATGTTTTAAAAATAATAGTACGTAAATCGGATAAGTGGTTCTCCAGTGATAAGCTCACTAACGGACAGACAGACAGACAGAGAGACGTTGCATTTTATATATATGATAGATGCAACGTCTCTCTGTCTGTCTGTCTGTCCGTTAGTGCGCTTATCACTTGAGAACCACTTATCCGATTTACGTGTTTTTATAAATTTATACATATGTTCTATATAATTCGATATAAGCTTAGATAATGGGAGATAAAGTGAGATAATGGGTGATAAGGAGAAATAATGGGAGATAAGCCGAGATAAGTCTAGATAATGGGAGTTATGGTGAGATAATGGGAGATAAGGAGAAGTAACGGGAGATAAGGAGAAATATTGCGAGATAAGTCGAGATAAGCCTAGATAATGGGAGATAAAGTGAGATAATGGGAGATAAGGGGAAATAATGGGAAATAAGGAGAAATAATGGGAGATGAGCAGAGATAACCCTAGATAATGGAAATTATGTAGAGATAATGAGAGATAAGGAAAAATAATGGGTGATAAGGGGAAATAATGGCAGATATTTTATTACGTTAGGTCACATAAGGAATAAGCAGTGACGATAGTAGTGAATCAAGTCCACGCGAGCGGAGCCGCGGGCCCTGCTAGTGAGTTATAAAATATAAATAACACTAATAAAATACAAAATAATAATAGTAAACATAGGTGGGTTACAACAGTCCCTTCCCCTAAGATGTCCCTTCTCAAGATAGTCGAGCAATATTATTCCGTGCACATCCAAAAAAATACTTGCCAAAACCATTCCAGCTGATGTTGGTGTTTTTGGAAGCTGCGATCGGCTTTCATGCGCTCCATCCACTCTGCGGACCGCCTTTTGGACTCAAGCGTGTAGTGGTGGATCCATATTTCGTTCATTGTTACAAATCAACCCAAAAACTCCTTTGGATTACGCCGAAACAGCGTTCTAAATCTTTAACACGTTGCTGTTTTTGATCAATCTTGAGAGTGCGCGGCACCCATCAGTCACCTAGCTTTGTCATATGCAAATGTTCATGCGAAACAGGGCTCACGCGTTCTGTTGATATCTTCTCGATGTCAGGTGCTATCTCTCTCACTTTCACTCTGCGGTTTTTCAGAACAATGATACGAATTTGGACGTCCGGAACGTGCTGCATCATTGGTACTTGTACGACCGCATTTAAGTTCGGTAAACCATCGACGTATAGTTGCTTTCAATGGAACAGATGTGCCATAACACTTCTCAAGCTAGTAGTCACCCGAACTGCTGTAACTCTCAAACTAATAGACAAAATGTCATAAAAATTGTGTAGTAAAATATCCTATACCAAACTCGTATTAGAAAGGACAGGGAATATCAATGCAAATGTTTCTTTTTAGTAATATTTAGAGAAAGGTATAGTATTTTTCAAGATCTAAAAAAGTGATTTGGCAAATTGATGCAATAAAAACATTAGGTCGTATATATATATATATATATATATATATATATATATATATATATATATATATATATATATATATATATATACCTCCCTTTCAATCTAACATTTTATCGGCTACTTCGTGTTTATAAATATAAAGAATATTCTTCATTTTATCTACAGTATTATACCGAAATAGTGCGTATTATAAAGTTCAATAGTATCTTAAAATGTCCGAAGCCCTTTCCATCAGAAGCCCCAAATGTTTGCCCGTTGAGGCAAAAGTGATAGTTAAAAGGTTTTTATTAAGTTAGTGGAGCGAGGCCACGAAAAGTACTTTTCATTGATGCAGACATCAGCTTTAACAAGCATCCCTGAAAGTACAGTTTGAAAAATTGTAAATAATTCGATAGCACCTAAAAAACATAAAAAGACAAAGGTGTGTCGAAATGTATTGATTTCTGTCAAGAAGACTTAATCCGCCGCAAAATTTATGAAATGTATGCAGAACAGAAAGTTCCTACGTTATTGTCACTTTCACGGAGGCTGTCCGAGGATAGTTGTGACATAAAATGTTCCCCTACAACTCTATGGTGTATTCTACGTCGTTTGGGGTTTTTGTTCAAAAAAATAGACAAAAGGCGAGTTATAATGGAATCACGGCGCTTACAACTCAGAATAGAATATCTTGAAAAAATAAATACAGCTGGATCGGAAAATCGGACGATAATCTACCTAGATGAGACTTGGTATGACACCCACGACAAACCTAGTAAAGGATGGATTGATAAATCCAAAAAATGCCAAATGCCACACCAAAGCTCCATCAAATAAAGGTAAAAGAATAACTATTTTACCTGCGGGGCCAGAAGAAGGCTGGATGCCAGAATGTCTATTTCTAGCAGTCAAGAATATTTCAGATTCCAGCTTGGATTATCATTGTGATACAACCGCTGAAGTTTTTGAAGATTGGCTTCAAAACAAATTAATGCCGAATATACCACCGATTAGCTGTATTGTGATGGATAATGCATCCTATCATAGTCGCCAAATGAATAAGGTACCAAGTTCCACCAGTAGAAAAAGGGAAATACAAGCCTTTTTGTGCGAACGTGACATATATTTCCTTGAAAGTTATACAGTTAAACAATTGTTAAAAGTTCTAAAAAGGAATATGTTTGTGATAAAATTGCAAAGGAAGCAGGACATGAAATAATTCGGCTGCCACCATATTATTGTATCTTTAATGCGATTGAGTTGATATGGCGTAAAATAAAGTCTAATATACGTGCTCACACTAATACACCCACTTTAACCAGTAATGTGATTGAGTTGATAAAGACAGAAGTCAAAAATGTAACCGTTGAAAACTGGAGAAACTGTATTCAACACGTCAAAAAAATTGATAACTCATATAGATGTATGTACATAAATATAAATAGTTTAGAACCTGTTAAAAAACTTATTATTGATTTGCAAGATAGTAGCGATAGCGAAATTGAAATAGATATTAATGAATAACTAAAATTGTAACAAATGTACGTGAGGATACTGTACACTGTTTTAATATATTTGTGTAATTACTGTATTGTGTATTATTCAGTACATAAAACATTAAAATTCAACTGTCTTTCACAATAAAATTTTAAACCCAACAATTATACAATCAGGTATAGTGCGGCCCTGCACGATACCGTATCATTAAATAGCCATAAATTAATCACTTTCGAATCTTGTTGAATTTTCAACTAGTATAGGTAGCTAAGTCACTTTCTTAGATCGTAAAAAATACTATACTGTCATATTGTATCACTTGAATTGTTATTAATTGAAAATATCCATGTCATTTGAATAAAATTTTTAGTAATTGTATTGTAAAATACCAACAAAATGTAAATTTTCTGAAATAATCGCAACATCCGTAGTTTTTAGTTATCGGGTGTAATGATGTGAAATGAGAATGAGATAGATGAGGTAGATATTTACTAAAATTAATTGCATAGGCCAACATTTTTTAAACTCTGACACCAGACTACACTTTTTCGAAAGTTTTTTGTGCATTGAATTCAAATCCGACCTCAAAAATGCTCCATCACATCAAGTTTTCGAGATATCCTGACCTAAAAATACAACACGGTTTTTCGCTATGTTCGGGATTATATTACACCACGAATTAATTTTTCTCCACAAGACTCATTGCGACATCTAAAAGTACTACTCGTACAATCGTCCGTTGAAATAAATTATTTGGGCGTTCTCGTTACAATCATACCAAAAAAAAAGTTCGTGCAAAGTCCGAGAGATGGCACCACCGGCGCGTATCGAGGTCATGTTTAGTTAGTAGCATCTCTTGAATGAACGCACACCAAGTTTCAGCCATATTGGTCTATTTCTTTGTGTTTGGCATTCGTGTGAATCAAGGAAGTCGAATGATTTTCAAGAAATGGACGAAAAAGAATTTCGTGTAGTGATTAAACATTACTTTATGAAAGGCAAAACGCCTCAGGAGACTACAGAGAAGCTTGATAAACATTATGGTAACTCTGCACCTTCGATTAGAACAGTTTATAAGTGGTTTCAAAATTTTCGGACTGGCCATATGGGCACAAGTGACGCTGAACGTTCTGGACGGCCTGTGGAGGTTACGACTCCAGAAATCATTAATTAAATCCATGATATGGTGATGGATGACAGAAGAGTTAAGGTGCGTGAGATTGCTAGTGCTGTGGACATCTCGACTGAACGGGTACATAATATTTTGCATAAACATTTGGACATGAGAAAGCTATCCGCAAGATGGGTGCCGCGATTGCTCACGCTTGACCAAAAACGGAATCGTGTGAAGTGTTGCAAGGATGGTTTGCAGCTGTTCCAGAAGAATCCTGAGGACTTTAAGCGTCGTTTCGTCACTGTGGATGAAACATGGATACATTACTATACTCCTGAGACCAAACAACAATCTAAACAATGGGTTACCAAGGGGGAATCTGCACCAAAAAAGGCGAAGACCGTTCCTTCGGCCGGAAAGGTTATGGCGACTGTCTTTTGGGATTCGCAAGGGATAATCCTCATCGACTATCTGGAAAAGGGTAAAACTATTACAGGTGAATATTATTCATCGTTATTGGACCGTTTGAAAACCGAGCTGCAAGAAAAACGCCCGCGATTGGCCCGCAAGAAAGTCCTTTTCCATCACGACAACGCACCAGCACACACCTCAGCAGTTGTGGTCGCAAAATTAATGGAAATAGGATTCCAACTCGTTTCACATCCCCCCTATTCTCCAGACTTGGCTCCCTCGGACTACTATTTGTTCCCCAATTTAAAGAAATGGCTGGCGGGACAAAGATTTGATTCAAACGAGGAGGTGATTGCAGACACTAACGGATATTTTGCAGACTTGGACAAATCCTATTATTCGGAAGGGATCAACAAACTAGAACATCGTTGGACGAAGTGTATAAGCCTAAAAGGAGACTATGTCGAAAAATAAAAAGGTTTACCCCAAACACATAAGTAGTTTTTATTTTTGCACGGACTTTTCAAACCAGCCTCGTATATAATTTTTGGCACGCTGAATCCGAATTCGTTGTCGGTTTAACTCCATCGAGTCATGGTTTGTTCCTAATCTTAAGAAATTCAAAATGGCGGATCCCATATGACGGATCGGAATTCTGAAGAGTTTAAATTACTATAAAACTCGATATTTGTTATATTTTTTCCCTTAAGTAAAGTAACTTTGACAAGTTTCTTTGTATAAGCGATCACATATTACCGCTCTCAGCCGAACTCGGAGTCACGAAACGAGGACGTGGCAGTGTTGACTCCATTTTTCTTGTTTTTTATGATTGTTTTTCTATAAATTTTTTCTTATTCTTTAAAACTAATTGAAATTACTTCCTTTTCTTATAAAAACGTTAGCGCTTCATTTCAAATGATCGTTGGACAGACTTACGTTTATGACTAGTAGAGTTATCTTCTTTTTTCAAAGACCATCATTCTTTTATCCCACCTACCTCGATAATGTCGCTCTTTTTCTTTGAAGTTCTGACGAAAACTTTTATGCATCTCTTCACTGAATGCTCCAACATTTTCCGTGAAATAGTCCAAATGGTATGATTGTAACGAAAACGCCAAACTAATTAATTTCAAGGGAAAATTTCTCCGGGAAGAAATGAAATATCTGAAAAATTCGCATTTTTAAGGGGAAGAGTAGTATTTTCAAATGCCGCAACGTGTTTTGTGAGGAAAAATTAATTCGCGGTGTAATATAATCACGAATATAGCGAGAACCGTGTTTTTTTTTTTTTTGCATTTTTAGGTTACGATATCTCGAAAACCCATAAACATAGAGGATGGACTGAGCATTATCTTCATAAAATTGACCACTCTTTAGAAAGAGACAAAGCGATTGTGCGGCCAATACCTGTCTTTTTTCTGTAGGCCTGTAATAAACAAGGCGCTGTACCCCAAGACGGAATTCAAGGCGAGAAAAGCCCCATACCCGATTTTAGTTCAAATAGAAATAGAATAGAATAGAAATATGCTTTATTGTCCTAAAATACAACGTATTTGTTGACAAAGCAAGCTTAACTTAAATTATTATTATATTAATAAACACAAATTCAAAGAAAGAAAAAAATAAGGAAACAGAACAAGATTAGTAGTGAATGCAGTAAATCAAAATAAAAGAAATAAAAATCACATATATGTCAACCCAAATGCCAACCACTCAACTATTGTTATATGCTTATTCCAGTCTATCATTGTAGAATTCCTCAAGTACATAGTACGCCTTTTTTATAAGTAGGGCCCCAGTCTTTCGTCTAAAGACTCTCTCGCAATTCAATCCTCTCAATTTGAGAGGCAGATGATTATATATTTTTTTGCCATTATAAACAAGTGCAGATTTGATCAGCTCCGTTTTCGGAGCCGGCAACGGCAGGACGAACGCTCGCCTAGTGCCGTGCCGGCTGACTGGCATTGCCTCAAGACGATATTTTTTAAAGATCATGATAGCAGTTTCCAGGATAAATAGGGCACAAAAAGTAAGAATCCCTAACCTCGGAAACAATGGTCGACATGACTCTCGCAACCCAGCTCCCGAAATATATCTGATAGCTCTCTTCTGCAATACAAAAACAGATCCCATACCTCAAATGAGCCTCAACTAGTGAAAAATAAGAGGTTCTAGTTACACTCAGCCCCAGGCTACTTGCAATAACCCTAAGGGCATAGCAGCCTGAAGAAATTTTGCTGCAGATGTTGCCAATGTGATCCTCAAACCGCAGCGATGAGTCAATCATTAGACCGAGAAATGAATTCTTATCAGCTGAAGAGATGATCTCATTCTCAATATTAACATTCTCTATATTGCATCTAAAGCTCAGAATCCCTGTCTTGGCTATATTGAAGGACAGTTTGTTATCATCACACCAAGCCTTCATCTTAGATAAATCTGCCTGAACATCGGCCCGAAGTCTCCCCACATCGTTATTATGCCACAAAATTGTGGTGTCATCAGCAAAGATGGTAAATCTGCCAGCCACTGTCAAACGGGGCAGGTCATTAACATAGATCAAAAACAATAGCGGTCCAAGTACAGAGCCTTGAGGGATACCCACACTGATCCCAACCCCTTCCGAGCACTGACCCTTAAAAGTCACTGCCTGGACTCGGCCCGACAAATACGACCGAAACCAATCCCAAGCTAACCCCGTGAACCCATAAATGTCCAGCTTTGACAGCAAGATCCCATGATTAACACAATCGAAGTCAAATCACAAAACACCGCGGCAGCATGTTCACCAGAATTCATTTCGAGATAAAGTCGTTCGAGCAGATTTAAAATTGTATCGTTCGTGCTCCTCGAGGCTCGGAATCCGAATTGCTGCGCACTAAGAAGGTCATGTTTCTTCCCGACCAACCTCTCCACCACTTTCGCCAATGTCGGGAGTAACGAAATGGGTCTAAAATTTGAAGGGATATTACAATCTCCACCTTTATGCAATGGCACAATCAGAGCCCTCTTCAAACATGCCGGAAAAGTACCACTGGAAAACGAGCCGTTAATTGCATCTGCCAGGGCCCCTACGGCTCTCTGCGGCATTGCCAGGAGGACCCTCAGAGAAACACCGTCCCAGCCAAAGGAATTCTTATTTCTCATTTCCCCTAAAACCTCACTTATTTCAATGGTGGAAGTTGGGGACAAGAAAAAGGTATCAGACATGACTGAGATATTTTATGGGATCCCCTGGATTAACAATTTTTGTTGATAAGTTATGTGCAATATTACAGTAGTAATCATTAGAACTAGAACTAGAACTTAGAAAAACCTTTGGGAAAGTATTCTCTGGTCTTAGGGTATGGAGTTTCGTCCAGTTTTGTCGGCCTGTGTTATCTTTATGAGGGTCTGGTGAAAAATAAATTAATTAATTATATTAACAATAAAGTTATGATTTGCATGTAGTGTCATAATCACATTTACATAAAATATGCTAGCATCTAATTTGACCTACTTAATATAAACGTTTTCTTAATTTCATATTCTTTCTTAAATAATATGACCTCTAAAAGTCTTGTTTACTCTCGGACCCTCCACGGCTGTCTATCTTTGTACTGGTTTATATAATTATCAATCGGGTACCTTTAACCCAGACACCATTTATTTCGGTTAAAATCAGTGGTTCCTAAACTTTTTTGCATCATTTTTACGTTAAATATTCATCATACCGTTGAACTATTTTGAAAGCGGTTTAGTTTTAACACCCGATAGAAAATATCCATGGTTATTATAAGGAAGTGACATAATATTTAAAATAATAATTCTTGCTGTTGTCTCTTTATCAACTTGTAAAATAAAACCGTGATATTAGAAAGATTTTAGGTTCGTTGAATCTTGCTTTGAATAACCATAATTTTTTTTTATTTACAAGGTTAAGCATAAAAGTCAAAATGGATCTAGAAGGTATGTGATAAGGTTAATGTGTAAATATATCCAACATTATATATTAACGGTATAATTACTAAATCACTCCAAATGTTGGAATTTGTGAGATGTTCTTACGACTTTCGTGGTGTCCAAGCAATACAAGCCTTTTTAAAATACATACTTTATTCAAAGCTTCCACTTTGTCGGATTATAGGTTATGTTGCAAGTAAAATCAAAATAGTTGCAATACGCATGCGCCAAATTATTGGTTAGAAGATAATCCGCAAACTGTTCTGATAGTTTTCAAACAGGTTTGAATTTTAGTTGGAACATAAAACTAATAGTTTGCTAACCGTTAGTAACTTTAGTTGGAACGCAATTAACTTACTGCGCAGAATCCCGACTGTAAGAAACTGTTTCTGATGCGGGTTGGAACGAACCTTTTGTAACGCTTATTTTAGTAGGCCACTGTCTTTATCTTTATTTGAAGCATGCGCTCACCGTTTGAAGCTTGTGCAGTAGTAAAGGGAAGAAAGTAAATATAAGGACTCAACTGTTGTTATTTGAAGCATGCGCCACCATTCGGAGTTTGCGTGGTATTAAAACAAAACAGAATCCTTTATTAAGGATAACGATTTCCCTTCGTTATTCTTATCGCTATTATGATAGGGCGTTTTTTTTTCCTACTTAGGTATACAAACCACTAAGAAAATACAGTAAAATTGAAATGATATTCTTTTATTGCAAATAACACTGACAATAGTCAATTAGTGTTCAGATTATGTTGGGATTTTGAAATTTTTAGCACAATAGCATTACAGTGTGTGTAGTGCTAATTACAAATACAACTTTATTTATCGCACATTCGTATTACCTTGGAAATATTGAAGGAAATGATAGAAGAAAAATACAATTTTAATTTAGAAACTTGTGTTGATCCACCAAATATTAATAATCGATGTGCTTAGCCATAAAATGAACGAAAAAAATATACCTAACCTTGCAATTCCTTCGCGTTAATACTGCGCATGCTTGAAATAACGATAAGGACAAAGGCAGATAATAATAATAATAAGCATTTATTGTCTAACAGAACTACATCCATTTACAAGACAATAGGTGAAAAAAATATCAGACCTACTTAAGTTATAATAATAATTTTTACAAAAATTCAACAACTACACACCACAAATACTGCTCAGCCCATTCATCGCACAATAAGAAAAGTATGTTAAACAAAAATTTTAGATCATCTCAATAACCTGTTCTTGAAGAGTCCAAGCAATTGAGGAAGTGTTAAATGGAAAACATCAATGTTTTGGAATGTCTCATTATAAAACGCCATTGCTCGGTAAAGTGGTGATTTCAATAGAAAATTATTATGTGGAGTAGACACACTAAAAGTCGAGAGGGATCTCATTGTACGACCAGGCACACGCAACATGATTTGGGACAATAATTCAGGGCAATCAATAACAGACCTCACAAGTTTTGCCAGAAAACTCGTAAGTAGGTAGTTCCTGCGTCGCAGCAGTCAGTATCTGAAATCTCTCCAGCAAGCCCTCGTGGTCACAGCGTCTCGGAGGGAGTGATCCATCAATTCTAAATGCTAAAAATTTAAGGAATTTCCTTTGTATGCCTTCTAATTTCTGGATATAACAATTGTATATTGGGTTCCAGACCACAGATCCATACTCAAGTTTTGAGCGGACATAACAGAAGTAAAATAGTATAAGTGTCTGAATATTTGTAAAGCTTTTAGCATTGCGCAAAACAAATCCCAACGCCTTAAACGCCTCTGAGCAAACGCTGTTGATATAAGTATCATAAGTAATCCCCAAATCTCTAATATCAGAACACCGCTGACGTTGCGAACCGTTTAACTCGTAATTGTAATGAATACTTGACTTATTGGAAAAGGTCATGGCGTAACATTTTTTGATATTCAGCGGTAAGTTGTTACGTTCACACCATAAATTGATTCTTTCTAGATCCGCCTGCCAGTCAAGGCAATCCGAGGTGGTGTTTATTATCCGGAAGACTTTTAGATCATCCGCGAATAGGAGCACTTTACTGGAAATATCAGAGACTATGTCATTAATAAAGAGAGAGAAAATCAGAGGAGCCAAGTTGCTTCCCTGTGGCGCACCACTCATTCCTGAGAAGCTTGCAGACTTGTGACCGCGAATTTCGACATACTGAGATCTACCACTGACATAGGAAGCAAAAAAAACTGACCAAATTGTTATCAAATCCCATAGCATCAATTTTTGCCAGGAATAACCCATAATCCACCCTGTCAAAGGCCTTCGAAAAGTCAGTATAGAGCGTATCAACCTGCCGGCGCCTATGTAAAGCCTCGCTTACGTATTGGGTGAAACAAGTTAGGTTAGTAATAGTGCTTCGTTTACAAAGCCATGTTGATTGGACGTGATCAGTTGGGCTACCTGGGTACTAACCCGCTCGTACACTGCCGTCTCAAAGACCTTCGCAAAGGTAGACAGGATTGATATTGGCCTGTAATTTGAAATTTCAGTGGAATTGTCCTTTTTAAAGACAGGTGTGATTCGTGCTTCCTTCCAAATGTTTGAAAAAGTATTAGTTTTAAGAGAAAGATGGAATTTTATCAGGACCCTAAGTAGGTTTAATTTTTAGTCTTTCAGAAGCATTCAAGATCTCGTCACACGAGATATTTTTGAGATTTATGAGTGTACTGGTATTTGGTAGAAGAGTGGCAGGTTCTTGAATGGACGGACCAGTATAAACACTACTAAAAAAGTTAGCAAACGAGTTTACAATATCCTGTGGGTCTGAATACTGGGTCGCCCCATCCCTGATGATCTCAAGGATGAAAAAAGAGGATTTCCGCGATTTCACAAACGCCCAGAAGGTTTTAGGCTTATTAGTTATGGAGTTTTCAGCCCTTGCAATATAATCATCATACGCTGTGTCAATCATAGTTTTCACTCGGGCACGCAATTCATTGAACAGGTTTTTTAGAGTAGGAGAAAAGATGAAAAATAAGCTGTACAAAGTCTCGCATGTGTGACATACCGTTTACTCGGAGTGATCCAGGGTCCATATTGGGGTAAGAATTAAAGAAGATGATCGAAAAAATCTCCAAGCTAATACGTGAAAATTTCGAAAATTGTTTCTTACATTCCTGATAAATGTTCCTCGTTGATAACTAATATGAATCTAGTATAATTTTCGTTTACAACATTATATTGTTAAGGGCATTCGTAAAATCGGACTCTATCGCGTCATTTTAGAAAAAATATTACTTGCGCTCATAATATTGGCACATACACACACACACACACACATACACACACAAGAAACTAGAAATTCACGCAAATGTTTAATTTTTTTAAAGAAAGATACCAGCGTGTCGTATAAATAAAACTACCTGCAGTGTTTTTAATTGAAAATGCACGTGCACTTTGTAGGAAGATTTGAAGGAATAGCATTTTAAACAAAAAAAAATGCAATTTTTTTGGAATATTGACCCGTTTGTAAATAAGATAGTTCAGGCTATATCTAGTGAATTAATTTATTTTTTGCTTACTATAACTATAATGTGGATAGCAATGATTGACTACGAAAAAGCCACTAAAACCAAATATTCGAACAACGCAAGTGAAGATAACAGCCAGAAACTATTAATAGAAGGTGAAAGAATAGGAAAGGTACAAACATTCATATATTTCGGACAAAAAATCGAAATATCAAAAAATAATATAAAGACTGACTTGGACAGAAGCTTAGTCTGCGTTCAGAAGGTTAAAATATACGTTTAAATTAGACATCCCAAATACAATAAAAGCAAAAGTATTCGATGAATATGTACTGCCGGTTTTAACATATTGCACTGAAACATGAAAAGTATAATAAATAAACCCCAGGTAACCCAAAGAGCAATGGAAAATACAATGCTTAAATATTAGCCTCCGTGATCGTATTCCTAACATCGAGATACGAAAAAGATCAAAAGTGACAGATGTAATGTGTATATTAATGTGGAATTGGACGGGGCAAGTGGCAAGAATGAATGATAACAGATGGACACGCCGTATCGTTGACTGGAGGCCTAGAGAAAACAAAAGATGCAGATGTAGACTATAGTTTACTCTCGGCACTGCCCACATGATTTCGATGTATGATTTTAGGTAATGAAAGACATAGAATAAGTGTCAGACCTCCCGTGTACCTACTTCCTTCCGAGCAAAATTAACCGTACGACTCTACGGTCGACAAAAATTGTTATTACCCCGTAATTACCAAAGCAATTTTGATCCAACCCTTGCGGAATAATCTACTTACAACTTAAAAAAAAACCTGTTTAAAGAAAGTTAAATCTTCAGTTTCGAGGTTACGACCATACAGGCGGACGAAAAACACTATTGTTTGGAACCGCTGTAATATGAAGCAGAATTAAACGAGAACTGGACATTGTCATTATTTCATATTTCAATAATAAACAAGTTTGGCGCGGTATATGTGCGGTATCCAAATTGTGCTGTTTATTTCTTAAGATGCCCGCATCCCGTTATAATTTTTCGTTAAATGTAAGTTAATAATAATTATTTTTGAAGCATCATAAAGTCCATTTTTCTTATATGAAGCATCATAAAGTTCGTTTTTCTTTATATTCTAAGTCAAAGTGAAATTTTTAGAGGGTAAAGTAATTCTGTTAAGAGGTTATAAAGGGAGTACTACTGTAATATATTTGTATTTCTTGGGACTGTAGTCTAGTCAAGTACAAAATTGGCAGAATAACCTTCCCGACCTTTTGAAATCCTTATTGATATAATATTGTACATATTAAACCTTGAATTTGTCAGTAAATCTCCTCGAAACTATTGCCAAATTAAAAATAGTCCTTAAATCATTTAAATTCAGAAAATAAAGAACATACAGTCGGTCAAGTAAGAACCTGTCACGCACTCAACAAAATATTAATGATTCAGTAGTTCGTCCCGTCCCCAACAACGTCCATGATCGCCTAGCATCTTAGGGGCATATTTTCGACAAGATTTTCCACGTTATCTTGGGGCAAAGATTTCCAAATTACCCGATTGTGCCGTGTCAACTGCTTCACTGTGTACACCTTTTTACTACGTGTATGACCACACGTTGTCGATTGAGTTTGCATCGGGCGGCTATAGGATGGCCAATCTAGTGTGACGATACTAGATTCCCCTCTCTACTGGCTACATATTTTACTCCGATGTTTGAGGTCGTTATCCTCTTGAAGAATCCACTCCTCATTTTTATCGCCAAACCACGGTTTGACACTCGGTACTTATGCTTTCTTGTAAATCTGGGGTTTTTTTCACCGTTCAAATTGTGGGTAAAGAGTCTACCAAAAGGTTTTTCCGAAAGACATCACCAAACATGGAGCTTCACGGTGTCCTGGAAATTGACCAGGTTCGTGGAGTGATTACATACCCCAAAATGAAGCTTCATCGGAAAAATTACATTATTTCAGTCTTGATCTATGTTTTCCTCTGCCCAGGTTAGTCATTTCTTCCTGTTTTTCGCTCAGCAATGGTTTCTTGATTGTACTCCGCCACTTCAAATCATTTACCCGAAGATGAGTGCCAATCGTTTCATATGATATATCCAAACCTTTCTCCTTTACTACTCAGTATATAACACCACTACACCAAATACTTTATTTTTACACTCGACCGACGTTTCGCTAACCATCTTAGCTTCCTCAGGAGCGATGATTGACTAAAGCTAAACTACAAATCTACCCTATTTATACTTAGCCTAACACCTTAATTACTCAGGCGGAACTAATGGCATAGGCGAGGCCATCAGTTCCGGTCAAATAACCAGTAGAGGGGACTATAAGGAATAGGTCCTCTGTCTTTATTTAAACTACTTTTACATTTTATAATTTTCCTACTTTCGTATGCGCTCAACAATCTCCTATCAAATACATTTTTAATTAATCTTAGATTATCTAACGTTACAGTATGATCAGCTTCAAGGGCATGTTCGGCAATGCTAGACTTTTTGTCGCAATCATTACAACTAATTTTATAAATTCCACTTTTCTCACAATTAGGAATCTTATCTTATATACATATACATATACATATATATATATATATATATATATATATATATATATATATATATATATATATCAAAAATTTTCTACAGCTAACGGTGTCTTCCTTCTCTCAGCCTTTGATTTCATCCGTTTCTGTCTTCGCTGTCTCCATCTGTTGGACCCCTGTCCTCCGTAGCCTCATCCACATCGTCTCTCCACGATGTGGACGAGGCTTCAATGGTGTTTATTGCGTCCTCTTTGATGTTCATTCTGCTTCTTATTTCTTCATTTGGTATTCTTTCCATACGTGTCACTCTACAGCATCTTCTCCAACACTCCATCTCTACTGCGTTAATTTTAGATTTATTTCTTTTGTTGATCGTCCATGTTTCTGACCCGTATGTCATTATGCTTTGTATTATTGATTTGTATATGCGTGTTTTGTTTCTCTTTGTAATATATTTGTCCTACAGGATCGAATTTAATTGTCGTATGCATGTCCGCGTTTGTCCTAATCTAGCTTTGTTATCTTCTTCTAATGTTGCGTTTTTTGAAATGATGGTTCCTAAAGATTTAAATTTATCGGTTCCTGTGACTGTTGTTTCATTATCGACGTCTAGATTTTCCACATTTCCCTCCTGTGTTGTTAGATATTCTGTTTTATCAAAGTTTATTGCTAATCCTGCTTTAGTGTATTCTTCTTTCAGTCTTCTTACCATATAACTGAGATCTTCCCCATCTTGCGCTATGATTACTTGGTCGTCTGCGAAACTTAGAGTATATAAGTAATCTTTTCGTATTGGGACTCCCATTCCACTACATTTTTGCTTCCATTTTTTTAACGTTTGTTCCAGTTATATCATGAATAGTGTTAGGGATGTAGAGCATCCTTGTATTAGGCCTTTTGATGTTTGGTGTAGAGACATACTAGTCTTATTTTCTTCGCGTGTAAAAAAGGGGGCATTCTGAATATTTAACCTGAACTTACATCTATTTATTAACTTGTTTACTAAGTCATCGTCATAGTCATAACCACTAACTCTAGTTGTATTCCTATTACGATTCCTTTGTGACCAAACGATGAACTAAAAAATTTTCCATTAAATACTTTCGCAGTGAAGAATTCTTTAGAATTCATTAATAAAACAAAAGATCTAGTTCTTAGTGAAGGTGAAGACTTAATTTCTTTTGATGTCAGTTCTTTGTTTCCAAATGTGCCAATACCACAAACTTTACAATATCTCGAAGAATTACTTAGGATGAATGACTTTAAGGACGAAATTATTCATGAATACTTAACATTATCTAAACTTTGCATGGAACAAAATTATTTTCAGTATAACAGTCAATTTTATGTTTAGAAAGAAGGAACGGCTTTGGGTAATTGCTTATCACCTTTCATAGCCAATTTATTCATGAGTAAGTTTAAAACCGAAGCCAGTCAAGAATTTGAGTATTTCCCAAAGGTATGTGGATGATGTTTTCGCAATTTTTGATACAAAGAAAGCAAATATAGATGATTTTGTTTCCAAATTAAATAGCCGATATGATTCCATTAAATTCACTTACGAAATTGAGAACAAACGAAAACTGCCTTTTCTAGATATTTTAATTATTAAAAATAATAATAGGTTAGAATTTGATATCTATAGAAAAGACACAGTAATAGATAGATATATTACTAATGATTCATTTCATTGCAAACAACACAAATTAGCCGCATTACATTTTTTAGTTCATCGTTTGTTCACTTTTCCTCTGAACAGAGTAAACTTCAATAATGAGAAGAATCGTATTAGAAATATTACTAGAGTTAATGGTTATGACGTTGACTTAATAAACAAGTTAATAAATAGATATTTCAGATTAAATATTCAGAATTCCACCTATTTTCTACCTCAAGAAATTAAGACCAAATATGTCTCCATACCATATAATCCAAAATATAGCAGGGGATAAGGTAGGCCTATACGTCAACAGACAATCTGAGGAATATCTTAGGAAATCCCAAAGATAAGATTCCTAAATGTGAGAAAAGTGGAATTTATGAAATTAGTTGTAATGATTGTTACAAAAAGTATGTTGGGCAAACTAAAAGGTCAACTAAAACACGATTTAGAGAATATTTAGCACATTTAAAATACAGTAGAACAGAAAAGTCTAGCATTGCCTAACATGCCCTTGAGGCTGATCATACTGTAACATTAGATAATCTAAGATTAATTAAAAATGTGTCTGATAGGAGATTGTTGAACGCATACGAAAGTATGGAAATTATAGAATGTAAAAGTAGTTTATATAAAGACAGAGGGTCTATTCCTTATGGTCCCCTCTATTGGTTACCTGACCGGACTGATGACCTCGCCTATGCCACTAGTATCGCCTAAGTAATTCAGGTGTTCGGCTAAGTATAAATAGGGTAGATTTGTAGTTTAGCTTTAGTCAATCATCGCTCCTGATGAAGCTAACATGGTTAGCGAAAGCATTCCACAACATAGTCCAGTTTAGCTAACGATGGATGGATGTTATGGGGTCAGGGCGCATCGATTGCTAGGTCATTTAGCGCCCCTATATATGTTCGGATAATTATACAATGAAGTTAATCTGTTTTAAATAATTTTTAATATTTGCATGAAGTGAATCGAATGATATTATTAAAAGTGATAAGTTGGATGGAATTTGGTGTTTGTCTCTAGTAGGTTTAAGATGTAGAGTCTCAATTATGTGGGAGACTGTCAAAGGAGAATCGCAAAAGAGGCATGTAGGGGCTTGGTCATTTAGTAAAAAGTATTTATGGGTACTATAGGTATGTCCTATGGCTAATCTACGCATGAGAACTTTTTCCTTTCTGGATATATTCAAGGAGTTTAGGGGAGGATAGGCGAAAGGTTTCATAGGCCATAGTTTATTGTCAGAGAATATTAGGTCCCAGTCAAGTCGGAATAAAGAACGAAAAGTATGTTTAAGGAGGAAATTGAAATCTCTGGGGTGATTTTCACACCATCCTGCGATATCTCACTCTAATGCTATCGTTATTACCTCTGATGCCACTTTGACTGGGGATCTAGTAGAAAGCAATTATACGATGTTTTAATTTTGCGGTATAATATAGGTCCAAGATCTGGCGAACATAATTGTATTTTAGTTTTTGAGATTTTATGGAGGTAAGGAGTTAGAGATGATTAGTAAGCGCGTAGCAGATCTGAGAGTTAGAGCGTGGCGTATGGCTTCTTTAATTGCTAAGAGCTCAGTGCTAAAAATAGAAGTATGCGATGGGAGTTTAAACATTTTGTTAGAGAAGTGGTGAAAGAAGCACCTACCCCCTTATTTGTTTTGGAACCATCAGTATAGAGTAGAGCAGGGGTGCTCAAACTTGAACTGCTGGTGATCTACCTCAATATTGTTAGACTACGATCGATCGACTCTGAGAGGCTGCAAGTAAGTGTGATGCAGGATTGTCGTCTAGGTAGGGTGTATTGTGGCATAGATATTAGTTTTCCGCACAATATGCATTTTTTTAGTCAAGGTAAGTATAGGTCTGCTCTAAAATGTCAATGAAAAAACTCATAATTATTCAAAATTGCGAGTTTATTGGTTCTTACAAAACAAACGAGTTCTAGTGTCTAAACTTAACTAAAGAGTGACTTTGGATGTTGAAGTGTGGCACTGCATGTCGTCAGCATACTTTTCATAAGATGGTACGTAATTACCGAGTGCTAATCGCAAGCATGAGGACATATGTTCGTCAGTTAGTCGATTGCGATATTTTGACTTAATTATCTTCATTTCAGAAAATGCAGACTCGCACAAGTAAGTTGACCCAAACATTGCCGTCAGTTGAAGGGCGATTTGCCTTAGGTTCGGATATTTATCTTCAGATATAAAACACCAGAATTTTGTATCAGATGCTGTGGCTTTGAGATATATATCTGCACTAACTCATTTTCAACAGATCATGAGTCCATGTTAAACTGACTTGCTATTTCAGTAGCTAATTCCTCAATGTTTTTACACGAAAAAGGATAACTCATAAATAATGCGATATTTGCCAATTTACTGAAATCATAAAAACGTATTTCGAATTGGCCCAAAATATTTGATAATTCTGCCTCATAAATATCATAATTCAACTGAGGAATCTTTGCTTTCAAAGACGGAAAATTTTTCAGATCCTTTCTTTTCAGTTGATCTATCATAAGTTGCAATTTACTTTTGAATGCGTTTATTGCGCTAATCATCTCAATGATAGTTTTTCCTTTACTTTGAAGCTCCAAATTAATGGTGTTTTAAATGCATTGTGATGTCTGTCAAAAATGCCAAATCAGTCAGCCACTTTCCGTTTTTCAGCATCTGAGTGTCATCACCTCTTTCGTCCAAAAAAGCTGTTATTTCGGGCAGTAATTCTTGAAACCTTTCTAGGAATTTTCCGCGACTCAACCACCTGAAGTCCGTGTGAAGAACTAAATCAGTGTGTTCAGCTGACTCACTATCTTCCAACTGCAGTTTAAAGAGCCGTCGTTGCAAGCTACGTGCACGGATAGAATTCACAATTTTTATTGCAATGCCCATAATCTCCTCCATGTTTAGAACTTTTGAACACAAAACTTGTTGATGTATAATGCAATGGAAGGAGAAAAGTGAAGGGAAATCATCATTAGCTCGAAACAATGCCACAAAACCGTTTTTGTTTCCAGTCATTGCTGGTGCTCCATCGGTTGTAATGCACACTAGTTTATATATTGGTAGCTTGTAGTTACAAAATTGAAGAAAGCGTCATATATATCTTCGCCACGGGTCTTTCCTTTCAGAGGAATCATTTAAAAAAAAACTCTTCCTTAGGCGACATGTCATTGAATACCATTCGAATAAAAATACACAGCTGGGTAGTGTCTGTCATATCGGTGGATTCGTCGAACTGTAAAGAAAAGTATGTACATTCCACGATATCATGTTTTAGTTTATCTGCCATATCCTGACTCATGACTTCAACACGCCTTGGCCCAGTCGGACGAGATAACTGAAGTTCTCTAATAGCAGACATAATCTCTGTTTTATTTTTAAAATCTCCAAATAAAGTCTCACCCGCTTCAATAAATGCTTCCTTCACAACCAATTCATCATCAAATGGTTTCTTGTGTTTCGCCAATATATGAGATATTTTAAATGACGCGATCGTTGCAGCTTTTGATTGTTTGGCTGGTCTTGTGAACATGGTTTGTTCTTTTTTCAAACAAATTATCAAATCACGTACTTTTCGTTTTCTTAATTCACTCTGTGGCGGAAAATCCTTTTCATAGTTTTTATGAACCGTTTTATGATGCCTCTCTAAGTTCCCACGCTTAGGTATTGCAACTGACGCACGGCAAATGAGACAAATGCACTTATCCTTTACGGAAGATGAGTGTAGAGGATAGTCATATTTGGGGGGAGGAATATTATGTAGGGATAGTAGGGTGGAGATTCTGTTGGGAATAGAATTTTTTAGAGAGGTTGAAGATGTGCGTTGGGCTAAGAATAAATTCAGGGAATATCTAGTAAAAGGGCGGAGTAACGAATAGGAGTAGAATTTTAATATTTGCCTATCATGGTAATGATAAATAAGTTTGGCAACTTCTTGGCGCCATCAGGAAGTTTACAAGAAAAATGATTAATTTAGCTATTAGTAAGTATACATGGTATATCTTTTATTGAGAATTGATTATTGTTACACTAGGGCTTTGTATTAAATTTATAGGCGTAGATAGAGGGCAAAACAATATAATAATAAAAATAGTTGACTTACAACAGAAGTTACCTGAAAAAAATTCATTTTTCAATTTGCCATAGTAAATTCTTTTTTTTTAGGTTATGTACTTAATATTTTTTAATGCAATCTACGCAGTTTTTTAGGCAATTTTATGACGCATAATCAAAACCAGAAGCTGAGATCTTTAAGAAATAGTGATCCGCGGTTAAAATTAGGCTGAGAAAACTCGTTTATATTATATCGGCACTGTTTCAAAATAGTTAAATCGATTTCGAAGCTGTACCCAAAAATTTCCAAAAAATCATGAAAATTTTACGACATGTGCCTCCACTATGATGAAAATATATCACGTAATGTATAAAACAACAACCGGGAACAATTTCAATAATAAAATAGAAACACCACAAAATTTTTATCTGTGATACTATATCGCTCAGAAACTGTAAGTCCCTTCCCCATTACAAATACGATATGTGTATCAAATTTAAAAACGATATTTCATTTCGTTCCAAAGGTGTCGCGGAAACGGATCGGTAGAATGGAATATTTTTGTAGAAGTTATAGTGTATATTTATTTATATTTTTTTTAGGAAACGGAAGAAATGCTCGACGATCCGCTTTGTAACCCAGAATGCCCTATTAAAGTTTCTTTTGAAGAAGTAACATCGGCAGCCTATAAAATCAAAAGTGGCATTGTAAATACACCATGCGAAGTAAGCAAATAAATGTATTAAAAAAAAGACATTCCTAATCAATTCATTCTTGTTAACAAGGCCGTTGACGTACACATTTGGTGGTAATGGCGTAGTTTAAAAAGCTTTTTTCGTTCTATTTTACAGAAATCTCATATGTCTCTGCTGACTGGGATGGATATCTACTTAAAAAAAGACTTCTTGCAGCATACAGGCAGGTAATTATCAAAATTATTTTCATTTAATTAATAATCCATTTTTGTCTTTATCCACCAAAATAGGCCCATTAATTTGGTAGGAATATTGCCAATCGCTTTTGCACACATATCAGGTGTACAAGTTTGAAATGCGGATTTCAGACAACAGATGGTGCATCAATGTAGTTTGTGCTATAAAGATTTGACACTGCGCCATTTTGTTGTGTCATCAACAAGTGTCAGACGCGCACGAGTGATAAATTGGAAAAGTGTGTGCATAGTGTTGTGTTCAATATGTCGAAATTTATACCGAACAAAGAGCATTTGCGGACAGCATAATTTTTTTGTTTTCATTTGAAGAAAACTGCTGTTGAATCATACCGATTGCTTCGAGAAGCTTATGGTGAACATGCTCCATCGTAAGATACATGTGAACGATGGTTTCGGCGTTTTAAAAGTGGTGGCTTCGATGTTGCAGACAAGGAACGTGGAAAACCGCCAAAAAAATACGAAGATGATTCGCAAACACAAAAACAACTCGCTGACCAATTGGGCGTTAGTCAACAAGCTGTTTCCAATCGGCTACGAGAGATGGGAAAAATTCAGAAGCCGGTAGATGGGAACCATATGAGTTGAACGACAAGCAAATGGAAAAGCGCAAAAACACGTGTGACATTTTGCTCGCTCCGTACAAAAAGAAGTCGTTTTTGCATCGTATAATTACAAAGAATGAAAAGTGGATTTATTTTGAGAATCCCAAGCGCAAAAAATCATAGGTAGATCCAGGCGCACCATCCACATGGACCGCAAGACCGAATCGCTTTGGCAGAAAGACGATGCTCTGTGTTTGGTGGGACCAGAGGGGCGTGGTCTATTATGAGCTGTTAAAACCTGGGGAAACGGTTAATACTAAACGTTACCAACCACAATTGACCGATTTGAACCGTTCGCTGCTTGAAAAAAGGCCAGAATACCGAAAGAGGCAACACAAAGTCATTTTTCTTCATGACAATGCTCCATCACACACGGCAAAACCAATTCGTGACACGTTGGAAGCACTCAGCTGGGAAGTTCTACCCCATGCGGCTTACTCACCAGACTTGGCTTCTTCCAATTACCACTTGTTTGCATCGATGTGTCACGCACTTGCTGAGCAGCGCTCTGGTTCGTACGAAGATGTGAAAAAATGGCTCAATGAATGGTTCAGAGTAAAAGGGGAAGATTTTTACTGGCGTGGTATTCACAAATTGCCCGAAAGATGGGAAAAATGTATAACAATCGATGGAGCATACTTTGAATAAAGTACTTTTTATCCTTTCTTCGAATTTAACATGTTTTTTTAGAAAAAAAATCCGCATTTCATACTTGTACACATGGTACATTGTCCAGAATTTTTCATTTCACAAATGTTGATACATATAATTGCTATTACTATGACATTTACATTTAAGAACGAAACATTAAGAAAGTGTGGATACACACTCCTCAGAAATAAAACTCAAAACCAAACTTAAAACCTAAAACCTATAGCAGAGGTACTCATTTATGGAGTAAAAAGTTTTTTACTAAAATTTTTTTACCCTTTTTTTCAATTTTTTTGTCTGGTGGATCTCTAATATTTTGCAATAATACATTAAACAATTTAATGGCCCAGTATCCACGTACCTTTTGACATCTCTTCAGCTTCCAATATGTTGGAATTAGATTCTCGTTATGCTTGGTGTCATAACAATGCACATCTCCATGGCTTCTGTAGGAATGAACATGTTGCTTTAAGAACCGGAGATTCTCAAGAATGTTGAAATTCTGAGCGATACAAATTACTGTCGACAGTCATCCCTGAAACCAAGTTTATGCAGTATTCTCAGTGCCTTACGCTGCAAGCTGATCACTCGATAGGTCTGTGCAGAGTGTCCCCAGACGAGAATGGAATAAGCAAGATGAGAGTAAAATATTGAGTGATTGGTATTTCATAACAGTAGTGTGCAAGATTACGGAGTACAAAAAGATGTTTGCTCGATTTTTTACACATTTGCCTAGGTGTGTACCCCAATGCAGCTTCGGATCCAAATATACACCCAGAAATCTCACCTCACCTACTCCCTCATTCAAGTCATACACCTCTTTCAATAAAAACACAACCCGTTTGGGTTTGTCGTTATTCAAAGGCAGTTTATTTACATCAAACCACTGTTTAGCCTTCTCTCGTGCTACCCAGGAACTTTCAAGGGATTCCTCAATTGTATTAGCGGCAAATGGCACCGTGATATCATCAGCAAAAAGCGTGTACTTAGCAGCAATGTTGATATCTGGCAAGTCATTAATATATATCAAAAAAAGGATTGGACCCAGCACTGAGCCTTAGTGAACTCCAATATTGATCACACTCTCTGACGACGACACCCCAGAGACTCATAGTTTGGGTTCTATCTTTTAAGTATGATTCAATAAGTACCATGCTCTCGTAAGAAAAGTTGTATCCATTGAGCTTTTGTATTAAGATTCCGTGGTTACATACATAGAAGGACTGTGTTATATTGCAGTCTGTGAAATGATTCAGTAATATGGGAAATAAGATCCAAAATACCCAACACATTTGCTTTTACTTCTCCAGAACTCAAACTGACTTTCAGAGAAGCATCCGTTTGGTTTAAGGAAATCAACAATCTGCCCCGACATATATTTCTCGACTATTTTTGAAATGGTACGGAACAAGGATACCGGTCTGTAATTCTCCGAGACATTTATATTTCCCTTTTTGAAGATAGGGCGCAGTATGGTTTTTTTAAGGATAGATGGAAAAACATTTTCTTCGAAACATAGATTAATTAACTTAGTAAGAGGTGTTGTTAAATTTCCTCAATAATCGTGGTTTTTTACTATCATTTCGTTCCCTATTCTTACATTTCTAACTCTATCCATTCTTGACACTCCATCTTCTTCTTCTCAACCCATATTTGTCCACTCATGGCCGTAGGTCTCTTCCAATCTCATCCAGGCTTCCCTGTCTCTTGCCACCTTTAACCACTGCTTGCCCGCTATTACTCTTATGTTATCGACCCATCGTTTCTGTGGACGTCCCACGCCTCTTTCTGTTTCTCTGGGTCTCCATTTTGTGATTCGTATACCCATCTTTTTCCGGATGACCTGATTCGATAGTCAATCTGGCATAACAAATAAGGAAAAAAAAAACATAAATTTGAACTAAGGTTACTTGGAGATAATTCATAAAACTAAAAGTTCATTCGTTGATTCCATAGTTCATCGTTATCTAAAATTAAAAATATATTTTTTATTTAATTACAATTGAAATAGTAATAATACGGCAGATGACTTATTTTTGAATTATGATTGATATTGAACTTGGTAATCAGTTTGCGTCAAAACATTTTTAAAATGTTAGAGGTTAACAAACTACAAACGAAATGGCAGGAAAGGCAACTGTTTCTATATTATTGGTGTAATTTTCTTTTATTATATAGGTAGTTAAATGACCTTCACAAGATATGAGAGGTTTTTGATTTCAGCACATTATTTTTCAATCGACAATTATGCTGTTCTTAATGCACAAATTTATTCTCTCTCAAACGTTAATAGTTTGAGGATTTCTGTATGATATAGGGCTCGGTTTTATATTATTAATGAATACGAAATGTCAACAAACAAAGAGTTTGATTTTTAATTACTTGTAGTAAAGAAACAAACTGGTAAATAAAAGAAAAACGTTTATTGCTTTCTTTTTGAACTTGAATCGGGGTTTTAATATGATAGTGACGCAGTTTCTAATGAAACAAAAACTCAGAATTGGAGATTGTGGCAGCTCCTTCTTACAGATACTTACCTATGCTAAACGGTCACTCGCATGTCATTGAGAATGGGTTTCAGCTGTAAAGACGCTAGGAAACATTAAATGCTGGCTCCTGTAAACGTTGTTACAATAAACAGAATTGACGTGTTACTATACTAGACAAAACAACAAAGAAATTAAGATAAAATAAAACATACATTTGTTTCTACATATTTACATATTAGACTTGTAACCCAGTGTAGTATTCAAAAAAATTAAAAGAGGGTGAGTCAGCGATAGAGTAAAGTTCATTATCTTATTTGTTTCGGGAATGACGAAAAAATATTAAATACAATGGTTTTAGGGAACGTTACGGTGCACAGTTTAAAATTATTTTTGAGTATACAGGGTACTTCAAAAAAGTGTGGGCGATATAACATATGTTTTTTTAAATGGAACATCCTATTTTCTAATTTATTTTTAAATTCTGCGAAAAATTTTGTAACTTTTTTATTAATAATGTTATATACTTAAACCTAGTAGTTTTTCTAATATTTCATTTTTTTAAAAAAAAAATACTAGTTTTCAGTTTTGTAAAAAATTGCCAGTAGTGCCATTGTTTCTGAAGATGGAATACTCAAAATTGGTACAAGCGTTCTATAGACATGAAAAAAAGATATATGTAAAGAAATTTGAGTTAGATGCTACAGGGTGTTCAAAATAAATTTATGCATTTCGACTATTTTAAATTGACAAATCTCAAATTTTTTAAATAGCACACCTCGTATATTATTATTTTTTTCTGATAGATTTTACTTTTATTAAGTATGTCATGTACCTATTTCTAATAGTTTTCGATGTATTTTGAATTTTTCAATTTTTACCCTTGTTTTTAATACACTTACGCTATAACATCATAGTTACCAAGACAAAACAAAAAATGTAGACATTGTCAAATTTTGACATATCTATTACGCAAATAAAAATAATTTAATCTGTTGTAGTGAGTGACATAACGATAATAGTTATGTATTTTCCTAAAAATGAATTAATTCATATGGTTTATATACTGGGCGAGGCGGGAAAAAATTGTCTTTTTGGCAGTAAGGCTTTACGGAGCGAAATACCCTAATAAGCCTATACCATCTAGAAAATCTTTTCAGTGCTTAATGGAACGGTTTGATGGTAGTGGTAGCGTTGAGTATACGAAACATAAAGTAGTAAATCAAAATGCTACCAATGAGGAAAAAGAAATGGAGATTTTACTTCATGTTAAAGATAATCCGCAGGTCAGCAGCCGTCAACTAGCTGCCTTATCTGACATATCCCAATCTACTTCTAATCGTACCACGAGAAAATACAAGTTTCATCCCTTTCATATGAAACTACACCAAGAACTTCAAGACCGTGATTTTGAACGACTAGTAAACTTTTGTACCACTATTAATAGAGCAATAGGGGCCGATCCAAATTTTTTATCCAAAGTAATGTTTTCTGATGAAACTACTTTTCGCAGTAATGGAGCACTTAACAGCCATAACATGCATTGTTATTCAACAGTTAATCCATTTTGGGTCCGGGAAGTTCAAAACCAAAACCATTGGTCGCTTAATGTATGGTGTGGAATATTAAATTTTCGAATTATTGGTCCATATTTTTTCCGCGAACCGCTTAACGGGCCTAGATATCTGAATTTTTTGAAGAAATTGATAACTTTGAAAGGGAACAAATATGGATTTAACAAGGCGGAACTCCTGCTCATTACCACCGGGAACTTTTTAAACGATCGTTACCCACAAAAATGGATCGGTAGGGATGGATTCATTCAGTGGCCCCCTCGATCATGTGAGTTAACACCTCTAGACTCCTTTTTGTGAGGCTACATTAAAGATCGTGTTTATGTGAGTTTCCCTACAACACAAGTAGATATGGAAAATAGGATACGGGATGCGTCCACGACAATAACGCCCTTTATACTAAGGAAAGTGAAGGAAAATATAGTAAAACGACTAAACATGTGTATTCAAGTGGACGGGCATATTTTTGAACATTTATTACGTCATAATAATTAATCATTAGTAAGATAAACTATATTAAAATTATTATGAACTATAATTTGTTTATGTTTTCACAATAGTGTAAGTGTGTTAAAAACAAGGGTAAAAATTGAACAATTCAAAATAAATCGAAAACTATTAGAAATAGATATATGACATACTTAATAAAAGTTGGAGGGTTTTGAAAAATTATACAGGATGTGACATTTAAAAAAATTGAGATTTTTCAATTCAAAATTTATTTTGAACACCCTGTAGCATCTCACTCAAATTTCTTTACATATATCTTTTTTTTTCATCTCTATAGAACGCTCGTGCCAATTATGAGTATTCCACCTTCAGAAACAATGGCGCTACCAGCAATTTTTTACAAAACTGAAAACTAGTATTTTTTTAAAAATATTGAAATATTAGAAAAACTATTAGGTTTAGGTATATAACATTATTAATAAAAAATTTATAAGATTTTACGCAGAATTTAAAAATAAATTAGAAAATACGATGTTCCATTTAAAAAAAAATATATGTTATATCGTCCACACTTTTTTGAAATACCCTGTATACTCAAAAATAGTTTTAAACTGTGCACTTTAACATTCATTAAAACTATTGTATTTAGCATTTTTTCTTCATTCCCGAAACAAATGAGATAATAAACTTTACTCTATCGTTGACTCACCCTGTACAATTAAACTACTAATTATGTCTTCTATCTCTCTTCACTCTTGATGAGAGAACTCTTCTGCTTAGGCCAGTTGGTTGAAGTCTTGGTAATAGGACTTTAGAAAAGGCTGGCAACGGAATCGGAAAAACTAGAGAATATTTGAAAGACCAAGAAACTGGTAGCAAAGAAGATTTAAAAACAACCTCTTGACAAAGAAAACTGTAACAGGAAGGGGAACTGGTGTTAAAAATGATAAAGAACTAAAGTAGTAGTAATAAAACCGGCAGTAAAACCCTTATCGACTCTGTAGCATATGGCCAGAGGTATTTGGAAGGAATGCGGTGCTGCAAAATGACGTCGGTCCGCTTGTCATAGGAGAATTTTCTCACCTAAAATGACGGAGAAACTTTTTGGGATGTAGCGTCTTAAAAAAACAGGTGTCAGAATTAAAGTGAAACAACTGTCGTTCCACACTCTTTATCGAAAAGTTATCCCGCGCAGCAGCCGATCTGCTTGCCGAAAATCCGTCGTGCTGGTTCCAACATTTACGAGGATATATCCTATAGTACAGGGGTGCTCAAACGGTCGATCGCAATCGACAAGTCGATCGCGAGTGCTTTTTGAGTCGATCTCGAGAAAAAAATTCCGATATAGAACTATTCACAGATTTTGTTTTAGGTAACTAAAACAAAATGTAATGAATAAACTACTAAAATTTATTCGATCGACAATTAGGCCAGAATAACCCCCTCATCACTTTCTTTTATCGTAATAACCCCCTGCTAGCGGCAAAAGGCGGCTTTATCAAAGGAACGCGCGGTACTTGTCAAAGAAAAACCGCGTTTTTGGTTCCCGCCGATTTTTCTAGAAACTTCGGGCGGCATGTTTGACGGGAACATTCGAGACTTCGTTCGCGCCGATATAAATGTTGCGCCTGCAGGAATAGGAGTCAGTCTGAGTACGTGATTTGATAATTTGTTTCAAAAAGAACAAACCATGTTCACAAGACCAGCCACACAATCAAAAGCTGCAACGATCGCGTCATTTAAAATATCTCATATATTGGCGAAACACAAGAAACCATTCGATGATGGATTGGTTGTGAAGGAGCATTTATTGAAGCGGGTGAGACTTTATTTGGAGATTTTAAAAATAAAACAGAGATTATGTCCGCTATTAGAGAACTTCAGTTATCTCGTCCGACTGTCACAAGGCGTGTTGAAGTCATGAGTCAGGACATGGCAGATAAACTAATGGAATGTACATACTTTTCTTTACAGTTCAACGAATCCACCGATATGACAGACACTGCCCAGCTGTGTATTTTTATTCGAATGGTATTCAGTGACATGTCGGCTAAGGAAGAGTTTTTGACAATGATTTCTCTGAAAGGAAAGACCCGTGGCGAAGATATATATGACGTTTTCTTCAATTTTGTAACAAACTACAAGCTACCAATATATAAACTAGTGTGCATTACAACCGATGGAGCACCAGCAATGACTGGCGTTGTGTCGGGCTAATAATGATTTCCCTTCATTTTTCTCCTTCCATTGCATTATACATCAACAAGTCTTGTGTTCAAAAGTTCTAAACATGGAGGAGATTATGGGCATTGCAATAAAAATTGTGAATTCTATCAGTGCACGTAGCTTGCAACGACGGCTCTTTAAATTGCAGTTGGAAGATAGTGAGTCAGCTGAACACACTGATTTAGTTCTTCACACGGACGTCAGGTGGTTGAGTCGCGGAAAATTCCTAGAAAGGTTTCAAGAATTATTGCCCGAAATAACAGCTTTTCTGGACGAAAGAGGTGATGACACTCAGATGCTGAAAAACGGAAAATGGCTGACTGATTTGGCATTTTTGACAGACATCACAATGCATTTAAACACCATTAATTTGGAGCTTCAAGATAAAGGAAAAACTATTATTGAGATGATTAGCGCAATAAACGCATTCAAAAGTAAATTGCAACTTATGATAGATCAACTGAAAAGAAAAGGATCTGGAAAATTTTCCGTCATTGAAAGCAAGGATTCCTCAGTTGAATTATGATATTTATGAGGCAGAATTATCAAATATTTTAGGCCAATTCGAAATACGTTTTTATGATTTCAGTAAATTGGCAAATATCGTATCATTTATGAATTATCCTTTTTCGTGTAAAAACATTGAGGAATTAGCTACTGAAATAGCAAGTCAGTTTAACATGGACTCATGTTCTGTTGAAAATGAGTTAGTGCAGATTATATCAGATATACATCTCAAAGCCACAGCATCTGATACAAAATTCTGGTGTTTTATATCTGAAGATAAATATCCGAATCTAAGGCAAATCGCCCTTCAACTGACGGCAATGTTTGGGTCAACTTACTTGTGCGAGTCTGCATTTTCTGAAATGCAGATAATTAAGTCAAAATATCGCAATCGACTAACTGACGAACATATGTCATCATGCTTGCGATTAGCACTCGGTAATTACGTACCATCTTATGAAAAGTATGCTGAGGACATGCAGTGCCACGCTTCAACATCCAAAGTCACTCTTAAGTTTATACACTAGAACTCGTTTGTTTTGTAAAAACAATGAACTCGCAATTTTCAATAATTATGAGTTTTTTCATTGAGATTTTAGAGCAGACCTACACTTACCTTGACTAAAAAATGCATATTGTGCGGAAAACTAATATCTATGCCACGATACACCCTACCTAGACGACAATCCTCCATCACACTTACTTGCAGCCTCTCAGAGTCGATCGATCGTAGTCTAACAATATTGAGGTAGATCGCCAGCAGTTCAAGTTTGAGCACCCCTGCTATAGTATCATTGAAAATCAAGCACAAATATGAAACTTGAAAAGGTAAAATATTTCTAACCAAACAGATGCACTGAGTTTATAGTGTCAAGTATAGTGACAAGAAGAAGATATTACACCCTATTACTTCCTGTGACGTAATATACGCTACAAGGTAATATGAGAGATTGGTTGAAAACCTTTTTGAAATGATTGCCAAATAGTATTCTGAGTTGGACAAGCTGTCTTTAGCGAATATACATTCGCTGTACTCTGGCGTCCCTCAAGGAAGTGTACTTATTATTTATATTTTTATCTACGATATAGAAAATTATATCAAGTCGGCAGATATTAAGATTGTTTTATATACGTACGACTTCACGTTGTGTATTTCAGTTGCTTATTTGGAGATGTTTCACAACTTATATACTAAAAACAAGTTAATAGATAATGAATCTAAGACTCGATACATAATGTTTTTTAAAAGAAAATTTCCTCTCTACCAAAGTAGCAGTCCAATATCGCGAGAGTATAGTTTTAAGTTTCTGGGATTGTAGACAGATGAATGATGTACTTGGTCATTTGACGTGGATCATCTAGTTGCTAATCTTAACTCTGCTTTTTTTTGTGGTCCTTAATCTAAACGACAAACTCGTCACAGATTAACAGTCTTCTCTTTTTCTTTTTTATTTAACTAATAACCAGTCATTTTGTTAGTCCTTTTGTTAATTCAAGGGGCTATACCAGTATGATAATTTAAAAAAACCGATTTTTTTTTACATATTTTGATGCTTCTATATGTATAGAATAACAGATCGAAGTATCAATGTCGGCCTATGTTTATTTTTGAAAATACAGCTGTTGCCAGGCACAACTGCTCGGGGGCTATAAACTCGTTTTTAGAAGCGTAACGCGAACCGGAGCAGGTATTAAAATTTCAATGCCGTGACGGCATCATGTAAGTGAAAGTTAAACATCTAATACTTCAGTGAACTCAAAATAGTCACAAAGGTAGGTACGTGGCAAGAGATCATTATTTATGTGTTACACGTTAGTTATTCTTTCAACGCGTTTTTCTCAAAACTGAATTTTTTAAATTTGCTGCCGCTGTATCTCGAAAACAATTTATTGTATCAACTTAATTTTTTTTGCATGTTAAGGACATATTTTGTCGTACCATAAACCATGGATTTTTTTATTGGACTAGAAAAGTCAATTTGTCCTGCAAAAAACGGACACTCTTTTGGCGAAAATGTTATATTTTTTTTTCTAAACGCCACCATTCTTACAATTTTTAATATTTATTAAAATCCATTGCTGGTGGTATGGAAAATTATATCTATTTTAATGATCCATTTGTTTTTTTTTTAATTCAAGCAATATGGAGGCGCCAATCACAGCAGCACTGGAGCTATTTTTTTTTCTCATCTGCCCCGTTACTAGGGCATAAGTCCTGTAAATTTCAATATTTTGATCGGAAAAAATTTGCGTGTGTGTACCTAACATTTTAAAACATTTGATGCAGTAGTTTTCTTTAAAAAAATTCTAGAAAAATATCCTCATTTTTAAATAGTTACACTGGTATAACCCCTTAGTGAAAATTACGAACAAACAATGAAATTGATTAAATAAATTACAACTTTTTTACAGTTTCAAAGACAGAGGGGCCCGATATGCCCTACTCATGCTTAATCCAGAAGAACGAAAAAGGGGTGTCATAGCAGCTTCTCTAGGAAATCACGCACAAGCAATCTGTTACCACGGTCACCAGCTGGGAATATCGGTTACCGTTGTGATGCCTCTTATAGCCCCTATAATGAAAATGCAGAAATGTCGAGAGTACAAGGCTAATGTTATTATTGTTGGAAGGGTATGGATATTGACTATATGTTTTTAGTTTCCATTCAAATGACTATAAAAAGCTGGCAAATATTGTTTTTATTCTCAATTAGGACCTCATAAATGAGATAATTACGGCGTAATTGAGTCACAAGGCTTACGTTTAAATACAGTTCATCAAGTAAGAACGTTTCGCCTATAACTTGTAGCCGGTAAAAGAACTTCTTTTTTGACATTATCGTTGGCACCCTTGCAAACAATGCTTTGTGGAAACAGGTTCATTTCTAACCTCATTTATGGTTAAATAGTATATTATTGAACATGAGTGCCGCGTACGCTTCGCGGTTCGAGGCTGTGTTCCTATGTAATCATCCAAAAGGTCCGAAAATCACGCCTACAGCGGCTGATAAATATATAGGCAAGCGAGAGCATTCTTTAGCAAGCGGGTGAAACTATACTATCAGTTAAAAAATGTTGATGATCAACCAGTTCAGGTTCAAGAGGAAATGTGTCGGAGATCTCACGTTATCAAAGACCATTCACAGTTACAGCTTCACCAGCAGCATCATTTTCGAAGTAATAAAATAATTTAACGATTTTAACACGTTATTGTATATTATACGATTCCATTTTTATAAATGTCATACGTTACACTTTTCAAATGTCACAAGACCTAGGTTATTTCGTAATGCCATCTGTGTCTTATTCAAGAATTAAAAAAACCGGCCAATTTGAAAGATCTTATATAAGGTATTGTTAATTGAAAACGGCAAACTATCTAATAATTAAGTTGTTAACACGAGCTCCCAACCTATTGAATATGTAAAAAAAATGTTTTTAAATGAGTTGTTATATATTACTCTGTACTTTTATATTACAGGATATGGCTGAAGCCAAAAAGGCAGCCTACAAATTATCAAAAGAAAAGGGAATGACCTATATCAACGGATACGACCATCCACACATTATAGCCGGACAAGGGACCATAGGTTTGGAAATATTGGAACAAGTACCTGATATAGACGCTGTAGTGGTGCCGACTGGTGGTGGAGGTTTACTGGCTGGGGTGTCGGTCGCCATAAAGATGTTGAACCCTAATATTCAAATTATTGTAAGCATTTAGAATATCTTCTTATAGTTAGCATTCAGCAGTAGTCCTATCTTCTCTGATTTGTGTTGTAGTTCAGTAATCATTTCCTGCGTGTCTTCAAAATTATCTGATATTTGCACTACATCATCAGCATAACGCAGATGATTTAACTTTTGCCCATTTATACTGATCCCTTTTTTCCCATTCTTCCCAAACTTCCTCTAATGCGATAGCAGTATTAGAAGCAGTTAATTATTATTATATAATAAATAACTAGGTTAAGTGAGGAGGCCTAGCTTCGACTGCACCTTTACTATACTGGATGATCATAATAAAGGCACTATTACTATTTCCACAAAAAAAAAGTTCTTCTCTTTCTCACATTTGGTCATTGTGGTTCCATGTTTGGCTGACGGGCTCAAGCCAAGTCAGCATAAACGCTATTACTATTGTGTATTAAGGAATGACCTGACAATATTACATGTTTTCAAAATCACTGACTTCTGAATGTTTCTGTGTATGTTTGTGTTGAGTCCTAATTGTACTAAGTGTGGTGTGAATGTTATTGGTGTAAGGCCCGAGGCTAATATGATGAGGAGGACAATGATGACTTTTTCTTGTTTCAGCCTTTTTATTTCTGTTGCACGGTCTGTGTATTTAGTGATTTTTTCTGTGTATTTCGTTTGGATGTTTGTGTCGTTGGGGACAGCTATGTGAATTAGATAGGTGACTTTTCCTTTTTTACACTGAAAAGTTATATCGGGTCTATTGGCGGAGACTGTTTTATCTGTATGGATACTGATGTCCCAGTAGAGCTTGTAATTTTTATTTTCAAGGATGGATGTTGGTGTATATTTGTAGTAGGGATCTGGGTTTTCTATGCGTTTGTATGTTGTGACTAGTGCTTGGTGAACTACTTTTGCAGCTGAGTCATGTCTGGCTGTGTATTCCGTTCCGGCTAATATTTTACATCCGCTTATTATGTTCGTTTCTTTCTGCTGGTGGTATTTCCTGCATCTGTCTTCTGTAATGGTTGGGGTTTTGATGATATGCGTTTGGTAGTTTCTGGTTAATACGACTTTATCCTGGATGGCAAGTAAGAAGCCTTCTGTTTTAGGGAATAGCTGCCCATCCTGTAAGCAGGTGTATGATTGTTTTTTATTTACGTGGTCTTGTTCTATGTGGTATCTGTGTTTTCCGTGTAGTGTTTTTTTTGACCATGTTTCCATCTTTTCCTGTTGTAATTGGGTGTGACTGTGTGTGTCTGCTGGTGGTCTGCACGGGCTAAGTCGAGAGGTGTGTAGTTTTTGTCTGCTTTCACTATAGCTGTGTGGAAGCGGGTTTGCTTGGTGTGAAAGAAGTTCCTAAGTGCTTGTATTTGTTCTGTGTGTAGTGATCTGATGTCTATAATTCCTCTTCCTCCTGCCTGCCTCTCGATGGTAAGTCTTTCTTTGCATGCGTTCTATTACTATTATTATTATTATGAATTTCGAACTATATATTATAGGGTGTAGAGTCAGAAAGATGTGCAAGTTACTCGAATGCCATAAGTAATAACAAACCAGTTCATACACCGATAGAAGGTACATTGGCTGATGGTTTAGCAGTTCCGCAAGCCGGATTCAACGCCTGGGCGACGTCAAAAAATTTAATTGATAAAATGGTAAGTAAAAATACCGACTTATTCACTATAAAGATTGTAAACATTCTAATTTCAATTATAAATTAGTTGTTTCCTTTTTGGAACACAACTTATTTCAAATTTATACCCCTTAATGCTAATATTTGCGCCATCCAACAATATTACTAATCTCTTATTTTGATTTTTATTTGTACCTGCCCTTATTGTCCCCAAAATTAACTTTATTATTAATATTACTATTTCTCTGGCTCAAGTGTGCTATGATGGTGTATTTTAAAGCTCTAACCATAGAAATGGCTACCCAACTTAGTTTCAAGTTAAATTTAGGATGACTTCCGATCAGGAGCACCCTGAGAACTGAGGAAACTATTAGGCTTATTGAGGGTTTGCAGCTGTTAGAGCGACAACTGAGGATCTCGGTGCTTGTTAATGAAGCTCGAGTATCCAAAAGTACCATTTTCAAGATTGTATACGAAGATTTAGGGATGAAAAAACTTTCTGCACGATGGATCCCCAAATTTCTTACTCCAGAGCAGACTGGCGAGGAAAGAAATTTCTCAAGAACATATAGGCGCGATAGAAGTTACTTTTCGCGAATTGCCACAGGCTTGAGATCATGTATGACAATGGTGAACGTTCTAATAATAAAATCATGCTCTTAAACAACCCCTGACAGGGGGCTGGTATGCTTTCATACAGCAGGCAAAAATGCAAATTGTTGTTATCGTACTGATAAAATACCTGTCTTACAAATATTACAAAGTACGTGTATTTTTAGGTAGTGGTAAACGAAAAATGGATTGCCCTGGCTATTTTAAGGTTTATAGAAAATGAGAAGTGTGTAGTTGAAGGCGCTGGTGCTTGTGGTTTGGCCGCCATTTTAGCAGGGCAGTTGAATGAGTTTAAGGGTAAAAGGTAAGAAATATGACTTACATTCAGTGTTATAATTTTATTACGCTTCCCAAGACATTTTAACCATTGGTTTACTAATTAAATACCTAAACTTGCCCATCTTCTTCTTAATGTGCCTTCTCGTCTGAGGATGGTGGCATTTGTCCATCTGGTCTTATCTACTGCCGCTCTAAATAGTTCAGTAGATGTCATATTTCTCCACTGCCTTAAGTTTTTCAATCGCGCGGCGCCTTCCTGGTCCCCTTACCGATTATTTTTCCTTCAATTATGAGTTGTAGGAGTTCATATTTTTGGTTTCTCATAATGTGGCCAAAGTGTGTCTTTTTCTCTCTTTAACATTTGTAATTAATTCTCTTTCTTTGCCGTCCGGTTACGTATTTCCACGTTTGTGGTATGTGCTGTCTAAAGAACGCGCGACATTCGGCGGTAGCACCACATCTCGAAAGACTCTATTCTGTTGTGTTGTTTCTGTGACTGTTACTGCTTCTATGCTATACAACATGACCGAGAATACGTAGCATCTTAGCATTCATTTTCTTGTTTTTAAGTGTAGTTTGCAGCTACGAGTATGCTGTGCATTTTCCCCTTCGTGCTTTTTCAATTCTTGAGAATATTTCACTAGAGTGGTCCTAATCTTCACTAATTATGCTATTTAAGTACGTTATTTTTGTGTGTTTGTTGGTGTATTCGAATATTTATATTTGTATTGGGATTTTTACTGACCACTTGGTTTTGCTCGTATTGTGTAACGGAGATTATTTGTACACACACCTTTTATTGTTATTCCATCTGTACTATCAGCTTTATTGAAGATTCCCTCCGAATAGATACTGAGTAAGGGGAGACAAGCTACATCCCTGACGTACGTCTTTCTTTCTTTAATTTCTTTGGACATGTAATTCTCAACTTCTATTTCGACAGTCTAGTTCCGGTATAAAAATGATATTATTTGTAGGTCTTTGCCATCAATGGTACAAGACTGTAGTACTTCCATCATCTTCTCGTGATTTGCCATATCGAATGGAATTTTGGAAATCTATGAAGCATAGATAAACATCAGAGTTTACATCTCTATTGTCCGTTCCTAAAGCCAAACTGTGTTTGTCCAGTTCGTTCATCTAGTTTTTTGTATATTCTTTGGTGGATTATTTTAAGGAAGAGTTTCAAAAGGTCGTTTATTAGACTTACATTTTGATATTCTTCGCCCTTTCCAGGGTTATTTTTTTTTGGCATTGGTATAGAAACTGATGTTAGCCAATCATTAGGTACCTTGCCTGTAGTGTATACTATATTGAAGAGGTCTTGCCTAATGTCTATATGTTTTTCAAGAAATATTTTGATGATTTCTGTAGGTATTTTATCTTCACCTCCTGCTTTCTTGTTTTTAAGTTGTTTTGCTTGTTAATATTTCGTCTTTAGTGATGGGAGGGCGCATTGTATTAAACTTGTTCATATTATGTTCTCTAGTCGCATCAAGATACATTTTACCTACATATTCTTTCCAGTCTATCTATTCTTTCTTGCATGTTCATCAATAATTAACCTACTTTATCTTCTATTACTTGCGCATGTCTTTGTATCCTTAGTCCAGCAGCTTTTTTAATTTTCTTATGTAAATTAAAGGTATCATATTCTTTTTCTAGTGTTTCTATTTCTGTGCATTGTTTATATAACCATGTGTCTTTAGCCTTTTTTATTTTTCTTTTGATTAGGTTGTGTTTTTGTTTGTATTTTGTCATCGTTATTCTTGTACTTTTTTCTTACTTCCATATATTCAATATTTCTTCCGTCATCCATAGTTCTCGCGTTTTGGTTCTTTTTGTTTTAGATGCCTTCTCATTATTTTTCTAGTGGTTCTTTGATGTAGTGTCCTGAATCAGGGGTCGGAGGATATCCTAGACGTCACATCAGCCTTGAAGGACATGAAAAATAACAAAGGTCCGGGTGAAGACAATATTGTAGAAGAGGTAATTAAACAAGGAGGGCAACAAATTATCAAATCTCTTAAAATGTTATTCAATAAATGCCTCCTTGAAGGAATAACTCCACCGCAATGGAATAATGCAACCATCGTCATCATGCATAAAAAAGGAGATACTTCAGACCTTACCAACTATCGACCCATTAGCCTCCTGAGCCATGTATACAAGTTATTCACGAAAATACTCACCAAACATCTAGGAAATAAATTCGAGTTTTTCCTTTCAAAAGAACAGGCTCCGCTCGGGATATGGACCAAACGACCATTTCGAAAAAGCTTTTGACTCTGTAAATTAGCAGAGACATCTGGAAGCGCTTGCTGAGTGTCGTATTGATCATCGATATTTCAATGTATTCAAATCTAACCTTCCTGTATGTTTAAAAAGAAAATTATTTGACGGATCTATACTCTCCGTTCTTACATATGGAGTCGATACTAGCACAATGACGAAGAAAAACATCAATAAAATATGTCATGCAACGACAGATGGAGATGTCAATGTTAGCGTTACTCTTAGAGATCACATCCTTAATCACATTATCAGAAAGAGAAGGCAAATTGATTCTACATCTGAAATGGAACTGGGCTGGGCATGTTGCTCGGTTTGAGAATGGACGATGGACAAAGAGAATTATAAAGTGGCGACCAACATCCTGGCTGGAAATTGGGTACAAGCGGCACAGAACAGAAAAAAGTGGCAAGACTTGAGGGAGGCTTTCGATCAGCAGTGGACAGTATAAGCTGATGATAATGAAGATGATGATTTGGTGTGGTCCAATTTTCCTTCTGGTGTTTAGTGAGTTTCTAGTTTGTTTGTATCCATTATGTCTTGTTGTTTATCTATGTTTTGTTCTTTTTTAGTTTAATCTTGATAGTCCTAAGCAGGTAATTATGGCCTGTTGGTTATTTTAATGATTATATAATCTACTTGATTTTGGATGATTGTTGTTGCCTTTTTCATCTGCGGGGGCTTTCCAAGTATATAACCGTCGTGGTAGCAGTTTGAAATGAGTATTTATAATAGAAAGATGCGTTTCTTTGCCGAACCGGATCGGTTTCTGTCCTCTATCATTACGTTTATCTACAATATTCTCTTCTTTGTCGTCTCTCACTTTAGCGTTGAATTCCCCCAGTATCACGCATATCTCATTTTTCTTAGTGTGTTGCACTCTTGTTTAAATCTTCATAAAACGTTCCAATTTCTTCTTAAGTATTTTGTAATGTTGGAACATAAACCTGTATGATGTTGAATTTATGCGGTTTGCAATTTATTTGAATCAAGACTATTCTGTCTGAGATCGGTAAAAATCCTTCCACTATTCTTACCACTTCTTCTGAGACTACTATTGCGATTCCGTTTTTATTTTCGATGGTTACATCTTCTGAGTAATAAATAGTGCACTTCTCAATCTTACAGGTGCCAGTGTTCGGCCATCTAACTTTCTCATATTAATGTCAAGACATATTGACTTGGTCTATTTTAAACGTCAATTATTTTATCTGTTGGTAGTGTGGAATCTTTGGCACAATTACACTACTCAGTATGTATCACTACTACATTAAACGCTTTATTTTTTCGCTCCTGATGAAGCTAACATGGTTAGCTAAAATATATATACTGAGTACACAATTATTTTCAAAAATCACCAGTATTTTGATTTGATTTGTAGTATCGCTTGTGATGATGTAATCTGTCGGAAAACAAGACGGCACATTGTGAAATAACTTCTTATTACTTTTAATTTTCATTCACAGAGTGGTGCTTCTTTTAAGTGGAGGCAACATAGACACGACGATCTTAGGTCGATGTCTCGAACGAGGTTTAGCAGCAGACGGACGACTAGTCAAATGTAGAGTTACGGTCAGCGATAGACCAGGCGGAATCTCTGAATTATGTAGGCTGTTCGGGTCAATAGGGGTTTCCATAAAGGATATCATTCACGAGAGAGCTTGGGTTACGTCGGACGTCTTTAGTGTTGAGGTAAATACGTAAGATTCTTAGTAAAGTAAATCCCAAGATATAAGATCCTGCCTTTTTGCTTTTTCAGTGGGGCCTATTAAGGTTTTGTGCATAGTTGCCAGGTATTACGATAAACGTATTTTTATTTTACCTGCTTTGTATACCGCCCTCACTTGCACCTGCAATCATATTTGATCTATTTTTACCTACATATTTACTACCGGGCAACCCGGTTTGGAGCCCTTTAAGTATTTGATAATATAGGCCTAATGGCCACAGGTCCCCATTAGATTCGAAAGATACATTTTATTATTTTTATTTTTAGTTTTACTTACAACTTACAACGTAACGGTTCTATTTTAATTATGTGGCGTCCGTGGGAAAATTGCAATAGTGGCTATCGCAAGAGAAAACATTTATCACTTGACGCTAAACAAATAGCGAAAAATGTTTACGGCAGTGTAGTAAAAAGAAATTTGAATAAACAAAGTGCTTTACAAGAAACCAGTGAACTATCAAAAACCCCAATTTCTAGGATTAAGGGTATTGTAGGAAAACCATCACTCAGGAACAGAAAAAAAACGGAAAGATTTTCAAATGCATCATGTAGACGATTGTGAAAAAGACGTCATCAGGAGAAAAATATATTCTATGTATGAAGAGCAGTTGGTGCCGACACTAGACAAAAGAAAATTAAGAGGGGTGCAGGATGGACCAATATACATTGTAGCCGATCAACCCCTCACAGAATTCTCTTAAGAATGGGATTCACGTTCCGGAAAATCAACAAAAGGCAAGTAGTGATGGAGTCACAAAGATTCCGCATCTTGCCACATACTTATTTACAAGAAATTAAAAAGCATCGATCAGAGAATTGGCCAATAATTTACCTTGACGAAACATGGTTCGATACCCATGATACTGTGCAAAAAGGGTGGGTTGACAGCAGTACAAAATGTCAGACTAACGCACCTTCAAATAAATGTAAACGAATAACCATTTTGCATGCTGGATCTGAAAAGGGCTGGGTTTCAAACTGTCTACTATTAGCTGCAAAAAAAAACATAAAAGATTCTAGTTTGGACTATCACGAAGACACGACCGCCGAACTTTTTGAAAATTGGTTTCAAATTTTCTTTTTGCCAAAAGTTCCCGAACAGAGTGTTATAGTTATGGACAATGCAAATTATCATAGTCGCCTACTAAATAGGGTTCCTAATGAAGCCAACACCAAATCGGAAAAATACAGAAATATATGTTAGAAAATGACATTTATTTTGTCTTTAGTTATAAAAAATTGATCTTTTGGAAGTTTTGAAAGACTATAAAGTGAAAAAGAAATATTTTTGTGATAGTATGGCTGAGAAAATGGGACACACTGTTTTGTGTGTTTAATCCAATTAAACATATTTGGCATCAAGTTAAATCAAAAATAAGGGCACAAAATGTTTCTCCTACTTTAAGCGTATCGGTGGTTGAATTAGTAAAAAAAGTTATAAATGATATACCTTGTTAAAGCTGGAAGAATTCCATTCAGCACGTTGTTAAAGTTAAAGATTCATATATTTATGTAAATAATATAAAACCACTGATAATTACCTCAGCTGATGACAGTGACAGTGAAACCGAATTAGATTTATGGTAAAAATATTTTTATTTATACAGTATGTCCCCTCTTGTAAACCCCATTCATTCAAAGTGTATATTTGTACTTCTTATTCATTTGATTTTACATGCATCTAACATGTCCGAAAACACAATTTAATTTATTTGCATTAATGAATAAAATTCTTAAGCCCATCTCTGCAACCTATCATAAACAAAAGGTCAGAATTTTTTATATTGCCCACTTAAAACGAAAAAAATAGGATCTTATATTTTGGGACAGGCTATATATATATCGTTATTTTACCTTAAGTTTTAATATAAGGATAATTAAAAATACCCACATTGTTTGTGTTATTTAAAAATTGAGTTTTAAAATATGAAAATTTGCCTGCTCTAGTGCGCCAGTCAATTTTTAATATTTTTTAACTTTTTTTTTAACTCTTAATAATTTTTCTACAAACTGTCAGGAGATTTTTTCAATTTTTCTAATAGACAATTGTTTATAGATCATTAAGGATAAATTATTTGGTCGAAAATTGCATACTAAAGTTTGAAACACCGTAAATTTTTTATTGTTGAAGAAAAAACTCCTTCGACAATTTTTAATTAATTTTTATTTTTGAAGATTGGATTATTTTTTTTGTGAAGTGTGCTCCATAGTTTTCGTCAGTGGTCCATTTAAAAAATAATGTTAACATTTAAAACATATTTAAAAAAAAAAAAAAATCTTGGAATTTAAAGTACAGTAAAAATATATAATCGCCATTCTTTTGTATTATTCACTTGATAACCTTAAAATATTTTTTTTTAAATATAAATACTTTTTGCAGCAGGTGTATGTAACCTTTAAAGTAACTGTTGTGTTTTTCTGTACAGGCTAATTGTATAGCTGAGAAAACAATTGTAGCAGCCTTAATATTTTATTCCATTTTAGGTTGTAGTTGTATGTGAGACTAGAGATTATGCACACAGTGTCGAACTACGAGAACTGCTCAGTTCCAAATATAAGAAGTTCATACTGGAAAATTTCCCGAGCCAAGATATCCTTCAGGGAAATGGAGACGACTGAATCTTCTTTTTTAACTATGCCTCTTTTGAAAATAGTAAGACTGACAGAATATAAGATATTTAGCCTTATGTAGACATTTGTCTACCTATTATGTTATATTTTTATCGATGTTTGTTGCCTTTTTTATGGGTACAATACATGCGCTGCAAGCAAATCCGTGATTCACTAAAAGAACGGCGCGTGCTCGAAATTAGCGACGGGACCATGACAAAACAGATTTGGTCCCAAGTTAACGCTCAGTAATCGTGACGTTGTTAATGGAATAGTAGATTGTCCTGACATGACGTTATAGAGTTAATTTTTCTTAGGAAAGAACTGCTGCCTGAGTTTTTGTAGCGTAATATATACTTGGTTACTGCCGCTTCAGGACAGAGTTTCTTCAGGTATTTGTTAAGTTGTATAACTTCCTTCTGTCTGCGGATACCTGCATGGATATTCAATGTATATAAAGACCTCTATCTATAAAAATATACAGACTTTTTGTTTATTTGTCTGTCCGTTTCTGCATCACACAAAATATGCTGAACAAATCTTGACGAAATTTTGTATAAAGATTAAGTAGGTCCCAGTTCAGGTTATGGGCCACATTTTATCCTTAGAAGTTATCTACAAGGTTGTCATAGAAACAAAAAGACCTGTGTTTAGATGAGTATTATCGGATAATAGAGTATATAACTCATATATAGGGTGTGTCATAATTACAATTTAAAAGTATTTAAGATATCCCTTGAGCAACAGATAACTATTATTTATAAGAATCAGACAGGACACTATAGTCACTGCAGCCAGAGTAATGGACCACTTTATTTATTGAGTATTTTTTTAATGGGCATAGCACACATATCGAGAAAATACGGTGTTTCGCAATCAACTGTGCATCGAATTTTGACGACAAATAATGTGCCAGTTTGAAAACGTAAAGAGACACCGAAATACGCCGCAAGACAGCTCGAAAAAATCAAAATATAGCCGTGCACATCGTGTTAAGGATGTTTTGTAGGTATATTAAAAGCGATGGGAATCCTTTGAAAAAATTATATGTTATTCTGATAAGTCTCCTGAATCTCAAAAAGCTGGAAAATTTTTTACAAGCCCGTTCAAAAGTTATTGCATTTTTTAGTTGTAACAAATTTACACGTAGTTAAATGGAAAACATGCTATCGAGCCGAATTCAAGTAAAAAAAAGTATAGAAAATACGATTCGAAAAATTCATAAAATTGTAACTAGTAGATTAAATATCTGAGAAGCACATAAGCAATTAATATTTAGTGGTTTCAATATTATTTTTAGAGAAAAACAATAAAAATGAGTAATATTGACGATATAATTGAATGCAGAGTGTAATTCACATCGAAAACGTGGCAACCTCGCAAACAGTTACGGGAAATAAAATTAAAAATTTGCTATATGCTATGTTACCGCGTTAATTTAAATGTTAAGAAAATGCGTTTAAAGGTAGGAACGCTCAAAATTAAATATATATGACATATAATTAATAACAATGTTATAAATTATTGCTATAAAAGTATAAAATTTTTTTCATACTAATTAACAATTACTAAAATGTACTTAGCAATAATAAAATCATCATCTTTTTACTTAATAATTATTTTAACTATACTTTAAATGTACTATTAAATAAGAAGGGTCATTGAAACCAATTAACAATTTTTTTAATAGTTGCTTTTTGCAATGATTGCAATTCTTTGGCATTAATTTTTTCAGTAAGAAATTTCTCAAGGCTTTTGCCTTTCGAAGGATCATGTTTGCTTTTCAAAATTTCCATTGTAATTCCAGCTTTTGCTAATTTTTCCCGGATTAACAAACTTACTGCATTTTCCGGTTTGCGACATTGTGGTAAATTATAAATAAACACATTTTCAGTTGTACATACAACACTAACCTCGAACGGCATCCATATTATAAATGTAAACAGTCATGTTAGTGCGCAACCTGCACACGCATGCTTTCGTTCTGGATTTAAATAAAATCACAACTACCAACTATTAGCATATTACGCTGTTGTCACGTTTCACTAGTTAAAAACTAGACTTATTTTATTTAATTTATTTAAATAAAATCAAATTTATAGTTTTCTGTGTGATTTCTGATGTAAAAATTTTACGTATTTTTTCTTTTTAAAGTTAAATTCAAGTCCCAACCAAATTTTTTTTTTATTATTGTTAAAAATATTAAACATTTCATCGAAAAATTAATTAAAGTCAAACAAATTTCGATTTTAATAAAAAGTTGATACGAAAAAACAAGCTTGTGAAAAAAAGACGTTTTGTTATAATGCAGTATTTTAAAAAATATTGAGAGATATTGGTTTGGTCAGAATTTCATGTACTTTTGTATCCGATTGTACCTACAAATCATCGTTAAGCATTTCATTCATGGGAAATTCATCGTTATGGATATGTTCGAATAGTTCTCTCAGTGGAAATGATTCGTTCTGCACTGACGATTATGAGGCAGCACTAGACGACTTCAAATACGCCGGCAAAATGAAATTTGAACTAAAAGTGTTGATGTGGATTGCACTTTCATTGAAAGGCATTTCAGCTCCATATTGCCAACCAAGCAGTGCTGTTGCAATCAATTGTGAATGACAATCCACCAAATGTTTCACAGGCACGACCAATTGAAAGATTTTGGGCAATACTTTCACGTAGAATTTATGAAAATGGTTGGGAAGCACAGAACCACCGGCACTTGTTTGTAAAAGAGGAAGGTCGACGTTTCGGTCATCCAGCGACTGATGGATGGCGTTCCAAGCAAGCTGCGTAAAATCGAAAATAATGGTCTGTCGCTGCAAAGGTGCTATTTGATAGATTTTGAATAACACTTGGATTGATTCAGCCGATACTTGGTGGAGATCCATAACTAGAAGTTTTGCAAGAAGTAACACTACTTAAATTTCCACTAAATTTTTTATTTTTAACACCATGACATGTTTCGCTGTACGACAGCTTCTTCAGATGGTTTGTTACAAAAAATGTCATGGTGTTAAAAATAAAAAATTTAGTGGAAATTTAAGTAGTGTTTTACTTCTTGCAAAACTTCTGATTTTGAATAAATTTATACGATAAGCAACTGCATTTGAAGTATTTTTCCGGGTTTCACTTATACACGCGCCTGAAATTAGTCTCAAGACTAATGAATCTTCCTTTATAACAGATGTTACGTTAACATCTGAAACTTTTTTGATGTCTAGCTTCATTAAAATACGTTTTATGACACGTTGTCAGAAGAAAATATCGGGTTGAAAATAATATAAGGTATTTTGTTTCTTATATGTATAAGTATTTATAGGTCATAAATAAGTCTCGATAGCTGTATGGGTACGAATTAAAATTAAAGTGGATAAAGAAGAAAAAAAGATATACAAGGCTATTTTTTGTACAGTGTGTTTAATTGTACTATATGATCTCACATAGAATATTATTACTTAGTTTATTAAAATAAAGGGGTTTGAAAGACCTTTGAGCCACAGAGTGTTCCAAACTAAAATTGTTCTAAAGGCTAAATATCTTATTTAATTTTTTTTTTTGATTAATAAAAAAAGTTAAAAAATTGTGATAAGACTTGTTATTATCACAGATCTTAAAACTTCCAATCTGAACATGCATTTTTTCAATTTATATTTATGAATATATTCGAAAAAATAACTATATTTTAATAAAGATGGTGCTAATAATTTCTATATTTTTAAAAGACATAGACTGTAAGTTTTTATATTTGTATATAAGATTTATTTATAGAAATAAGTTTTTATACTATAATGTTATTTAGTTTTTATTTTTGGATTAAACTTTGTTTTTTATTATATAATGATTAAATTTGTTTAAGGCATTCTAGAGTTTTTTTTTTAATCCTATATCAGATATTAATAAAGTTGGTAGAAGAATATTTAAGAGTTTGGTCTACCTTCACGTGGCGGAGTTTAGAATTTATGTTTCTGCGTAATTTTCAGAAAGTCTGGCAACATCAATTTGAAGTAGCCCTTTGTGATTTTTTTCGAGTAATTGCAGGCAAATTAAATCCCATTAACCCAAGTTTGCCTAACGTGAGAGGATGTTTGCTGTGTCTTTCATTATGTATAGGTATTACAACGATCTACTGAATTTATGTTCAGTACAGCAAGGGGGGTTATGATCTTTTTAGTGTTCCGTACGGACCATTTATAAGATGACTTCGATGTCAGTCCGTCTGTCTGTCACCCGATTTTCTCCGAAACTATTTGTCATAGAAAGTTGAAATTTGGTAATAATATAGGAATTGATAGCCTCATCAGAGTCATGTAGTTTTGAAAGTTAAATTTTGACTTAAGGGGTTACTTTTGGGGGGTGAAATCGGAAGTGAAAAAAAAAATTTTACTAGGTCATCGAGTGTGGTGTCAAATGAAAGCTTGTGAAAACATGAGTAAAAAATATATATATATATAATAGTTGCGCGCACTTTTCTTTGTATTATTTTAAAAAAAATCGCGAAAAATCGCTGTCCACCTGCCTTATCTCGAAAAGTACTTACCAAAAAATTTTGAAAAAATTCTGAAATATTCTCCACGGGGTGTAGATTGAACGAAAACTACCACGAGTGCATTACCTTTAATACTTTATCTGGTATATTAAAAAAAAATTCAAGGTCACCAGTTTTCGGTAAAGATTGGCAACAAACTTTGTTGAAAACTCATTTGGGGTGTGTTTTGTGAAGTCACTGATCATTTTATACCTCCGTAACAAGATTATTTATTTTAAAAGCAATCAACGTACGGAACACTAATTGCACAAGTTCAACTTGCAATTGACCGGTTATTTTAATATCTTTTTTATCTTGTTATTTATATACAGTTTTTCTTAGTCCTGTAACTGAAAGGAATAATTATTTTGGAGAAAATTAAACGACAAAACAAAAAATTCTTACTTTCTTCATTAAAAAATTCTGTAAACTACTGGTCATTTTACCGCTTGCATGCCCTTGAGATTGGGATAATGCTGTGGTGGTCCTGCTCTTCCAAAAAGGAGATAAGTCTAAATTATCCAACTATAGACCAATCAGCTTACTATTTGTAATGTACAAATTATTTATAAAAATAATAACTGCGAGACTCACAGAAATTGGACGCTTACCAATCCAGAAAACAAGTTGGATGTAGAAAAGGCTTTATTTAGTACACTGAACCACCTTCAAGTATTAAGGACCTTAATAGAACAGTCAAACGAGTATAATTTTAAGATTTGAGTTTGTGGATTACGAGAAAGAATTTGACTCCCTCGAAATCTGAGCAACTTTAAATAGTCTAAATAACTGTAGAAATGACAGCAGATACTCGCAGATTATTGAAAATATATAAATATCAATACGATAGAAATGAAAAGGAGAATACGTCAAGATCTTTTCAGACAAATTCCATGGACAAGTAAGGGTATAAATATAGGAGGAGAGCAACTCAATCATTTGCGATTCGCAGATGATATTGTGCTTATATCTAACAAGGGAGAATTGGAAGAAATGGTGAACGAACTTAACAAGTCCAGAGATTGGTCTGAAGATAAACATCGCCAAAAGCGAATACATTTGATCAATGTGTGTTACCAATATCGCTTACAAGTAGCCCAACGGGCAATCGAAAGGAGGATATTCGGAATATCGTTGAGGAATAGGCTGTCCCATGAAGAAATTCTAGGAAGGTTCAAGATAACTGATGTAGCTGAGAAGGTAAGCAGGTTGAAGTGGAGGTGAGTGGATCACATCGCAAGACTCTCTGATAATCTATGTCCCATAGAGTAATTAACTGGAGGCCCTGGAATGAGAAAAGAAGTAGGGGACGCCCGCAGACTCGATGGTCTGACGACATTAAAAGACTAGTGAGATACAAATGGATAAACAAAACCGAAGAAGATCAGGGAAAGCTTTTATCCGACGATGGACTGCATAGTTGATGATGATGCCCTCAGTTTATAAAAATTATATTTTTTAGAATTTTTTCTAGGCAAAGGGAAAAGTGAAAATTTAAGTTAAACTACCTGGAACACATATAACATGACATCTTCAACGCTGCCCTATTTAACTCTAACTCCTTTCAAACCCTTAGCCTAAAAAGATAATGCTCAGAACCTACGGATTCCTTCCTCACTTTAAATACTATATGTGTACTGATTTTGTAATTTCACTTAATTTAGACATTATCGCGCCAACAGTCAAACGAAAATTTGATATTCTTATGATCTAAGGATAATGAAATATGAAAAAATGCATAAGTCTGAGAAGGGAAAGTGTTCATGAATCAAATAGTTTTCTTAAGGGAAGTAAAACAGCAGGTAAGTGACTTCAGACTTCAACAAGGATGTTTTAACAAATTTTTAATCAATGCTTTTCTAGGTCCACTCTCTGTCAGAGCACAGGGAGTTTGGTAGATAATTTAAAAATGGTTTATTTATTTTTAAGAGCATAGGGTTGAATTAAATAGATTTTTAGTTTTTTACTATATTGTTTTTATTTTAACTTTGCTTCAACACAAAATATTTGGTCCGTTTTAGCTTTAGTACATAAAAAAATTACAAAACAATATTATAGATAACAACATCTGCATAACAATATATTTCTTTTTAATATAGAACGAGCATACATATTTTTCACATTCTCATTGTTTGATACCACCAGCAACTTCTTCCATAAAATTGGCAAGTTTAACATCACGGCGACTCAAACCACTAATGTCATGAGAACTTAAAGTTACGTTTACCCTGTTGTAAACGTTAAACCATTCAGGGTGGTGATCCATTTTGTCAGAGAGGAGAGCGATACGAGTCATAAAACCGAAAGCCTAAAACAATAAGGGGGTTAACAAGAAAAGGATAAGGTGGATAAGGGTCATTTTTCCTACTGAATGGTTCGAATATAACATTTTTGTATAAAGCTTTCTATTTGCGTTTGTAATTAAGAATTGTGTTTTGAATGATAATTTATAATAACCATACATAAAAATTCCAATTTGAATAGGATTTATGGACATTTGTAATTAAGAAAAAACGCCATTTTACAACGCTAAACAAAAGAGCGCGGAGACACAGTAGCGACGCTCAAGAAAATTTTTAGGTCTCGTTTTTTATTAACGCATGCATTCCCTATCACACCAAAACCATGGCTGCTAGCGCGGTGGCGGGTTGTGTTTACATTTGGATTTTAAGAAGAATATTTTTATAATGTGCTCGGAAATTCATTATTAATAATTTTCCAATATGTATATGACTCGTTTGACGTTATAATTGTAAATGATTATAAAAAAGATGTCAAGCGGAGGTTTTTTATGTGGGTTAGTGCTTGTAAAAATATATGTACACTACCGTCAGAAAGTATTTGCCCACCTAGAAATTTCAATGTAACTGCCAAAATTGAATACCTAATTAAACCCTTTTATTATATTAGGTAAATTTAGTTGGTCTTAACAAGTTCCCATCATAAAATTGTTTGATAAGCCTTTTTGGTGAAATCACAAATTAAAAACTAATTAGAATAAATTTCCAAGTTTTGCATGATAATCGTTTTGAGGCGATTTCTGAGAATTCCAATTGAAGTAAGAACTCATTTCAAGTTTCTAGGGATTATGGAAATTCCTAGTGACATTTTATGATAAAAACTATGCTATAAATACCATCGCCCTTTTGGAAATTAACCATTCGCAAACAGTGCAGTGAATAAACATAAATGATTAGAATGGGCCCGAAAACATTAGAACAATGGAATTCCGTCCTTTGGAACGACGAACTTTTTCGGTTCAAATCGACGAGTTTACATGCGGCGGTCAGCTGGAGAGAGGATGTTGGAAGCCTGTCAGTTGCCTACAGTAAAACACGGTGGAGGTTCAGTAATGGTTTGGGGTTGTTTTGGCAACGGTAAAGGTGGAAAAAAATCTTTAGGATAGAAGGAATCATGTGAAAAGAACAGTATCAAGAAATTTTGCTAACTTAAATGCTTCCTCCTGGATATTTTTTAGGGGAAATTTATTTTTCAGCATGACACCGACCCTAAACATTCTTCTAAACAACTTAGAGAACTTTTGGACCAATGGAAATCCGATGATGTCCTGGAAGTGATGATTTGGCCTCCACAATCACCCGACTTGAACTCCATCGAATTGCTGTGGGACCATTTGGACAGGTGTGTTCCAAAACTCAATCCAACATCAGAAAATCACGTGTGGGAACTTTTACAAGCAGAATGGGTTAAAATAACCGAAGAAACTCTAAAGAAACTACTGGACAGAATGCTGAAACTCTGTAAAGCGGTAATTAAAAACAAAGGAGGTCACATAGATGAGAAAAATCATGAATATTTTTTTGATTTTGTAGACTATAAATATTTGAAAATAAATAATAATTCATTAAAATTTAAAAAAATATATATATTATCTGGATTTTTGTCGTCTTGGGACTAAAATAACTAGGTGGGCAAATACTTTTTGACCGTAGTGTAGATTTCTCGAAGATCCTAAAAAGTAATTTATTTGAAATTCTTTATTTCTATTATGCAATATATTATATAAAGATTATGATGATTGTGTTTTCATATTAGAGATACATTTTATTTGTAAAACAGTTGATGTTTTATTATCTGGGCATGCAAAAGTAGTAATTCTCCAGCAAGAACTAGTTTGAATAAATCAGAGTGCATGGATTTAATTTTTTTATATAAGTAGTATATAGGCATGAAAAGTCATTAGTTGTATGAAAATTATTATATTAGAATTAACTAATGATAAAATGGAGCAAAAAGTGTGTTCACTTCATGTTTAAGTTCCGAAGAAAGACAGTCTCATCTTAAAATGATAATTATAATTATTTTCAATCTTCCCAGATTAGTGGGATTCACTGAAATATAAGGAACATGATTGTTGACGATATAAATGCGAAGCGGGAGGTGTGGAAAGATATAGTCTCAAAATGAACATTTTTTCCCAGGTGACATCTCTAATAGTTGAGAAATATTCAACCATGAGATATTTAAACAAATAACGTTCAAAGAGCGTTAAATCAAATGAATTTTCCTTGTATTTCTTGCCTTTTTCCCTGTTTTTTGTATATCTGTTTTAATAAGAACTTGATAAAAAAATATTTCTAAAAAAAAAACTCATTTTTTTCTTCCTTCCAATCAGCAAAATTCATTTTTATGGAGGGATTTGAATAATTCAAACATCCGCGGGCATCATACCAGCAATATGGCGACAGGTCATGTGATCATTACACACTCAAACCCCTTGTGATCAAAGGGGCCAAGTTGGACTGTTGCTACTGTATTCTATGTGTACTGTGGGGGAGATGTTTATAGCCAATAGAATTTGGCAGAATGAATTATCTGTTTTGATTGGTATTGTTAATGCCGCGAAATTCTCGTTGCTATAAACATCTTCCTGGCACTGTTTTGTTGATGGTGTTGTAAAATGGCGTTTTTCCTTAATTACAAATGCCCATGTTCTGAAAGTTACGGATACAAAATTAATTTGTACACCTAATAGTTTTTACATTGAAATACTATAAAAAATAGCCTTTAAATATATTTATTTAAATATATTTTCCAATAACTACCTGATTGAAATCTTTAAATAAGAACTCCTTGTAAATTGCATCCCTATCTTTTTGAACTGTCCATCCCTTGCTCAGTAAAGCTTGGAGTTGGGTGTCTCTCTCTTCAGTTGTAAGTTTGTCAGACTGGAATTAAAAAAAAATCAGTTTTGAAAGATTAAAGAACCTGATATTGGAGAACTTGTGTTGGAAAAAAGCAACCTATAAAAATAAAAGGTTTCTTGTTTTAAAAATGTTAAAAAACAGCTTTAGTAATGAGATAATCAAGAACAATCTACAATGGAAACAGAAAAATATGTCTTCCATGTCAATCTGTCCATATTTTATAAATAATTAATATTTATTATATTAATTATTTTAATTAAATATGTACTTCCAGCTAAAATATGTAATATGAAAATGATCAATATTGAATAGATTCAATATTATTTTTCACTAATGAATTGCCTGCTTTTAAGCTATACTCTACCTGTTTAAATTAAACAAAATTCGGAAAGTATATCAAAAACATTATTTTTTTATTAACTTTCAAACCACAAAGTGGATCAGTTTTTTTTTTAAATTAAACAAGCATGCAGTATAACAATCACAGAATTTCTTTCACTTTCTTGATAAAAAAATAATACTAATTTAACCTGTTGCTAAATGACCTTATTTTTATAAAAATCAATACAGATAAATACATAAAAGCTTTTCTACATGAAAAATATAACTTAAAGCTACTAAAAATATATTATTAACTTACCATCTTGCTCTGGGATTTTCCAACAGATGACTGTGGTTCACTCAAGGCTAAATATCGAATATTATTGAACAAGTTATTGTGAAAGCGATCTGAATTCTTGTCAACTACTGCACTTCTACTGGACGCGTGTCTTGCGGCCGCCGCTCTTGCAGCTAAGAAACTCATATTTTTTCATTTATTTTTAACACATCGATAAGAATAATTAGCCAGAAGATTGCGAAACACTTATCACATTTTATTGAACAATTTTTAAATAAAACTAGTCGTTTATTAACAAATCGTAACAATCTGTTTACAATTTTCAAAACGTCAAATTTTTTGAGGTTATGTAGTGGGAGAAATCACAGACATAGAGGATGGAGCATTAACTTCATAAAATTGACCACTCTCTAGAAAGAGACAAAGCGATTGTGCGGCCAATACCTGTCTCTTTTCTGTAGGCCTGTAATAAACAAGGCGCTGTACCCCGAGACGGAATTCAAGGCGAGAAAAGCCCCATACCCGATTTTAATTCAAATAGAACACTTAGAAATATTATTTTTAAGAGCGCCGTAGCTTAGCGGCATTCTAAAACGAGATAGCTACTGGCCATTCATTCGCTTTGTCTCTCTCACACTTTTGCGTCCATATTTACTTCACAGCGGGATACGGAACACTCAGTCCATCCTCTGTATCTATGGGAGAAATATGACCAAAATCGTCATGAATTGACACTACATCATAGTTACTTTAGTTTTGTAATAATTGGAATTGGGATATTTTGAAATTCGATTATTGGCCATCCTGATTCTTGATATTTTTAATAGTAAGGTTAAGTTTTTACCACATGTAATTATCTTGGATTGTGATAGAAAAAATATACAAATTTTCAAAATGCCTGAAGAACAAACTCAAAAAGTATTAAAAATGGAAGATATTTTAAATAAAGACAACAAATTAGAGGATGCCAGTAATCAGAACCGCGCAAAACCAAATAATGTAAAAAAGTAAGTAGTTACCTCCACATTTTACATTAAAAAATACTTGTAATACAAGTTAAGGGTACTCAATACTGTTTATTCATGCTAAATTATACAAAAAACTGTCTTACACACGTCAATAAATAATGATATAATAAAAAAAATGTAGCTATTATACTGATCAAAGTAATGACATTACTACACAAATGTTGATACATATAATTTCTATTACTATATCATTTACACTTAAGAAATATTAAGACAGTATGGAAACAAACTCCTCAAAAATAAAACTCAAAACCAAATTTAAAGTCAATCAATAAATGAAAATAATTGGAACAAAACTTTAGTGTCTATGTATTATCTAAAATTAACTTTTAGGAATAAAAAAACAAACCAAGACATTGTTATAAAAGGCAAACCGAAATCGGGAAGATTCTGGAAATCAGAGAAAAAAAAATTTTCATCAATTAAGAAGACCAAGGGGCTCAAGAGCTCATTTGAAAAAAAGCAAGCATTGAGGGAAAATTTACAGAGAATAAGAGAAGTTTCTAGAGAATTAAAGGAAAAGAAAAAAGAGGAAGAAGAGTTGAGAAAACAGAGAAGGAGGGAAAATTTGAAGAGACAGGAAGAAAATAGGAAAAAGTCTGAAATTGTACAAGTTATTACAAATACTAAAAAATTAAAGAAAATGAAGAAAAAACAACTTAGATATATTGAAAAGAGGGACACTACAACTGTTGCAAAATGAAGTTTAGTGTAAAATATCTAATAGTCATGATTATTATACATAATTCAACAAACTTTTTTCTAAAAATTTGGATATTGAAAATAATTTCGATGTGCAGCAAAAGAATAGTTCAGCTAGAAGTAGTGCCATGACGAATATAAATTCACATGAATTACTTCTGACTGAAAATAATTAAGAAGTTAATCAATTTTTTTAAAATTTAGATTTTAATGAACTTAGTCCTTCTTCTTTTTCCTCTAGCCATTCTCTATCCTTTGGTTATAGGCCTCTCTCATGTGCTTCCGTATGTCCCTGTTTTGAGCAATTTGATACCAATTGAGCCCTGCATTCCTTTTTTATATCGTCATACCAACTTTGTTGAGGTCTGCCAGTACTTCTTTTTTCCTTTTATGGTTTCCATCTGGTCACTTTTCTGCTCCAGTTATCAGTATTTTTGGCCACATGGCCAGCCCAGTTCCACTTGAAGATATCCTTTCAATTAGGTCTTGGACCCTGTTTTTTCCTGATCTAGTTTTTTGGTTTGCAGTACTCAAGTGCTAGAATTTTCTTTTCAATTGCTCTCTGGTGAATTTTCAATTTTCTAATAACTTTCCAGATCAGAACCCAAATTTCACTACCATATGGTAGCAAATGAACTTAGTAGTAAAATAAAATTTTGGAATTTACAGAGGATGATGATTTTGGCAGAAGTATAAGAAGAATAATTCTGGCAATCCAGTAAATGATGTCTATTAAAATCACAATTTGATGTGATATTGCAAGAAAAAAAAGAGGAAAATAATTATTTTTATGTAGAAGTATGTTTTGTAAATATGTAATATAATTAATAATAATAAATTTTTAAATAAAAAAGATCATTCATTCTAATTGAAAACTTAATCCAAACATTAAACTCTAAAGTCGAAGATATGAGAAACTGTTTTTTTTTCGTGATCTTGGGCCCCTGAAAGTGCAAGAAATACAAAAATTTTGAGGGATAATTTTCTTAGCGATACAATTTTTGAAGAAAAAACGTGTTTGCCAAAAATCGGTTTTATTCTTCAATATAGTTTCCTTAAAGAGAGGTATACTTATTCCAGCCATTTTCTAACATTTTGATACCTTTCATATAGTACAATTTGTTGAACTCTCTAAAATAAGCCTTAGTTTTGTAACTGACTTCTTCATTTGAGCCAAATGACCGTCACAATGTTGCTATGGTTAAAACTAATAAAAAGAGACTTTTACATTTTTTAGTTTAAAAAAGTATTTAAAACCACAGAAAGAAACCATAATTTAAGTGCAGTATTTAAGAATAATTATTTACCAAAGAGAATAGGATACACAAACTATCCAAAGCTAAAACTTTTTGCACACACATATCGGTAAACATTATATATTTAAATATCGCATAGTTAACTACAATAAAAAATGATCACTTCTGATAAATAAGTAAAACGTTCTGGTATCGCTTTTATGTATTGTTCTTGCAATCCGCGGACGCCAACTGATTTACATTCCACAATAGATTGCGCGGCGACGCCCCACATGTTATCCTACACGTTGTCGGTTATTGGCTGTAAGCATTTTTTTTGATGTACTGGTTTATTTCTTTTTTAATATTTCCAACAATACCTATAAGAAAATATATTTTGCCGAAATGGTTTTTTTTTTGCTTAAAAACCCGGTTGTCTAAGAAAAATATTTTTAATCGGAGATTACTGAAAAATGATAAACAGTTGGCAGCTTTTTAAATTTGCCCAATTACACCATCAGTTTTATGGAGTTGTGAGCTCATGTATTATCTTGGTGGAACAACACTTTTTTCTTCTCTAAATGCGCCTTTTTTTTCTTGATTTCACCAATAAATCGACGTATTAGTCTCCGGTGATTGTTCGACCCCCCCCCCCTCCCCTCAAGATGGTTGATCAGTTATTCCATGCGTATCCCAAAACATACTTGCTAAAACCTTTTCAGCTATAGTTGGTATTTTTGGACTGCGTGTTGGACTTAGGCGTGTAGTGGTGGATAAATATTTCGTCCATTGTTACGAATCGGCGGAAAAACCCCTTTGGATTACGTTGAAAGAGTGCCAAAAGGCATTCGGAATCTTCGACATGTTGCCGTTATGGATCAATCGTGAGAGTACGCGGCATCCATCGAGCACATAGCTTTTTTTTATATGCAAAATATGCCTCACGCGTTCCGTTGAAAGGTCGACTATCTGTCTCACTTTCATTTTGCGGTCATTCAGAACAACATGGCGGATTTTTTGTGCTTTTTGGAACGACTGCCTCATTTGGACATTCGGAACATGGTACATCATCGGTGCTTGTATGACCGCATCTAAGTTCACTAAACCATCGATATAGAGTTATTTCGACGGAGAAGATGTGCCATAACACTTCTCGAGCCATTCTTGGGTTCTGGCTGTATTTTTCCCCATCAAAAAGCAATGTTTAATTAACACACCAAATTGTTTTTGTTTCATTGTTTTGTAAAAATCAAAAGTAGCGTCACTCAAAACAGTTGTAACTGGCAAACTACTAGAGAAAATGTCATGAAAATTACACGAATCTTCTGAGGGTTAACACTAACTGAAAATCATATGGTTTTTTGTTTGTGCTGCCATCTCTCAGAAAGTCTCGGAATTTTCAATCCGCGCAGTACTTCCCTTTAATGTGAGAAATAATAAAAGACTTAATAAATCATCCATTGTTAAAATAACAATTTTTATTCTTATCTATTTATAAGATACATAAGAGTATAGAACGATAACAGAAATAAAATTTAATATTCAAAATAAAAATCACATTCTGAAAACGCCAAAATTTGTTTCTGGTATTTCACTATTAAGAGCAGCAGATAAACTCAGTCCGAGTACTTTGCGTGTATCTTTGGGATCAATAACACCATCGTCCCATAACCTAAAAAAGATAAGGATCGCAAATTATTTTTTAATTTGAGAGAAACCCCGATAGTACCACCAAAGGACCCCGCACGTATCTTATGGAAGATGGCTTTCAGTTAAATTCGCTCAAACTTTGCTATCTTCTAGTTTTTGTTATTCTGAACAAAAGTTCCCATGGTCACAACATGATCTGACGAGCCGTTTTTGCTCTATAAGGTCTCAAATATTGGTAATAATAGCTCAATCGTATACATATGTGACACTATTTTTACTATTTGTAACTACTTTTTTACTAACTTTTTAACCTTTTTCACGTTAAGTATAACAGTATAATAGTGTGATATTGTATGTGTATAAATGTGACCCCCCCGTTTTTAGCATTATCCAGGATCACGACGTGGACGTGGCGGTAATCTGACCCTGTACAATTCTTCAAGCAAATTCGGTAAAATGTATCCTTGTTCATTTAAATGTAATGGGCAGCATTATTTGGTATATAAATATCTTTCTTTATATACACATTTGTCCTGCTTTGCATACAAAGCCTCTGTACATTATTTAGTGAATTACACATAAGACATGAGCAACTTGCTGTTTGCGTTAAAACATTAAGTCTGATGCATGTAGGATCTCTTTCCACATCGCGCATTTCTGTATTGATAGACAAGTTACAGTTAAAACATATTCCTGTATCTCTGGCTATCTCGAGTGGTGGATAATTTCCTACTTTACAAGGCCGAATAGCGATTTTGCATTTGCCTTCATTCCGTTCACCAAGAAGATTTATCATTTGCCTAAAATTATAAAGTCGATTACAGACATAGCAATGACGTCTATTTCCAGCACGGACTGCATTCATCATTACTACAAAATACTAACTAATGATAAAAAGATATTTTATATATTTTAATTACATTCAACTGAATGTTGGAGGAAGTGCATACAGTTCTCTTAACAGGTTGACTGCCGACCACTCCGATCGGAGTGCGTCGGGTCTCTTCGCCAACGCCGTCTACTCCGATCGGAGTTCGACATGCGTTCTTACGAAACGTTTTAGTATTCCATCGGCGTTGTATATGAAACGTGTTTCTAGTGGTGGCGTTGCTTAAAAACGCAAGTTCTAACAGGTGCTTAAGTGGTTCCGCGGATTTGCTTTTGGTTTGGTTGTAATCTGCCGTACAATATGGACAATCAACCTGGGCCTTCTGGTATTAAAAAAAGACATTGTAGTGATGCAAAAAGGGATATGATAAGAAAAAGAAGCTAATTGACACTGAATTATTGCAGCTATTGGAAGAAAGCGGAGGTAGTAGTGACGAACATTACGTACCAGACACAGACGATAGTGATGTAAATTCAAGCTCCGAGTCCGAAGAAGAGAATTTTATAGACCCTATTCGGCCACATCAAACACTTCCTAGCCTTGATGAGATAAAATGGAACGACAGAGGTGCGTTAAAACAAATTTTGTTCCAGAAAACTCAGGAATTATTGGTGCAAATTCCAGGACAGGGTGCACCTATCGATTTTTTCGAAATGATCATTGATGATGATTTTTTACAAACTATTGTAGAACGAACGAACTCTTACGCAGTCGAGGTTTTGCTGCGCCCAGAAACAAGTACAAAATCACGTATTACTAATTTTAAAGATCTTACTCTTGACGAACTAAAAATTTTTTTGGCCCTGTTCACACAATATCCTTGAGCCGTCTTAACGATTATTGGAAAACTGATCCGCTATTTAATCTACCTGTTTTTAGAAAATATATGTCAAGGAATAGATTTTTGCTTATCTTGAGGTGTTTGCATTTTACATCTCCAGATATGGATCCGGCAGATCGGCTAAGAAAGATTAGATTTGTGGCAGATTTTTTTAACAACAAGATGGGAGAAATTTACTATCCTGGAAGAGAGTTGTCTTTGGATGAAGCTATGGTACTTTATCGGGGTCGTCTCCAGTTTAAACAGTATATCAAGAATAAGCGTCATAAGTATGGTATGAAGTTATACAAGCTGACAGAGCCTAATGGACTTATTTTGAAATTTCGTGTCTACGAAGGTGCGACGGATGTTTATGGTGGAAGCGGACATACTGAAAAGATTGTTTTACATTTATTGGAGGAAAAATTGGGTGTGGGACATGCTGTTTATCTAGACAATTTTTACAATAGTGTTATTTTAGCTAGGAAATTACTTCAACAAAATACATACTGCACTGGTACGCTGAGAGGAAAGATAATCCGAAAGAGGTAATGAGTGCAAACTTAAAACGTGGTGAGAATAAATCTATGTTTTGCAATGGAGTGCATGTCGGAAAATGGCCCGATAAACGCAATGTTCAATACATTTCAACAGAATTTGGAAGCGAAATGGGCATTTTTAAAAACAAAAGAAATCAAGAATCTGAAAAACCTTCCGCAATCATTGGATATAATGCTTTTATGTCCGGTATAGATAGACAGGATCAAATGATGGCATATTACCCTTGCAACCGTAAAACCATTCGGTGGTACAAAAAGTTATTCATGCATGTGCTGCAAATGAGCATGATAAACGCCTATTTTTTGTACAATAAATATTCGCGGTCTGACCAGTTACGATTATATGACTTCCGATTGGATGTCATAAGAAATTTACTAGCCAGACGACCAATTACTAATTTGCCGCAAATTCCTCCAGGCCAAATAAATGTCCACAGCATTAGCAAAGTAGAAAAAATTGTTAGTGAAAAAAAAAGGAACTAAAGAAACAAAACGGGTAAGCAGAAAGGAATGCAAAGAATGCAGGAAAAATAAAATAAGAAAGCAAACAGTGTATGAATGCAAAATGTGCCCTGGACAACCAGGTTTTTGCCTTAATTGCTTTGAGGATTACCATAAAAATGTACAAAAATGATTTAGAAATAAATGTTTTGAGTTCATGAGTTCGATTTATTATTTCTTTACTTATTTAATTGGACACTCCGATCGGAGTGTTCGGCATCTAGTAAAAATTTTCACTGGCAATGCCGATTACTCCGATCGGAGTGAAATTTTTTTTTTTCTAATATTTTGAATGGCATATAAAAAAAAACACATCCAATACTCATTTTAATTCATATTTACCACGATAAAATAAAAAATATTTGGAAAAATCTTACCGGCGTCAACCACAAACTCAAAAATATAGATCGGCAGTCAACCTGTTAACTAAATATTGATACTTTTGTATGAGCCAAGTCTATGATACTTGGTACAAAAAACAAATCATCTTTAATCATATGTGATTTTATACTAACGAAACCAATTATTCACGATAAAAAATGAAAAAAAAAAATGAAATAATATTTATTTCGAGAAAATAGTTTATATCAGAAGATCTACCAGAGGTATTGAAGTTCAGATACTATTAATGCAAAGTACGTTTAATATGCTCAATTGCAAAATATTCTGAATCGAATTATTCCATTCCAACCTTGCACATCTTTTAGAACAAAAAGTTTTACTGTATCATTATATACCATTGATCAGACCATAATATTACATATTTCATGAAAATAAAACACGTTCTTAGCAGCTGTTAACCACTTCATTTTTGGTAAAGTGCTACGTGTAGTGTACTCTACTTGAGACAATGCTTCCAACCTGAGGACGCGACTCGCGGAGAGGCTGATAGTGGGAGAAGAGCGGGAGTCACATTTATACACATACTATTATACTGTTACACTTAACGTGAAAAAGTTAGTAAAAAAGTAGATACAAATAGTAAAAATGGTTTCACATACGTATACGATTGAGCTATTATTACCACTATTTGAAACCTTATAGAGCAAAAACGGCTCGTCAGATCATGCTGTGACCATGGGAGGTTTTGTTCAGAATACCAAAAACTAGAAGATAGAAAAGTTTGAGCAAATTTAACCGAGAGCCATTTTTCATAAGATATGTGCGGGGTCCTTCAAGGAAAACTTTATTTCTAATGAAAGTTTTGTCATAAAGAAAAAAATAAAGCATCACTTAACTACCTGGCAGTACTAAAATACGGTGATCCTTCCGTTTCAAATTTTTCAATAATTCCCGATTTAAATTTATCTTCTTCCTCCTTTAGCCACTGTTTATTAGCAACTTGTGCTAATACCCCTGCCGCTTGAGGCCCGCCCATTACAGATATCCTTGCGTTCGGCCACATGAATAGAAATCTGGGAGAATAAGCTCGTCCACACATTCCTAAAACACCATGACTTAAGAAAAGTTATCACGATGAATTCAAAAATACCCTAGGTTTAAACCATAGACATAGAGAATGAATTGAGCATTAACTTGATAAAATTGACCACTCTCTAAAAAGAGACAAAGCGATTGTGCGGCCAATACCTGTCTCTTTTCTGTAGGCCTGTACTAAACAAAATATTATTTTTAAGAGCGCCGTAGCTTAGCGGCATTCTAAAAAGAGACTGCTACTGGCCACTCATTCGCTTTGTCTCTCTCACACTTTTGCGTCCATATTTACTTCACAGCGGGATACGGAACACTCAGTCCATCCTTTATGTCTATGGTTTAAACGTATAAATGTTTAGTTTTCTGTATGGAACTTAAATGTCAATAAATTAATTTTCATTTTATATTAGGTGGTTTAAAACCTTTTTAAAGTCAAAATTGAGACAATTGTTTTTAGTGTTCCGTACGGAACACTTATAAGATCACTTCGGTGTCTGTCTGTCTGTCCGTCTGTCTGTCTGTCCGTCTGTCACACCCGATTTTCTCCGAAACTATTTGTCATAGAAAGTTGAAATTTGGTAATAATATAGGAATTGATGGCCTCATCAGAGCCATGTAGTTTTGAAAGTTAAATTTTGACTTAAGGGGTTAGTTTTGGGGGGTGAAATCGGAAGTGAAAAAAAAATTTTTTTACTAGATAATCGAGTGTGGAGACAAATTAAAGCTTGTGAAAACACGAGTAAAAAATATATATAATGTAATACTTGCGCGCACTTTTCTTTGTATTATTTTTTAAAAACGCGAAAAATCGCTGTCCGTCCACCCACCTTATCTCGAAAAGTACTTATCAAAAAATTTTGAAAAAATTCTGGAATATTCTCCATGGGGTGTAGAAATTATCACGATTGCATTACCTGTAATAATTTATCTGGTAAATGTAATTTAATAAAGGTGGGGTCTGGCCCAAGACGGCCCTTTGCACTGCGACCATCATTGATCTATTGTGCCTCTGGTATATAAAAAACAGAAATTTCAAGGTCATCAATTTTCAGTGAAGATTGGAAATAAACTTTGTTGAAAACTTATTTGGGGTGTGATTTGTGAAGTCACTGATCATTTTATACTTCCGTTACAACATTTTTTATTTTAAAAGCAATCAACGTACAGAACACTAATTGCGCAAGTTCAACTTGCACTTGACCGGTTATTATTTATATTTTTAAGGGGCTATACCAGTGTAACTACTTAAAAATAAGGATATTATTCTATAATTTTTTAAAATATTGAAATTTATGGGATTTATGCCCCAGTAATGGGACAGGTAAAAAAAAAGTAGCTCCACTGCTGCCGTGATTGGCACCTCCACATTACCTGGAATCAAAAAAAAAAAAACAAAATGATTATTAAAACATAATCTTCCGTACCATCAACCATGGATTTTAAAAAATATTGAAAATTATAAGAATGGCGGCGTTTAGAAAAAAAGTATAAAAATTTTCGCCAAAAAAAGTCCGTTTTTTGCATGCCAAATTGATATTTTTGGTCCAGTCACAAAATTCATGGTTCATGGTACGACAAAACATGTCCTTAATATGCAAAAAAAAATTAAGTCGATACAATAAATTGTTTTCGAGTTACAGCCCCAGCAAATTTAAAAAATGCAGTTTTAAGAATGCGTTTAAAGAACGACTAACGTGTAACACATAAATAATGATCTCTTACCACGTACCTACCTTTGTGACTATTTTGAGTTCACTGCAGTATTAGATGTTTAACTTTCACTTACACGATGACATCACTGCATTGGAATTTTATTACCTGCTCCGATTCACGTTACGCTTCTAAAAACGAGTTTATGGCCCACCTAGCTGCTGTCTGGCGACAGCTGTCTTTTCAAAAATAAACTAGGCTGACTTTGATACTTCGACCTCTTATACTATACTATACATACAGAAGAATTGAAATATGTAAAAAAAATCGATTTTTTGAAATTATCACATTGGTATGGCCCCTTAAAGAACTTTATTAAACGAAATATGAACCATTTTGCTCGATGACCTTCGGCCATTTTTCTGGCAATACCATAATCCCGTTACTATAGAACTCCTGTGGTTTCTAGGCAAAAAATTGTAACCAGTGGTTTTCACAGGTCTCTTTTTAAACTAACTTCCCAGCCAAGTTCTCTCAATTTTTGCTGAGTCATCAAAGCAAGGTTGATCTGGCATTTTCTTGGTGGAAGACAATACGTTTTCTATTGACTTGTGTTGACGATTTTCTTCAATCTAGTGCTTCAATCTCAATTGCTGGCGGTAAAGTGCAGAATCAATCGTTCGGTAGGCTGCAGCAGCTCACGATGCACGATTCCCTTTCAGTCTCGCCAAACACACAGCCTCACCTTTTTTGGCGTTAATCCGGGCTTTGCAATCGTTTCAACTTTCTTACCCTCTCAGCTACACCAGTTATCTTAGACCTTCCTCGAATTTCTTCATTAGTCAGCCTATTCCTCAACGATATTCCAAAGATCCTCCTTTCCATCGCTCGTCGAGCTACTTGTAGGCGAATTATAATTTCTTAATTCGATGCCCACGTTTCCGTTCCGTATGTAACATGCATTGATCAAATGTGTTTGCTTTTAGTATATTGGAGACGTTGGAAAGGAAGATGTTCCGCAATCTGCCAAACGCCAGCCAAGCCAATGGTATCCTCCTCGATAAATCCGTTCAAATTTTCTTTGGATATTACTATTTTTTGTTCAAGATATACGCATGAATTTGTTCTTGTGATTTTCGCGTTTTCAATGTTCAGTACTGCTTCTTTGTCACAGTCGTCATTTGTCAAGAACGTACTTTTGGTGATGTTCATTTTCAGACTAATCTCTCTGGACTGATTGTTAAGTTCGTTCAGCATTTCTTCCAATTTTTCTTTGTTGTTAGATATAAGCACAATATCATCCGCGAATCGCAAAGGATTGCGGTTGAGCAGCATTTCTACCTTTATCAAAATAAAATTGTAGTAACTTGTGCATATATTCCACTTATCTTGAAAACGTTTTAAATTAAGTCTGAATGAACGTATTCCAACAGTTTTTGCACATCTATTATCGTCAAATGTCAGCTATCAACTGACACTAAGTATGACCCGATGCGACTTATATTACCTGGATATATGACACTAAAGCTATCTAACGAGAAAAATGCTACCTTTTATAAATTAAAGCTACATCCGGAAGTTCAGAAGTATTAAGGCATTTTTAATGAAAACTAAAAATACAAAATAAAAAAGGTTCTTATTATTATACAATATGTTTACCTTTAGAATAGAGTGTCGTCTACAAAATCCGTCATACATGTACCAATCAAAAAATATTTACATCGAATCCTTTGTCAAAATGACCACCTTTACTTTTAATTACTTCCTCAAAAATGCTCAACATTCCAAGTATTAATTTATTAAAATACTTGGCGTTTAACTTTTCTCATTCATGGTTTAAGTAATCCCAAGGCCGTGTACAACTGGACAGACAGCGATTTTTACCCTTCGATCTAATTGATCCTATCTTAATTTGATGAAGGAGAGATCAGGCGTTACAAAAGATATTACATTATATTTACTAGTCATCTGTGTAGACGGCCATCGCGCAGAGGTTGTAGTGTCTGCCTTCTACGCCGGCAACCCGAGTTCGATTCTCGGTTCGGGAAATAAAATGAAATTATACGTGACGGTCGCCTCTCTCGGGAAGGCAATGGCAAACCACTCGTAGTATCAGGTCTAGTAAACCCCTCTAACTTTGGCCGTTCCGCACCGGCATTAAACTGTAGGTTCCCTTTGTCTGTGGAACACTTAAAAAAAGGCACGACCCACAGGCAAAGGTGAGAGGGTCGCCTACATTCGTATCGGATATGGCACTTCGAGAGAATCTTCTGTATTAGATACCTTCGGCAAAGTTGCGAAGAGTGTTTAGAGTCATTTTTTGAGAGATAAAATTGAGACCAATAATATTTAACTCAGAAGGCATGGATTTTCAAATATCTGGACTAAACTATCGCGCGAACACTTTGAAGCACAGTAAATTCAGAAATCACAACTCCTCGTACCTTTGAATGCTTAAGTACAACGGCTAAGATTTTACGCAGTTTGCAGCTACTTATTCAACTCATTCGTTGTAAGTTGTCTAGCAGCCCTATTTTTGAGGTCAGAAATTCACATAAATAAAAGTTCTAAGAAAGAAGTCTAAAAACAGTAATTACCTCAGGTAACTGAGGTAGTCAATAAAGTCAGTAATTTGTTTTTAAATTCGTACCATAGATTTATTTTTCAATTAAAAATAGTCACTGCATCCAAACTTTTGGTAATATTGTAAGAGTCAATAACGCTACGGTATCTAAACTTATTTGTACTACAAAATCGCTAATCCTCGTTCAGTTTTTTTTGCGGCGTTGCGTGGAAACAGAATAAAGTAACTTTTTGCATATCGTCAGGACGCACTGAACGTCGGCCGGGGTGGGAGTTCAGTCCAATATTTTCTGGGTGTCTTACTGCACTCTTTCAAATTTTAAATGGATGATTGGTTTGGCGGGAAACGATTTTATGAAAGACTGTGTATGAAATGTCTTTGAGCCTACACTATGTATTTTGCAAGCCTTACTTTTGATGCAATAAAGTCGCTTTCATAGTTATCAGGTAAAACTAATAATAAAGTAATAATTTCTTTTATTATAATTTCTGATTCTGATATAAAATATAACCTTGATCGCATCAAATAGCCTTACCATAATTTCCAGCCCCATAGGAACCGCCGATAATAACAGTTATTTTAGGAACTTTAGTGCATGATACCGCCGTTACTAATTTGGCGCCATTTTTCGCTATGCCACCTGTTTCAGCCTGACGGCCAACCATAAACCCTAAAAATAATTTTAATAGTTACACATAGGTTAAATGAGTTATTTTAAAAAATTCATATTTGATATATGTTATTTGGGCTATATTCGACTTTATGGAAAAAATTTCTTGATTACTGAACTGGAAAAGTGGAAACAGAATTTACTAGCTCAGAATATTTGCATCCATATTATAGAAATCACAGGAAAATGAGTGGATTTAACGTGAATGAAACATTAATAAAAAAAAGTCGATGCATTGCATTCTTTTTAATTTATATTCCGAATCTATTTTTTGGGGACCTTAGAAGATAAAAAAAATTGGGAATAAAGATAAATGGGAATTACGATACATACTGGACAGAGTCAATAACATCAACCAAAGCGGACTTAGGATAAATATAAAGAAAACAAAATTCATGGTCATTAGTAAAGTAAATATCGACAATGTCAGATTACGAATAGGAAAACAAGACATAGAAAGAGAAAAGAGTATTTGGGGTGCCCGAAATACTTTTTCAAAATGAAAACAATATTATGCAACCGGGACATAAGTCTAACTACTCTATGGCGGGCCACCAAATGCTACGTACTCTGTACAATGGAGTTGAAGGATGGACATTAAAAGCATGAACCATGTCACGTTTGGATTCATTTGAAATGTGGTTGTACCGGCGCTTACAGGTATACAAAAAAAATTCAGAACATTTAAAGGTGTCTGAAATAATACTGTCTTTATTGGATAAGTAAGATAGCCAAGCCTCTTACTTACACTTTTGAAAGTATAATGTTTCTAATAATGAATCTATGCTTATACTAACTTAACCTAAGCTCCTATACTAGTGATCCTATAATACTAATTTAACCTAGGAAATGTGTTTTGTTACAAGTGATTTTCTTAATACTAAGACTAAGACTAAAACTACCTTAGACTAAGACTTACGGTAACTTAGATTAGGACGTAACATTAACTTAAAGTAAGATTAATTATAACTTAACCTAGATTGACAATCTTCTTGTCACGGCGGGCAAGGGGGGGGGTCATCGTCTTCGTCCGAGAGCAGCGGTTCGGACGGTCTTGGTAACTGGCGGCTGGGGTGAGATGGGAGTCGGAAGGCGTCCCTGATGCGTGGGTTGGGGTGCTGGGACGCCTTCTCCAGGAACGTCAGTTGAACTTTCCTCATGTGTGCCTTTATGGTAAGCACACCGAGGTCCCTATAGAGTTGTCGGTTCCTCATGAACCATGGTCCGAAATAATAGTTTTATACCATAATTTTAATGATTATACAGTTTTACATTATTAAAATGTATTTTTTTCAATTTAATAGTTTTCTGGCAATTTTAAATGTGTTTTCTGAAAAAAGTTCACGGTGGATGTCTTTTTTTTAGGATTTTTTTGGATTCAGCATAAAAAAAAATACTTAAGTGTTTCACTTAAAAGATAGACAATTTTTTTATATACCTGTGTTATTAAAAATATCATGGATCGAACGAGTGACAAATGCCAGGGTCCTCGAGAGGATGAATAAAGATCAGGACCTTTTAATCACAATAAAAAGAAGAAAAGCAGCTTATTTTGGTCATATTTTTAGAAACGTTAAATGCAGTTTTCTACAATTAATTATAGAGGGAAAAATTGAAGCAAGACGGACATCGGACATAAAGTTCTCTTGGCTGCGGGATCTGCGCCAGTAGTTTGACATTAGGGGGGGCACACTTATCCGTTTTGCTGAATTCTAGGTGATTGTCGCCAACCGCCGCTAAGGAGAAGGCACTTAAAAAGAAGAGGATGCAAAGTTAGTTTTTTATGTTTTTTTTTTTAAATTAAAAGTGCAGTCCTAATCAAACTCTATTGTATCAGACTTAAAGTTTGTAATTCAGATAATAAAAAAGTACTTACCTGTAATATTTTGCAAAAAAAAAATTAGAGGAATTTTCCTCTGACTACACAATTCGACAAAATGTGCTCCCTTCAGGGCACTTTCTGAAAACAAAACCCCATTATTTCCTAATACCCCTACAGTTTTACCATAAAGTTTTGCAAATCCACATACCAGTGTTTCTCCATATTTCTTTTTGAATTCGTCAAACTTGGAACCATCAAATATTCTACAAATAAAATCTTGATTAGTCTTTATGCTTGCCTGTCTATCAGTCTGTTAAAATTGATATTATCAGGAATTTTTTGGACTGTAAATTCGAAATTTAAAACATTTGTTCGTTTTTTCCTCTGTGTAGTCGGCAGGCTAATATCTCGAAAATATCTTGGCTAAATTTTAGGGAACTGCATATTACTGCATGGGGTGAAAAGTCCCGAGACTTTCCGAGAGATGGCAGCACGAACAAAAAAACCCATATGATTTTCAGTTCAGTATCAACTCTCAGAAGATTTGTGTAAAATTTTTATAGCATTAGGTTGCAAGTTACAGCTCTTTGAGTGACGCTACCTTTGATTTTTGCAAAACCATGGAACAAAAAGAATTTCGTGTGTTGATTAAACGTTGCTTTTTGATGGGCAAAAATACAGCCGGCACACAAGAATGGCTTGAGAAGTGTTTATGGCACATCTGATCCGTCGAAAGCAACTAATGTCGATTGTTAAGTGAACTTAAATGCGGTCATACAAGCACCAATGATGCTTCGGGCGCCCGAATGAGGCCGTCACACAGTGGGGAAAAACGAAAAATCGTGTTTCAAAATTGTCTAGAGCCTTCAATTTTGGTTCGATTTGGACGATTTTTTTTTAAATTGAAGCTTATTAAATTCCGAACAAAGTTGTCGGAGCCGATTTTTCAATTAAACTTTTGTTTCAAAATGGCGGACGTCTTCAAAATGGCGGTTTCTGATTATATAGCGACTGAGACACAGAAAACGCTTACAGTTTCAAACCAAGTTGTGCTAAAATGCCTGTATGTATGTTTTTTTATGTCGCAGATAATATATCTAATATCACAGTTACAAGATTAATAATAATGAACCCAAAATGGCTGCCATGAACAATAAAAGTATTATAAATATGAATAAACGCAGCAACCCAGCACATCTAAATCTTCCCGAACGAAATACATCAAGTGAAGACTCTGATTCAGACTACAAATGTAGCTTTTCAGAACCTCAACCATTTAATCAGAAAGAACTAAATGACTTAGTAAGAGATCTGAACTTACCAAAAGAAGCTTCTGAAATTTTAACATCTCGTTTAAAAGAAAAAAATTTGCTTACTCGGGAAACCAACATTACATTTTATCGTACCCGAGAAAAAAATCTGTTACCGTATTTTTCTCAAGAGAAGGATTTAGTTTTTTGTAACGATGTTGGTGGTATTTTGCAGCAGATGGGATTAAAACAGTACCAACCTAGTGATTGGCGCTTTTTCATAGACAGCAGCAAAAGAAGTTTAAAGTGTGTTTTGCTTCATAATGGTAACAAGTACGGATCTACACCTATTGCACATTCGACGACTTTAGAAGAAGAATACGTAAATGTTTCTAAGATTATGGAAAAAATTAAGTATCCAAGACCACAAATGGGTCATTTGTGTAGATCTGAAAACGGTTAACTTTCTTTTAGGTCAACAAGGGGGTACACAAAGTTCCCTTGTTTCATGTGTCTCTGGGATAGTCGTGACAAACAACACCATTGGTCAGTGCGGGAAGAGCTAAAAGTTGGTACAAAAAATGTTATGAACGTGCCTTTAGTTAGCCGAGACCGCATCATACTTCCACCACTTCATATTAAAGTCGGCATAATGAAACAGTCTGTGAAGGCGCTTGACAAAAGTGGCGAATGTTTTAATTTCTTTCACGCAAGTTTCCAGGATTAAGTTCAGAAAAATTGAAAGCTGGTATTTTTGATGGGCCACAGATTAGGCAACTCGTGAAAGATCCTAATTTTGTCAAATCAATGACTGAAGTTGAATCCAAAGCTTGGAATTCATTTGTTTTGGTTATGAGTAGCTTCCTAGGCAAAAAGAAATCTGACGACCATGTCGAGCTTGTTGAGTGCATGCTATCGAACTTGCAAGAGCTAGGGTGCAACATGAGCATAAAAATCCACTTCCTGCACTCGCATTTAGACCGATTTCCACAAAATCTGGGTGATTTTAGTGAGGAGCAGGGTGAAAGATTTCATCTGGATCTTCGGACAATGGAAGAGCGTTATCAGGGGCGGTGTGACTCACATATGATGGCAGACTACTGCTGGAGTTTGCAACGAGATCTACCTAAAGTCGTTCATTCAAGGAAATCTTATAAAAGATCATTTGCTAGTGTTCAAGAGAAATTTTGGCACGTATCGTTTGAAGGTTAGCACTTCCTAAAAATCATATGGGGCTTTTTGAAAAAGGCGACATCTATGTGTCAGACCAAAAACATTTCAGTCTGCGTGTTATCATTACCCAACCATATTTGTACTTGTAGGTATACTCCTTTTAGGCAATTGAACACAGGTATTTTTGGCTGAGCCTTTCACAACACTATCGAACGTATTCTGTTTTAATTATAATCTTTAACTCTTGCAAGGAAAACTGACAGTCTTCGTTTTCTTCAATATACTTATATATTTGTTCCATAGCTATATCTACCATCAAAATTTCAAGACGAACCTTCTTCTCGACATTATGACCTTGTGCTTTGCTCCATGAGCCTGCAGATCGGCTCTCAATCTTGATTTTTCTCTGATTATTTTTAGTGTTCCGTCATGTCATGTATTATTTTTTTGTATTTTTTTGGCCAAATAATAAAACTGTATATTTCAAAAGGTAAAGCTGTTAGCAATCTCCCAGTATTTTTTTCATAGTCAGGGCCATAGAAATACCCAATAACAGAAAAAAAAATAAAGGAAACAAGACTTGTGTTGACCAGTGTTAGCAAGAAGCAATATAAACTTTTTCTAGGGAAAAAATTGTCTTGATGGGAAATTCGAATGAAATTTGTAAAGTGAGGCAATAGATACGAAAAATATTTTTTCTTATCCTTGATTGAGGCGATATTTATGTATAGTAGATTAAAAAATTTAAGTGGTACACATAAAATAAAAATGTTGCATTGGTTTTGTATACAAAGTTTTTTTTATTCATCTCTTCCATTGACAATGTTGCAAATGACAAGTAAAATTTAACGTTTTAATATTATAAAATCATACTTATGTCTAATCGATTGATTGAACAACTCGTACATTTTTTACGGACGCCCAAAATTTTCCGCTGATTAAATAATCGGGGGTTGCAAATTCACTAAAGCGCGGCGCATGAATATATTATCCGCACAGGGAAGCATTCTTATCGTGAATTTTGACAAAATATTATAATGTTCTAATTCGTTGCATAATCAGTTCAATATGTATTCTTACTTTCGCAACTTTTTTAGTTTCTAGAACTTCCTCTGCTGAAGAATGTTTATCGCGCAAAAATGGTGGCATTACAAGAACAATCCCTTTCCCACTGTCATTTACACATTGCTCTTCTGACAGCCAACCACACGACACTTCTCTCTGCGACTCTTTACTGATATTTTATCCATAATTGTTAACACACTACCGCAAATACAACAATCTTTAACACGTGGGTATTCGGAGAAAGTGCGAATTTCCGCCACCACGCGCTGCTAGCCTTCAGACAGTAAACTCCGCCTCTCTGCCCGAAGCGACTATTAGTACAGGGAATTAGACGGCAATAAAGTGGCAATTTCTGGAAATACAAGACATTTTGGGTCTCTACTTATAAATCACTTTTATATAGGTTATATGTGCTTGAATAACATTATTTAATGAGTACTATAATGAAGTAAAACTAATGCCACCAACTTAAAAAAAATACCCTATAGCTATGCTAGTCATATATTGTTTCCCTGGTGAATATCTTGGAAGCTATTGAAGATAGAGACACGTTATTTAACGATGGCAGGTTTACAGCTATTCTTAAAATCTCGAAGGGTTTTTAACCTGAACCAACCTTTAATTATGGTGAATACAGATATATAAAAGTTCTTAAAGGCGAGTACAGATATATAAAAGTTCTTAGGGAAAATTATAGAGAATTTACTAGCATTTAACTGTACTCTACAGGATAGATGTTTGGTAGATACAAGACTCTTTGACAAACTCTATTTACCTGGCAATAACCTCTCTAACATCATACGGCTTCATAATATCCTTATCAACAATACCATACAATTCTTCAGAATCATACAGGGGAGATTCAAAAGGTGCTGAGAAAGTACTATTAGGTTTCCTATTTAGATTTTTTACTATATCTCTTGCGATTTGAATCGCATGTTCATCATTTAACGCATATAGTGATCAGTCACTCCAGACATGGAACAATGAAGGTCAGCACCACCTAGATCTTCTGCCGAAATCTATAGAAAATGATATAGAATGTAATGTAATAAATCTAGTCTCTTTTATAATTACAGTGCCACCTCGATAATCCGGATCTCCATTAAACCGGATTCTTTAATAATCCGGACAAACATTTCTATTGCATTGTGTACTTTATAATCCGGATTTGATAGTACTAGGTAATCCGGACCTGCGTTTTTAGACATCTACTTAATTTAAACTACATGGGAAAACTGAAATCGATGGTGAGGGGATTCCCCTAACTTCCAGTCTAATACATCTGGGATTCACACAAACTGTAGGTGCCTTTGATTTGCCTACAACGCATCGCGTATCGCGTCTAAAGGTTAAGGAGTTTGTAGTTGTTTGTTTATTGTCACAAATACAACATACCTACGTTCATATAAGTATGTAAACGTTTTTTTTTTACGTATATGTACTTACATATTAAAATGCCTTCTAAAAGAAAACATATTACACTAAAAATAAAACAAAAGTCCGATATATTAGTGGCAAATGAATACGGAGTAGGAACATCTACAATTTTGGATATAAAAAAGAAGTAAGGGAAAATCAAAAGGTATGTATATATGATTTATTTTAAAGATAATTTTGGGCACTCACTATGGATGTGTAACTTCTTTTAGATTTATTTCCAAATGTGATTCCGGTCCTGGCGTCAGAAAAACCTTACGAAAAGCCGAATATCCAGTAATGGAAACTCGTTTCCATACATGGTTTTGTACACAACGATCAAGGCACGTCCCAATTTCTTACGAAATTTTATCAGGCAAAGCAAAACAGTTTTACACTGAAACCTACGGGAATGATAATTTTAGAGCTAGCAGAGGCTGGATTTCTAACTTCAGAAAAAGACATGGCCTGCGTGCTTTAAAAGTTTGTCGCGAAAAACTATCCAATGATGAAAGTGCCGTCGATCCTTTCCTAACTTTATGTGCAGATAAGATAAAAGAATTAAACCTTGGACCTACTCAAATATACAATGCAGATGAATCAGCTCTGTATTGGAAAATGTTGCCTGAAAAAACGCTGGTTCGTTCTCAGGAAAAGGCCGCGCCAGGTCGAAAAATAAACAAATAACGCGTTACCTTTCTAGCATGTTGCAATGCTGATAGATCACAAAAATTAAAGTTGTTAGTGGTAGGAAAGCCAAAAAATCCGAGGGCTTTTAAAAATGTGCACATACCTGTTGAGTACAAATCATCTGCCAATGCATGGATGACTACAGCAATTTTCTTATACTGGTCATTTAAGAGGTCTCAACTTGCCTGAAAGAGCCCTGCTAATCGTCGATAACGCTTTGAGCCATGGAACTATAGAAGAGCTGAGTAGTGAGGATGGACAGTTTACAACATTATTTCTTCCACCAAATTGTACTGCACTTTTGCACCTATGGACCAGAATGCAATCAGACTGACAAAAAAGTCTTTTAGCCCATATTTTATCAAATAATGAAGAGAACCTTGTTAGGTTATTAAAAAGCATTAACCTGAAAGATGCTGTATGTCTACTATGCAATTCATGGGAAAAAGTCTACCCTGAAGTCTTGAAAAAGTGCTGGCACAAAATTATGGCTTATGTGGCAGATACCAACCCAGACACTAAGTATGATGCTGAAGATCTCTGATTCCTCTGAGTGAATTGCGTCACAATTTGCTTTCCACGAATAAAGAAATTAAAGGTAAAGCCTGAAATTTTTCTTTTAGTATTTTTCTGGTTAATTCGTAAATATTTAACAGATGTTTCAGATATGCTGAATGTTCTCACTGAGCAGAATCTCACGAACGTGGAAATATGTAATTGGCTTGAAAATGATGAAGATTTGTTACCACTGGAAGACATAGATGATACAGATGAACAACACGAGAGTGATAATGAAGGTTCAGAGTTAAATACTAATACAGACTGTTAAGAACACTGTGAAGAATGATGAGGCAGTTAAAAGTTTCAATGTGTGCATGAGATGGGCAGAAGAAAATGATATCCCTTTAAATGATGTTCTTGTACTTCAAAGATTAAAAGAAATTGCTGTTATGATGAACCAGAGAAGGGTCAAGCAGACAAAAATTACAAATTTTTTTACAAAATAAGATAAAACTTGATAAGATATGCTTCTATTTTAAATATTATTCTATATATGTACTATTTTTTAGTTGTTTCGTATTAAATGATTCGTTTTTTAATATAAATAATGTCCTGCTTCAGTAATTCGAATTATGTACTAATTCGGATCACCGCGGTTTTAATTAGTTCGGATTATCGAGGTCGCACTGTACTTACATTTCAGCCTAACCTTAGGCAACAAAGAAGCATTAAAAATCAATAGATTATAAAGGCATTAGTTGCTGCATATCCCATCGTATTTAAAAATTGAACTTGTACCACAGAACACTGCTTATAAATATTATTACCTGTTCTCCAGTAGCTGCTTTTACTAAAGGAGGTCCAGCCAGAAATATAGTACCTTGTTTTCTAACTATTATAGATTCGTCAGACATAGCTGGTACATATGCTCCACCTGCTGTACAAGGTCCCATTACGACAGCAATCTAAAGTAAAATATTTACTGATTAGCTTAACTGACCTAGGGCTATGGGTTTAATCCCCGGCAGCTCAGTACACTTTTATTTTAAAATGTATTTATCTAGGCAACATCTCACATTAAGCTGCTTGTCAGCCGACATCGGCAAACTTTCAAAAAGTGGCCACGCGCAATTAGGGTTCCGTACGGTGATTGCTTTTAAAATAAAATAAAATAAAATCCTTAGATAGGCTAACTTAATTAGGTCCATGACATGTATATATCTTAAGATCTAATATGTATTTTCACCTTTTTTTTTAGTCAATAATGTATAATAGTTATAGCATTTTAGCCACCTAATAGCCAATAAATCAATCTAGCTCAATCTAGAATCTGGTTAGAAAGGTGTAGGACAAATAGTTACTACCTAAAAATTTGTTTAAGTATAAACAAATAAAATAAAATTCTTTTGTCTCGGTATAGGACCGACACCATATTGTCAAGGAACATAGTTTGCATTCGTAATGCAGTCGTAATAGTTTTCGCTCAATCTATGCTTAATGAAGAATATTCCTGAATTTTTTTTAAATTTTTTGATCAGTACTTTTCAAGATAGAGGGGGAGACAGCGATTTTTGGTTATTTTTCTAAAATAATACAAAGAAAAGTGTACGCAAGTATTACATCAAATATATTTTTGAACTGATGTTTTCACAAGCTTTCATTTTACACCCTACTCGATGAACTGGTGAAAACTTTTTTTTCACTTCATTTCTCCCTCCCACAACTAACCCTTTAAGTCAAAATTTAACTTTCAAAACTACGTGGCACGGATTGGGCCATCAATTTCTATATTTGTGCCAAATTTCAACTTTCTATGTCAAATAAGTCTCAGAGAAAATCTGGTGACGGAACATTAAAAAGGCAGTTGGTTGTTGTTAGAGGGCTGCTCGGACTCTGAAAAGCAGACGATGAAGGCACCCGCCTCCTCAGTGCAAGCAGATACCTGAAGATTCATTCAACGACCGGATGGAAAAAAACTGCCAGACACGGAGTTGTTGGGAGACTGCTCGGACCATAAAAGGCTGACGATATCACCGCCCCTCCATATGGGTGAGGTGGCTATCTGAAGTCAGCCTGTGAGACCTAGGAGCCTACTCTGACAAAAAAAAGGCCGACGGCATGTTGTTGGCGTATGGTTCCTTGAGCCGGTCCAGCTGAAAAATTGGAAAGCTGTAGCTAACGTACATACTTCGCCGTAACTCTGTGAAGATGTTTATGGAGGTACTAAAGGTTTGGCAATTACCGTCGCGCGGGGGTATTAAAAACAAGATAACAGCGGGCTGAGATAGTACCATCAGCCGTTCATGTGGTTTGAATTGCACGTCAAACTGTAGGTCCTGTCTAGCTGACATTACCCAGTCGTTACTTGGAGTTGGGAAAAAGGCTCCCTGTGGTCTCCCCACCCAGACAACTACTCCTACTACTTCATTAAAGAATTAAATTATTGATTTTTTTTTTTTTAATTTATTTATGGGACAGGCCCATTAACTCATCAAGATAAAATACAAAAGTTTACATATATAAATGACACTTAAAACTACTTAAAACTAAAGACTAAAACTAAGAAATTCAGAAAAGAATCCCAATCTGCCTCTTAAAAAGAGGCAAGGAGCTGGAGAACAAGTCCAGTGATGGGCAGTTATTTACAATGCCCATAGATCTTGTCATGAAGGTATTAGCTCAGTAGGTTGTCTTATGATAAGGTTTGAAGAAGGACAACGTAAATCTAGTATGTCTAGAGGGTGCATACAAATTAATCTGAGATAAAAGTTCTGAACAATTTACAATGGAATTTAAAATTTTAAAGAACATTACAAGATCGCGCTGAACTCTCTGGTTAGACAGGGTATTCAAATTTAATATAGATGTCAGTTTTGAATAACTAAAAGAATCATTGTTAAAGAATTTAAAATTAATATGACATAGAAATTTACTCTGAACAAGCTCCAAGCTCCTAGCAAGGCAAGCAAAAGGTGGGTTCCACACACATGAGCAATATTCCAAGAGAGGCCTAACCAACAGGCAGTACACAGCATTTTTATAGAGGTAATGGATGAAAATTCTGATGACCAACGCCTAATGAACCCAAGCATCCTCAGAGACTTAGACGTTACCTCGGTTATATGAGGAATAAAACTCAGTGCTGAATCAAACTTAACCCCCAGATCCCTAACATTAACCACGGACACGAGGGAAGTCCCATTTATGCTGTAATCAAAAAACAATGGATTGCGCGATCTCGAGATAGACATAGAGAAGCATTTAGAAGTATTTAAAACCATACCGTTTAACTGACACCAGACACTAAATCTATCCAAATTACCCTGCAATCCCACATAATCCTCAATCAATGCCACCGCCGTATACAACTTCAAATCATGAGCAAAAAGCAAGAACCTGGAAGACCGAAAGCAGTCGGGCACATCATTCAAGGACAGGTTAAACAGCAGAGGCCCCATATGGGAGCCTTGAGGCACTCCCGAGAGCACAGTAATGTTGACAGACTTAAAATTATTAGCTCCATGGTTGACCTTATCAAAGGCCTTAGCGAAATCGGTATAGATGGAATGTACCTCAGATCCACTCTCCAAGGTCCTCGACAAGTAGTCCATATAGGAAATTAAGTTCAATTCAGCAAACTTGCCTCTTTGAAAACCAAACTGTTCATCTATTATAGATGGTCCCAATACTTTAGTGACTAGGTTTTCAAATAATTTAGGAACAGTACTCAAAATACTTATTGGCCTATAGTTTGCGATATCTGCCCTGTCCACTGACTTGAATATCGGGATTACAAAACTGGTCTTCCAATACTCAGGAAAGTAACCCTCCTGAACATATTATTAAAATTTATTTTAAAGATATGCTTTTTCCCAAATATCTTTTTACCTGTGGTATTCTCTTAGATGACATCACAGCCTGATTGTAAAAAGTTCTTCCAAAGTGATCCCTATCTGGAAAAACTTCTGACTGATAAGGCAGATTTGCTCCACCACTGTCAACCAAACATATACAGGGCAAATTATTTTCCTGAGCGATTTCTTGAGCCCTTACATGCTTTTTTACCGTCATTGGGTAGTAGGTGCCCCCCTTCACAGTAGCATCATTTGCCATTATCATACATTCTTGACTAAAAAAATTAATAGTAAGTATCTAAAAAATAATTTCCCAAAGTGGTGATAAAGAATTGAAATATTTGTACAAAAAGTATATAATATATCAACGATATTAATACACATTTCTATACTGAATTAATAACATTACCCACATATAGCACAACAGTTATCACTACTATGCCAAACATTATTTTTGCCTTTGACGCGCGTTTCGCTAATCATGTTGACACACACACATTTGACATTGGAGTAGTGATGATAACTGTTGTAAAGTGGCATTCGCCAAAGATTCCAAAATACCAACATAATTACCCATGAATTTTTCCAATTCCAGTAATTATACCGGCAGAATTAATATTATCCTCATACAATCCATTTGCAGCCAAGGCTGATAATTCCAAAAAGGCAGTATTCTTATCAAGGAGTAAATTTATTCTTTCTCTCACTAATAATTTGCCCTTACTTGTATGTCTTATTACAGCTTTTTCTCCACCACCTTGTAGAACTGAGTTTGTTTTTTGATGGAGTATTTGGACGAGGTTTGATAAAGAGGCATGATTGTCCTAAAAATATAATAAATTGATAACATCTATACGAATTAATTAACTTGACAGCACTATGGAAGATACTACTTCATTAGGGTAGGTTACTGCAGTCAATACTCTTAGGAAGTACAAAGGCTTGAGCTGCAAACTTAATATTCGACAGTGGTCTATCAAAAAATCCATTTATGTCAAATGGTTAAACTTTAGTTCAGTATTTATTAAGAAAATGTGGTTCGAAAATTATGTCCCCTCTTCCACTTTCTAAAGAAATTGATAGAAATAATTTTGATATATGTGACCTGAAATAAAAATTATAGCATTGAAGATCCAGTGTGATCTCAATGGAAATTTCACAGAATCCTTAGTAAAAATAATAAATTAAGACAAACAAATTACCGAAAACTTCGACGATTGTACATCAACCTTCGATCTGATCACGTTAGCTGAATATTTTCTTAAAAATTGCAGTAATTTCACATTTCTTACAATAATTTCTCTTTTAACCAACATATTTATTAAAACTTGTATAATATGTAGTTCTGTAATTACTACTATTTTTAACGAGTTTTAGATTTTCTTATCATTGTTTGTGACAAAATATGTTTTTGCACAATAGATTTTTATCTCTAATTAAAATATCATTAACATTTCAATGATGTAAGATCATTTACAACACCACAAAAAATGTTTTAAATATGAAAAATGTAAACATTAAACAGCTGATTATCAACATACGAGCAGTTAGGCAACATAGAATACAGATGAATAAAGTGAATTTAGCTATAATCGAAATTGGATCTTGAAACATAACAATACATTCTTATAGTAACGGTCGTTTAATCGTAGATATCGTTTTTCAAACATGAAAAAACAACGAATGGAACGTCATTTTTATTATTAAGTTAAAAATGTTTGCAAGAAGGTTGGTTTCATTACAAAAATTTGCGAAATACCCTATAAATCCAGTTTTTAAAAGATCTATGAGTGAATTGCATGGAGGCACTCCCGGAGAGGTAAATATTAAACAGAAACTGATCAGCCTAGAGTAATTGTAAATTTGATTTTTTTTGTTTCAGAACCTGCCGTTTGGGAAATGCATTGGGAATCCTAGAAGACTGACATTTTTCTTTATTATTTTCTATGGAACTGGTAGTTTGGTGCCTTGTATCGCTTTCATTTATTTGATGCACAAGTAATGTTGTGTGGTAAGTTCATATTTAAATTTGGCGGCTTCGTTTAGTGCAATTTTTTGTTACGGTTGGTAAGCATAAACATTTTAAAATACTACTTGACATTTGGCTGACGTTCAAATGTCAAAAGTTTTCTGATCCATTTTTTGTCTCACGTTTTTCTTCAGAGGGGCAGGGAAAAGTTTTTCTATAATTTTTATTCAAAATTCTTAGTACAGTTACAATGATCGGAAGAAGTAGTCTTTTCGCAAGAAATGCGATCACAAAATTTGTCAGATCAGGTCACGCCCACGGTGGTACACCCGGTGAGGTAAGGGTTTATTACATAACAATTTCTACGTAAATTTCCATTTAGAATTTTTTAAACCATGTTTGTTCAATATATTTTAAATTTCAGCAATTATTTACTCTGTCAAGCTAGATAGTTTTTCAGTAAGTCTTTTGTATAAAATTAGAGGCAGAGAACTTAATATCTTTGTTTATTTAAATAATATCTTGCTTAGTAGTATATGAAAAATTTTTACTTTTATAATGCATTGATAGGTAGCCAAAATTATTTTTACTATTTCTGTTTACACCTGTCTTTGTAATCATATTTATTATGATCAAATGCAGCCCTTGTCCTTAGCCAGTTGGTTAATTTTCTTAGAGAAAATGCACAGAGGTGGAGTTAGGTAAATGTTTATATAAGACAGGGTTGCAATTGACATAGTTTGGCTTTGAGATGGGCAACCTTGTCATGTAATGTCACAATTATCATTCTTACTAATAAGTTGAAACTATTTGTATTTCTTAGTGCTGATTTTCAATTTTTAATGTACACATTATGCCGAATGTACTGTGAGGACCTCTGAAGTCATCAAAAGGACTTTAGCATTGATTTCTGAGAATCCAGGGCAGTCATTGCGAAAATTGGGGTCGATTGTGGGTGTAAGTGAGCCGACAATGCTTATAATTGTCCAAGAGGACCTTCCATACCAATCCTACACAATTAAGATAAGAGAGATGCTCTCTAAAAATGCTGCTTATCTGTTCTTTGAAACACGAACTGGCGTAAGATTTTTTACCGACAAAAAAATTTTCACTGTTGATGCAAAAATTAACAGGAGAATTGTTCCCTGGTTTACTGACAACCCTAAAGATGTCTCCATTGCTGTCAGTACAAAATTTCCGACTACTATCCACGTACTAAGTGCTGTCTCATGTGGGTGATGCATTTCACCACATTTCATTCAAAAACAGGAAAACTGTGACCAGAGATATATATTTAAAAGTTCTGAACAAAATAGTGAAGCTGAAGTGTATAGAAGATATGGCGAGGGGAAGACCATATGTCTTCCAGTAGAATGGTGCACCGACTCACACAAGTTCAGATTTGAATCCCTTGAACTACTACATCTTGAGAGTGATTTAAAGGGTCACAAACAAGTTTCAGCATCCTAATGTGACATCATTAATGTTCACTATTGAGGCAGCTTTAGCACAGTGATATCATTAATGACCACTACTGAAGCAGCTTTATCGCAGAATTACAGAGGGTGTGACGGCGCTGCAGACCGAGAATGGAAACCGCATGATTTCTACAAAGTTGTTGCATAAAATATATAGTGTTCATTAAATGGAACAGTCTATTATTTTTGATCAAAACTGTAATTTTTAAAACTATTTTTCTTGTTTTCAGAATTTACCCTTTAGTCTCGAAAACCGTTTTAAGTTGACGGGACTCTTCATCCTTTTCTTTGGTTCAGGTTTTGGTGCACCTTTCCTTATCTTGAGGCATCAACTTGTTAAGTAAAAAATAACTTATAAAGGTAAGTTAGAAAAAGTTTAATAATTAGATATGAAAAAAAATTAAATTAAAAAATTCTTTTAGTTACTCAAAACTGACATCTACATTAAACTTGAATACCCTGTCTAATCAGAGAGTTCAACGTGATCTTGTAATGTTCTTTAAAATTTTAAATTCCATCGTAAATTGTCCAGAACTTTTATCTCAGATTAATTTGTATGCACCATCTAGACATATTAGATCTACTTTGTCCTTCAAACCTTATCATAAGATAACCTATGGAGCTACTACCTTCATGACAAGTTCTATGGGCATTGTAAATAACTGCCCATCACTGGACTTGTTCTCTAGCTCCTTGTCCCTTTTTAAGAGGCAGATCGGGGTTCTTTTCTGAATTTCTTAGTTTTAGCTTTAGGTTTTAAGTGTCATTTATAGATGTAAACTTTTATTATTATTTTTTTTTTTTTCATGGGTCTAGCACACATGCTGCTGGGAGGTTCCTAAAACGCTACAGGAGCGGCACGTGCGCGGAAAAAGCGATTCACGTTGCTCTTCAATCGCTGTAAATTGTACTCGGTGGGAAACACAGTCCTGGGCCAATTATTCCAAAGGGATGATGTTCTCCATATAAAAGACTGCTTGAAAAGTGTTGTACAAGGAGTAACAAGCTGAACCTCATACGGATGTGAAGTCTCAGCGCGACGTATATTTCTAACATGCACCATTCTGGGAGGAATTAAACGGGCCACATCCTCTGAGCACTTTCCATGGAAATACTTGTAGAAGAGGCTCAAATCGCTGTCCGTTCTTCGATGTTCCAGCGAATCAAGGCCGCCGGTCACTTCCGGGTCTCCAATCAGACGAACAGCTCAACTGTCACCCCTAGATAGAGTTTCTTCCAGGTCTTTGTTAAGTTGAATGCTGCTATCTGCAAATATGTGCATGAGTAGCGGATGTTCGAGTGTTTAAAGTGAATGAAGAAATAAGCATACAGTCATCTGCAAAGCTGTAGATTGGATTCCTGGTCCTTTCCAGCAGATCATTAATGTAAAGGAAAAAGAGAGTAGGAGGACAGTATGGAGTCAGTATCGAGTCTTGGGTCACACCGGCGTTAATAGTGCAGGTATTAGAAAGAAATCCGTCGATTGCCACTTGTAAAGAACGCTCTCTAAGCGTAACTTAACCAACAATCCGTCAAGCCAAACACGGTCGAATGCCTTGGATATACCAACCTCTCAAGATTCTCCAAACTGTTCATTTACGTTGTTCCAAACATGTTTTATATAGGTTAGAAGATCTCCTGTTGATCTTTGCTGATGAAAATCATATTGATGGCCGTTAATAATATTGAGTCCTAGATATTTTAGAAGATGCTGATTGATAGCCTTTTCTATAACTCATTCTCATTTCTATTGAAAGCAGTAGGATTGATCGGTAGTTGTTTAGCAAAGTCTTCTTGCCTTTTTTGGGTATCGGCTGAATTATAGCGTTTTTCCAGCAAGAAAGAAATATTCCCTTCCTATAAGACAGGTTGAAAAGTCTACAGAAAACTGGTGTAAGTTCGCTTGCACCACAGCAGGTATTCCGTCAGCGCCGGAAGCTTTTTTGGTGTCTAGCTTTATTAAAATAAGTTTTATGATATACTGTCGGAAGACAACATCGGACATCCTTGGCTGCCTTATGGGAATAACTGATGGTGTTTCCCTTTGAAAATCGATGTTACAATATGAAGCAGAGTTCCGCTAACAAGTTGGCTTTCTCAGTTGGTGTTGTAATCGGCTGTGTGAGAATCTGCCATCTGTGATTTCAAAAAGCGTTTATTTGCAAGATTTTTATTTTAATTGTGTACTTTTCCGTGAAATCATGAATATGGAAACATTACAAACTAAAAGGATTAATAATTACCGCACATTTATTTAAACTAATAAATTTTTAAGTAATATAGTTAATTTTTTTCTTTTTTGTTCCAGATTGGTAGTTGTGATCCATACTTAGTAATTATTATTTTGTATATTGGTGCACATTTATTAAATAAATGTAATAAAACTAAAAACTAGATTAGTGTTGTTATTTCTTTTATGTAATATTATTCATCGTCCACTTTAGATAGTATTTTATGTAAAACAAGAAATAGACCATATAAAATTAATAAATTTAGTTTGTTCTTTATAAAATAAGAGGGAACCTACAACAGATAGACGCCGCCAATACCGGAGGACGAAGCTGGACCAGCTTCTTCCAGCTAAAAAACGGTCGTTTTTCGAGTGAATAAATAAGACCGTAAGACCGAAGTTTTGGGTCTTTCGCGACTGCCCAAGTTATTATTGGAAAATTTAGATCTTAATTGATAAAATATCACGAGGGCAGACGCCTCGCTTGTACCTGAATAAGCCAAGGCATTTTCAAAGTTAAAAAAAAATACCGCAATTCTGATACTATACTCTATTATAGCGTCTACATAAAATTCGTACCGGATGTCTGATATTGTTATTTTTTTTTTTTATGTTTTTCGACCCATAGAATCTGAATTTGCCATTCTCGAGGCCCCCCTCTCAAGCCTTTCGCCATGGGTCCGAAAGGCCTTATTTGTGCAATTTCTGGGACAGCCTATCTATGGGGAGGGTAAATTGGCCATTTTTATATGTAATAGAATTCGTGGAATTCGGAACAACTAGTCCCAATGAACAAAATCATTTGGGTCTATTGTTATGGGCCCCATTAGGCCCAAATCGGTATTCATTTGTAATACCAACTTTTGGCATCAAAATGAAAATTTCTGGATTCTTCAAGTATAATTACGTCTGAAAAGGGTTAATTTCCTATTCTTACGGTGAGTACTTTTAAAATTTTTTTTGTACATTTTTGTTATAGAAAATATGCTGGAAAATATTTATTTTTTTAATACACTGTAAAAAAACTTTAGATCAATTTTAAAGTATTTACTTAATATTAAGATTTCCGAAGCGTTTACTAGAAATTTCATATAAAATGCTTTTAAATTCTACTATAAATGCAAAAAATTAAATTAATGCTTGAAAAATCAAGAAAATGTTACTGTTAGACGAGAGGTCAAAATTTCGGGTCACCCTCTTGGTCTATAATGATTACAATAGACAAGAAAATTATTCTTATTAACTATTACACATTGTGGAAATTTTAGAAATTTCGATAGCATGCACTATTCTCTATAAAACGTGAAAAATAAATAGGCACGTTTGAAGTTACGGCTCCTAACGATTTTATTTCCCGTCAAGGGGCAGCCATTTGAGTTTCAAGTAGAATAGAAAAGTTGTTTCAACACAGTTTCCTTCAAGAGTGATACTCTCATTTCAGCGATCTTTCAACATTTGGATACCTTTCATATAGTACAATTTGTCAAGCTCTCTAAAATAAGCTTCAGTTTCCCGTTTGACTTCTTCATTTGAACCAGATTTCTTTCTCTGGAGCCGCCTTTCCAAATTTGGAAAGGGTTAATAATCGCTGGAGAGCAGATCTGGTGATTACTGCGGATGAGGAAGTAATTCATAGCCCATTTAGTCCAATTTTACCATTGATTTATTTATTTATTTATTTATTTATTTAATACAACTATCCTACAGAACAATCCAATTATAGGATAGGAACATTCAAATATAACAAGTACAAATAGATAAGTATTTATCAAATCAGCATTTTAATAATTCTAATAACTACACTACAAGCTAAAGAAAAATAAAATAAAAAGAGACACACCTAATCCACAGTTAAACATGACCTACGTAGAAATGTCATACTGCAACAGAAAATATCAACTATATGTTTGACCCTTTCATAATTCATGCACATAACGTATATCGGCGAGTACATCAACAAGTTTGTTCTTGGAACAGGCATGTAGAAAAAGGAATGGTTTAGGCGAGCGTGTGGAGATGGCACACGGAACCTAATACTTGAGAGGGTGCAAGGGCATTCAATTCTGTTGTTCAAGATTTTATATAAAAACAAGATTGTAGCATATTCTCTACGCCGAGAAAGGCTAACAATATGGAATCTTCTTAATAGAACATCATTAGGGAAACCCAATGGTGGATAAATACCATCTAATTTAAACCAGAGGAACTTCACAAATCGTCTTTGGATTTTTTCAATATGATTAATGTGGATCTCATATGTTGGGTACCAGATAACTGAACCATATTCCAGTTTAGAACGCACCAAAGCATTAAATAAAGTGTTGAGGGTTTCAATGTTTGAAAGGTCTCTAGAATTCCTCATAATGAAACCCATACACCTATAAGAAGAAGCAATGATCTCATTTATATGATCCACAAAACTGAGTTTAGTATCAAACATTACACCAAGATCTTTGAAACGATAACATTTTTCAAGATCATTATGGTTTAAATTATATAAAAAATTTACTGGTAATTTCTTTCGAGTGAAAGACATAGAAAAACATTTCTTTGTGTTCAAATATAAGTTATTACGAATACACCAACGATTTAAAGTATCTAGATCATCCTGAAGAGTTACACAATCATGGAGAGAGTCTATGCATCGGTATATTTTCAGATCGTCAGCATAAAGCAAAGAGGACGAGGTAAGGCCTCGGGTGATGTCATTTATAAATATGTTAAACAATAACGGTCCTAGGACAGACCCTTGAGGAACACCAGAGGTAGCATTAATAATGACCGACTCAAAACCACGATAATTTACTATCAGTTGACGACCAATTAAGTAAGATTTCAGCAGATTTAATAAATTGCCATTAACTCCACAGTTTGAGAGTTTTTCAAGCAAAATACCATGGTCAAGCCGGTCAAAAGCCTTTGAGAAGTCTGTATAAACTACGTCGACCTGTCCTCCATTGTCCATACTTTCCGAAATAAATTGAGTAATTGTAACTAAATTGGTAATGTTTGAACGCCCTGGAAAGAATTCATGTTGGCTTTCAGTTATGAAAAGTTTAACATGATTAAATATAATGTCATATAGCACAATTTCGAAAACCTTTGAAAAGTTGTTCAATATTACCACAGGTCTGTAATTTTCAATGTGGCTCTTATCACCCTTTTTGAATACGGGACATATTTTAGACTTCTTCCAGATTTGGGGAAAGGACGACGAGTTTAAACACAGATTGAAAAGAAACGTGAGAGGCTTGGACAACACAGCTGCGCAATCCCGAATAAAAAAAGCTGGTAGACCATCGGTTCCAGCGGTCGATTTAGGTTTAAGATTCTTTAAGGCACTGATCACGTCCCTTTCCTCTATGGTGTTAACAATTAGAGATGAAAGAGAGGGACGTGAGCAGTTATCAGGGGGATTGTTCCGAAACGTAGAGGAATCAACATATGCCGATTGGAAGAACTTAGCAAACAAATTCACTATCTCCTGAGGAGCCGTAAACAATTCGTTTTCAAAATACATGTTGATGCGAATACTAGTTGTCCTCCTTTTCTCGTTTAGAAAAGACCAAAATTTATTTGGGTTGGTAGAGAAGTCCCTTTCCGCCTCAGTAACATAATTTCTATAAGCAATCCGAACCTCGATCTTGATCTCTCTACGAAGACGTTTAAATTCGACCAGGTCACAAATATTTCTAGTACGTCTATACCTTTTCCAGGCTTGATTCTTTTTTTTGATTTTACGTATTATCGAATTATCGTACCATTTAGGATATTTAAGGGTCTTAGGGCGAATAATAGGAACATTGTTGGAGATAACTGAATTCAGTACGACATAGAATTGGTCGCAAGCGTTATCAATATTATTGAAGGACCCCAAGAATGAAAAATCGGTTTGTAGAATGTCGTTGTAAAGGGATGGGTAATTCGCTCTTCGAAAGTTGTACCTTTGAGTCTGAAAAAGGGGAAATTTATCATGAATATGCTCAACCAGAATTGACATCTGTAAGGCAGGGTGATGAAGATCTAATGGTATCAAAGGATGATCCGCACTATATACATTAAGTAGAGTTCTACTAAATACAAGATCTAACAGACGATTATTTTCGTTATAATTACAATTATATTGATTTAAAGATTGATTTTATGGACTTGTGAGCTAAATGCGACCTTTTTCTTAAGTTTACCATTCAAACGGTCTAATAATTCAAGGTAATAGTGTCTGGTGATTGTTCGCCCCTCCCCCCCCTCCTTCAAGATAGTCGATTAGTTATTCAACGCGTCACGTGGAAGTCCAGAAGGTGGTGCATTATCGGTGCTTGTATGATGGCATTTAAGTTCACTTTTGAATTCCTCGGCCCCACAAATTTTGAAAAGGGCATCTAACGCTATATGTAGGAAACAATTTCCTGCCCCTTTTACTCCTCTCATGTTTTACTATAAATAATTACACCAAGTATTGGTTTATATATATATATATATATATATATATATATATATATATATATATATATATATATATATATATATATATATATATTATATATATATATATATATAAATATATATATATATATATATATATATATATATATATATATATATATATATATATATATATATATATATATATATATATATATATATATATATATATATATATATATATATATATATATATATATATATATATATATATATATATATATATATATATATATATATATATATATATATATATATATATATATATATATATATATATATATATATATATATATATATATATATATATATATATATATATATATATATATATATATATATATATATATATATATATAATATATATATATATATATATATATATATATATATATATATATATATATATATATATATATATATATTATAATTTACGTGTTCTTGGAATTAGATCATTAAAACTATTCTTGGATCTGTTATATTTTTATTGACGTTTCGACCTTCGGAAGAGGTGTTCTTCAAAATTTGCTTTAAAAGATGATATTAGAAGAATTAAATATAGATAAGTAATTATTCAGTTTGCCGTGTATTTCGGGGTTAAAATATTTGTAGCTTTTCGTAGTTTTAATTTAAGACACTTAACTGTATACATGAGGGCCTTACCTTAGAAAGTAGAGGTATGGGGTGTTAATTTTAAATCACTGTCAAAAACACATTTTTTACTTTGTACAAACAAACCACTTAACTTGAAGGACTTTATTATTACTGGTAGGTAGATACGGTTTAGGTTATTTACATCTGTTTTTTTTGTTTATTACAGTGGGCGTCATCTGAATGTGTACGGATTCGAGTATTTCTCTTTTTTTGTATTTATTTCGGTGTTGATAATTTTGATGTTTTTGAAATCAAAGGTATGACTTTTATTCATTTCATGATTCGTAAAAGCTGTACTGTTTTTATGGCCTTTGATTCTATTTTCTAGATATTGGCTTGTTTGCCCGACGTATATTCCTTCGCAGTTATTACATTTGATTTCCTAGACTATGTTACTTTTTTTTAATATTTGGAGTTTTGGTTTTAAGCCTGGAAAAATTGGATGAGAGCAGATTATATGATTTGTGATATAACCGAATTTTGTAGTTTTCAAAAAGTTTTTTGAGTGGTTGGGATAGTCCATTTATAAACGATAAAGCAATATAGGTGTTATGATTGTTAGTTGGTTTTTTACTTATTATGGTATTGTAAAAATTATGTATTCGTTGTTTGAAGATTTTGTTTATAAGGTACATCGGATATTTATTAAGTGTTAATGCTTCTTTACCTTTGGTTATTGTACTCTCTCTGTATTCTGTATCAGAAAGCTTGATTGCTCTATCTGTTAGACCTATGATTACAGATTTTTTTTGGGAATTCGGGTGGTGTGATTCATAATTAAGGTATCTAGAAGACCATGTATTTTTAGTATACCATTCAGTTTTTATATTTTCATTATTGTGGTGTAAAGTTACATCTAAGAAATTTATCTTATTGTTGTCTTCTGTTTCGAATGAATATTTTTGTGGTATCCGTTGAATTTTTGTAGGATATAATTAATTTGGTTTTTAGGTATAGCGGTCAAACAATCATCAACGTATCTGTAAAAAAATGGAATGTTGAAGTTTAATTTTGGTATGACATCAGTTTCTAAGTCTTCCATTACTAATTGTGCAATCACACTAGAAATAGATGCTCCCATTGCACACCCATCTATTTGTTCATAAATTTTATTTTCGTATTGGAAATACATCGATTTTAGAATAAGTTCTGTTGCGTTAATAAATTCACTCATAGGGATGTCGGTGAATTGTTTAATTTTATCCCAGTTTTTCTTAATGGTTTTAACGGCTAATGCTATGGGTTATACTGGTATATAGTGATGTGACGTCCATTGATATTAAGATATAATTATTTGGAAGTTTTGTGTTTTTAAGTTTATCCTTAAATTGGAAAGAATCTTTAATGTAGTGGCCATTTTTATATAAGATTTTGTGTAAGATATCTTTCAAGTGTTTGGAAAGTGAAACAAATGGGTATTGGATACATGATACAATGGGTCGTAATGGAACGTTTTCTTTATGGAGTTTGGAGTTTAGGAAGATATATATATATATATATATATATATATATATATATATATATATATATATATATATATATATATATATAAATTATCGATCTCCACCCGTTTCACCTCCATCTTAAGCCTTATCGCTCAAAAACTACAGGTTTCATCCCCACATTAGGTATTATATATAGTTTAAAACTGATATCTTATATAACGCTATATGTAAAAAACAATCTCCTCCTCCATCCCTTTTACTTCTCTCATGTTTTACTGTAAATAATTACACAAAGTATTGGTTTATATATATATATATATATATATATATATATATATATATATATATATATATATATATACTATAAAAAACCACAAAAAAAATTATCGATCCCCACCCGTTAGGTATATATATATATATATATATATATATATATATATATATATATATATATATATATATATATATATATATATATATATATACCTAATGTGGGGATGAAACCTGTAGTTTTTGAGCGATATTTTTTATAGGTATTATATATATATATATATATATATATATATATATATATATATATATATATATATATATATATATATATATATATATATATATTATCTACCTAGTTTAAAACTGATAACTCATTTTGTTCGAGGTTTATGCCAACAGACAGACAGACCGACGGAAATGAGCGACTATGCTTTTCGTGATTTAAAGACCCTAAAAACGTGAAGAAAAACAAAAATCTCGGAATGTGATTTTTTTTCATGAATACAATACTTTCCTTTAGCAACGGAAATAAAAAGCGCAGAGTAGTTTATAGCAACCCGAATTTGGTGAGATTTATAGTATGTTCTTATTAGCCCTGTTAATCCTGCCAAGTTCTGGTTGTTACCTCTCTTTTTTGCAGTGTTGTGAAATGGTGTCGCTTATTTACAAACGCCCATGAACAGAAATGGGCATTTGTATTTAAGAGAAGCAATACTCTAACACAAGAGATGGTACAGGGTTTATAGCTACCAGAATTTGGCGAGAATAACAATATCAATTGATACAGACAATTAATTCTGCCAAATTCTGGCTACTATAAACACTTCTATACTCTTTTATTTGTTACTACTTTAATTACAGACACTAATAACAACCAAAATTCGGCGGAGTAAACAATATTAAACAAGACAGAATTAATCCCACCAAATTTTGGTTGCTAATACGCGTTTGTAATTAAAAAGTGACCCTATTTCACAACATTGTAAATAAAATAGTGTAGAGCAAATATTTATAGAAGGGCTGTCCAAACCGTGACCAGCGACTCCTATTTGTACGACCTGCAAACGGGTAAGTCACTTGTTCATGCACTGCATTTAGCAACGAGTAATATTGAAGATAACATTGACAGAATTGTAAAAGAAATTAATGAAAAAACAACGCCCGCCAGTCCATCTCGTAATTTGTATTGGCCCGCTGATTTAAGAAAACCAGAATTTGTCTGAATTAACTGTCCGTTTTAATTATTTTTCTTAATGCCACCAAATTCTACTTACTATCTGTTTACAGTGTTGTGAAATTGTATGTCTCATAACTAAAAACGCTCATAGAAAAACACTTGATGTAGAATTCGGCTATTAAAGATTAATTAAAAGTTTTTTTTTATTCGCCCTCGGCTCGGATTAAAGTCTATTTGCCAGACCTATTTCTATCTTACTATTTGAAAATCTATTCAAGTGACGACACAATACCCAGGCAGACAGGAGGAATTGAACTTCCGACCCTCTGATCAACAGTAAGTTCCCCTACTCATTGCGCCAATGGTCCTCCCAGAATTAATTGATGCTACCTAAGTGACGCCACACTCTGTTATGAAAGAAGAAAAGAATTATATTGCTAGATGTCGCTCGCTGAACTGTTTCTCATTGTTACCAGTTGCAGAAATCAACAATTTCTCTGCTAATTTCTCCTCGCTCTTTTCTGTTGTTTTCCTATTACATGTCAAAGTTCCACAAACAAGTGCAAAGTCCAGCTGATTTCCTAACTTTATAATTATTTTTTTAAATTTATTTTTAACTTAATCCCTTTATTTTACGAGAGAAAAAAATGGCTCGTGTACTAGTCGGAGTAAAAAGAGTAATTGATTATGCAGTTAAGGTAAGATTTACTTCATTAGAACCTTTCTTTTTAGTTACCTACTTGAAGGGGTTTATGCCCATTAGTATCATTCTGGTTGATTAAGTATTGATAATTATTCTCCCATATATATTTTACGTTAAGACCGTGTGATGCATGACACATCTGCCATTTTATTTTTTAATTAATTTGATGGTTATTACAAACAATTCTCACAACTCAACTTTTTTTTTTTTTAAGAGTAGATAGAAATCTTAAGTTTATTTTTGCCAGTAATACCATACCAGTATACATGTTTTCCCAAGAGTCGGACACATCTTGGAGTCCCAGTTGCAGCTGAACTGGTTTTAGATTACTCTTATTATAGCACGCATATATCTCCTCTTAATTAAACCCGGTTTTATTAGCATCAGTTTTTAAAGGCTTAAACGTCACGAATTTGCTCTACACTCTCACCAATATTTATATGGAATGAATAGGATTTGTAATTTCTGTTATAATAGGGTTGTGTAAAATGCATTTCTGTTATTATTATAAAGTTAATATGATTTGGGTACATAGTAACTGACAAAATTGATGAAAAATGTATATTATATAATTTCCTAATCAAAAATTATTGTATAGATTAGAGTAAAACCAGACAAAAAACTGGTGTAGTCACTGATGGGGTCAAACACTCAATGAACCCGTTTGATGAAATAGCAGTGGAGGAAGCTATTCGTATGAAGGAAAAGAAAATAGCTTCGGAGGTTATTGCTGTTTCCTGTGGTCCCTCGCAAGCTCAGGAAGTTTTGAGGTAAGTTTTGTTTCAAATATTGAATGCATATTTATTTCCATATGGCCATGATTCAGTATAGCAGTGGGTCATAATATTGTGTTAATATGTTTATTTCTTTTAAATTTTACTATCATTATTTTCATTGGTGTCTTTTAGTTTTTCTTGTAATACAGATTATTATTAATTATGTCACATTCATATTTTTGTCAAAAAGATAATTTTTACAAAAACAGTATTTTTCCAAAAATTGATTTTATTCTTCAACATAGCTTCCTTCAAGATCGATTTACTTATTCCAGTGAGCTTCCAACATTTGGATATCTTCTTATAGTATGATTTGTCGAGCTCTCTAAATTAAGCCTCAATTTCCTATTCAACTTCTTTATTTGAGCCAAATCTCTTTCTCTGGAGCCACTTTTTCAAATTTGGAAAGAGTTATTAATCACCATTCTTATTTCTATTATTCTTACAATATAAATAAATGAAATATATTATTTCTCCTATATCCTATGTATCATGCTACTTTTATTTTAGATGTGAAACATCTGTATGTGCAATATTATTTGAAAATGTTTTATTAGTTATTAATACACTGATTGGTTACATTCATAAGTAGAAGAGAAGAAAAGCAAAAATAACAGTTTATCTCAAATTTACAAAATTACATGCAAAACAAAATCTGCCATCAAAATATACAATCAACTAAAATACCTCTCAAATTGATGATAATTTTTACATTTTATCTTAGTACAATTCCTTATTTTGGTTGGTAGCAAATTGTAAAGTTTAGGACCAAAATAATTTATATATCTTAGGTTAAGATTATTAGTATGTACTTGCTGACAGTTTAATTTGCCTGCTGTGCCGGGTTCTTGTTTCATAAGTATGGTCAACAAAAGGTTTTAAATCAGGTTGAGTATGTATATAAGATCATATGTAAAAATATAAATTGATCTAATATTAACAATGTCTTCATTAAAAAGCAGATGTGAAGGGTATAATCTATTTCTTTTATAAATAATTTTGAGTATATATTTTTGTATTATATTCAATCTATACAGATTGCTCTCAATACCAATATTCCATATCTTATGATTGATCCCACAAATGTTTTATAAATTGTAATAAGTGTTTTTTTATTTAAGAATTCTCTTAATAAATAAAAGTTATGAAAAAATTTACGAATTTTGTTGGATACATAATCAATATGAGGTTGCCACTTAAGGAATCTATCAATTACAATTCCAAGATATCTTGTAGATGAAGTTTCTTTAATAGAATGATTATCAACAACAATAGTACTGTATTGTGGTCTGTTTGCACTAGTAAGTGAGAAAGCTATGTAATTTGTTTTTGCTAAATTTAATGTCAGTTTATAAGTTTGAAGCCAGTTTTTAATTTTTCTTAAACTATTAATTGTTTGATGTTTTACACTTTCCCAGTGATCTCCAGAAACAATCAGAGCTGTATCATCTGCATAAGATATGGTCAAGCCATCAACACACAATTTTAACAAGGAGTTGATATATATTATAAAAAGAACCGGTCCTAAGACTGTTCCTTGTGGAATACCAATCTTTATTTTCTGTTTGTCACTCAAAATGTTATTTAGCTTGACCATTTGTATACGCTCCGACAAGTAATCTATGAACAGTTGCCCAGCTACTCCCCTTATTCCATACCTTTCCAGTACCTTAAGAAGGTCATTATGAGGCACCGTATCGAATACCTTAGCAAGGTCTAAAAATACTGCTAAACATGTTTTATTTTGAATTTAAATTATTAACAATTTCAGTTATTAATCTATGCATGCAAAAGCAGTCAACGTACGTAACATTAACTGCGCAAGTCCGACTTGCACTTGGTCAGTTTTATAAACTAAAATAAGGTTAGTTTTAATAATGTACTGTCTGACATTTAACCAATCTAGAAAGCGTAGCATTCTATCCACAAAAGTATACCTATTGCAGCCTAACTACTGTATCTACAATCTCACAATGTCTGTATCTGTACATGAAATCAGTAGAGTCTATCAAGACACATGCAGAAATCCGCACTAAAAAATCCATTTTTTTTTTGTCAATTTTTTACATTAATATTCGAAATACACCAAAAAATTTAATTCTTGATCTAATATCGTCCCTGAATACTTCATTTCACTTACGAAATTAATAGGAGTACCATGTACAGATACAACTAAGCCTAAATCAGAATAAAATTTACAATTTAACAACAAATTCTACAAGTATTTTCGTCGCGCTAATACTTCATTCACAACTGTATGAAGTTCAGCTTGTCACTCCTCGTATAACCCTTTTCAAGCAGTCTTTTTTATGGAGAACCTCATCATTTTTCCACAGTACAATTTACAGCGATTTTAAAATCCTTACCTGGGCTAAGTTAATTAGGTCCCTGACACGTATATATCTTAAGATCCAATATGTATTTTCACATTTTTTCTTAGTCAGTAATGTATAATAGTTATAGCATCTTAGCTACCTCATAGTCAATAAATCAATCTAGCTCACTCTAGAATCTAGTAATAAAAATTTACAACAAATATTTACTACTAAAATTATTTTGTCTCTCTACAGGAGCCACACGCGCACAGTAATGTTATGAAAAGTATATTAACAAGACCTCCACCATATTGTCAAGTCGCAGTTTTCAGTTTTTTTTTTACCAGATAAAATTATCAAGCGTAATGCACTCATGATAATTTTCGCTTAATCTACACTTCATGAAGAATATCCTAGAATTTGTTTAAAAATTTTTGTTCAGTACTTTCCGAAATAAGGGGGGGGGGCCCCCAGCGATTTTTGGCCATTTTTTAAAAATAATATAAAGAAAAGTATGCACAAGTATTACATCATATGTATTTTTGAGCTCGTTTCTTTTTTCACAAGCTTCCATTTGACACCCCACTCGATGAACTAGTAGAAAAATTTTTTTTTTTTACTATCGATTTTACCCCTCAAAACTAACCCCTTAGGTCAAAATTTAACTTTCAAAACTACGTGACTCTAATTGGACCATCAATTCCTATAGTTGTGCCAAATTTCTAATTTCTATGTCAAATCCTTTCAGAGAAAATCGGGCGTGCGTGACAGACAGACGGACACCAAAGTAACCCCGTAAGTGTTCCATACGGAACACTAAAAAAGGGTAAAGCTCTAAACGGATTTTCAGTCACTCAAGCTCTGCTCTGCTGTTAATTAGAGATGTTGCCAAGATAGCAATTGTCATAAAAAATCACTATAAATAGGATAAATTTTTATTATAAATCAAAGGAGTTTTAACAGTATTTTAATAACTACAAATCAATAACTACATTTATATTAACTTTGTAAAATCCTATAAATAAAAATGCTTAAATAAATAGAGAAAATATTGAAAAATAACTCTTAAACATAAAGTCTGCAAACTTAATTCTAACTACCCAATGATGAAATTTTAAAAGTTTTTTTTTTCTAAAACTTAAGTTGATAATTAAGATTTAAAAATCAGTGGCTTCTTTAAGTTTACTAAATTATTGTTTAACATTTTCTGTAACAGCATTTGTTAGAAAGTTTGATTTTAAACGCCCTTTTTTTAACAAAAAAAATTATAAATAGTTACTTATATTAATAACAAATTCTTAATACTAGTACTTCGGCTCTTGATTTCGAATCTGTCAAATTTTTAACTTTTTTACTGATATAATTACTTTCAGAACTATGATTGTGTTAACTACCCTCAAATATATGATTAAAATGGGAAGTACGGGCGCACATACAGGTATTTGAACGATC
>CM032446.1:16964295-17014154 GCA_019049505.1 Pachyrhynchus sulphureomaculatus
ATTAGCGGCAAATGGCACCGTGGTATCATCAGCAAAAAGCGTTTGCTTAGCTGCATTGTTAATATCTGGCAAGTCATTAATATATATCAAAAAAAGTATTGGACCCAGCACTGAACCTTAGTGAATTCCAATATTGATCACACTCTCTGACGACTACACCCAGGGACTCTCCACAGTTTGGGTTCTGTCTTTTAAGTATGATTCAAGTGCCATACTCTCGTAAGGAAAGTTGTATCCATTGAGCTTTTCTATTAAAATTCCGTGGTTAACACAGTCAAAGACTTTGCTGAGATCACAGAGAAGGACTGTGTTATATTGCAGTCTGTGAAATGATTCAGTAATGTGAGAAATACGATCCAAAAATACCCAACACATTTGCTTTTATTTCTCCTAAACTCAAACCGACTTTTAGAGAAGCATCCGTTTGGTTCAAGGAAATCAACCATCTGCCCCGACAGATATTTCTCGACTATTTTTGAAATAGTAGGGAAAAAGGATACCGGTCTGTAATTCTTCGGGACATTTATAACTCCCTTTTTGAAGATAGGGCACAGTATGGCTTTTTTAAGGATAGATGGAAAAACATTTTCTTCGAAACATAGATTAATTAGCTTAGTAAGAGGTGTTGTTAAAATTCCTCAATAATCGTGTTTTTTTTTTTACTTTCATTTCATCCCTTATTTTTTCATTTCTAACTCTATCCATTCTTGACACTCCATCTTATTTTTCTTCTTAACCCAAATTTGTCCACTCATGGACGTAGGTCTCTTCTAATCTCCTCCAGGCTTCCCTGTCTCTTGCCACCATTAACCACTGCTTGCCCGCTATTACTCTTATGTTATCGACCCATCGTTTCTGTGGACGTCCCACTCCTCTTTCTGTTTCTCTGGGTCTCCATTTTGTGATTCGTATACCCATCTTTTTCCGGATGATCTAATCACGTGACTCGTCCATCGCCATTTCATCCTTGCCGCCTCCAGAGTTATGACCTGATTCGATAGTCAATCTGGCATAACAAATAAGGAAAAAAAAACATAAATTTGAACTTAGGATACTTGGAGATAATTCATAAAACTAAAAGTTCATTCGTTGATTCCATAGTTCATCCTTATCTAAAATTAAAAATATTTTTTTTATTTAATTACAATTGAAATAGTAATAATACGGCAGATGACTTATTTTTGAATTGTGATTGATATTGAACTTGGTAATCAGTTTACGTCAAAACATTTTAAAATGTTAGAGGTCAACAAACTACAAACGAAATGACAAAAAAGGCAACTATTTCTATATTATTGCTATAATTTCATTTTATTATATAGATAGTTAAATGAGTGTCACAGAATATGAGTTTTCCAGCGGTTTTTGATTTCAGTACATTATTTTTCAATCTACAGTTATGCCGTTCTTAATGAACAAATTTGTTTCTCGCTCAAACGTTAATAGTTTGACGATTTCCATATGATTGCTTGGCTTGGTCATATATTATTAATGAATACGAAGTGTCACATAGAAGAATTTGATTTTTAATTACTCATAGTAAAGACACAAACTAATAAATGAAAGAAAAACGTTTATTGCCTTTCTTTTGAACTTGAATTGGGGTTTTGATATGATATTGTCGCGGTTTCTAATGAGAGAATTACTCGGAATTGGAGATTGTGGCAGGTTCTTGTTACAGATATTTACCTGTGCTAAAGGCTGCTCTTATGTCGTAGAGAATGGGTTCCAGCTGTAAAAACGCTACTGACTATGTCCCTTTTTTTATTTATTTTGGGCATCACCTATTTTTATTCAGCACTTGTATTTGCCTAGGATAAAAATAGGAAATGCTGGCTCCTGTAAACGTTGTTACCATAAACAGAATTGAGGTGTTACTATACTAAACAAAAAAAATAAAGAAAATAAGATTAAATTAAAACATACATTTATTTCTACGTATTTACATATTAGACTTGTAACCCAGTATAGTACTCAAAAATATTAAACTCTTAATAGAATTAAAAGATAAATATACAATTAAACTACTAATTATGTCTTCTATCTCTCTTCAGTCTTGATGAGAGAGCTCTTCTGCTTAGGCCAATGGGCTGAAGTCTTAGTAATAGGACTTTAGAAAGGGCTGGCAGCGGAATCGAAAAAACAAGAGAATATCTGAAAGACCAAGAAACTGGTAGCAAAGAAGATTTAAAAACCTCTTGACAAAGAAAACTTTAGCAGGAAGGGGAACTGGTGGTAAAAATTATGAAAAACAAAAGTAGCAGTAATAAAACCGGCAGTAAAAACCCTTATCGACTCTGTAGCATGTGGCCAGAGGTATTTGGAAGGAATGCGGTGCTGCAAAATGACGTCAGTCCGCTTGCCATAGGAGAGTTTTCTCACCTAAAATGACGGAGAAACTTTTTGGGATGCAGCGTCTTAAAAAAACAGGTGTCAGAATTAAAGTGAAACAACTGTCGTTCCACACTCTTTATCGAAAAGTTATCCCGCGCAGCAGCTGATCTGCTTGCCGAAATCCGTCGTGCTGGTTCCAACTTTTACGAGGATATATTATTCTATAGTACAGGGGTGCTCAAAAGGTCGATCGCGATCGACAAGTCGATCGCGAGTGCTTTTTGAGTCGATCTCGAGAAAAAAATTCCGATATAGAACTATTCACAGATTTTGTTTTAGGTAACTAAAACAAAATGTAATGAATAAACTACTAAAATTTATTCGATCCACAATTAGGCCAGAATAACCCCCTCATCACTTTCTTTTATCGTAATAACCCCCCTGCTAGCGGCAAAAGGCGGCTTTATCAAAGGAACGCGCGGTACTTGTCAAAGAAAAGCCGCGTTTTTGATTCCCGCCGATTTTTCTAGAAACTTCGGGCGGCATGTTTGACGGGAACATTCGAGACTTTGTTCGCGCCGATATAAATGTTGCGCCTGCAGGAATAGGAGTCAGTCTGAGTTGTAACTTGAAGGCGATACATTGATACAAAGTTTATTAATAAATAGTCCAAAATGAGTGCGGCGAAGAAAAGTAAAACTTATCATTTTAATAACAATTGGGAGGAAGAATTTTTCTTTTGTATGGTAAAAGATAAGTGCATTTGTCTCATTTGCCGTGCGTCAGTTGCAATACCTAAGCGTGGGAACTTAGAGAGGCATCATAAAAACGGTTCATAAAAAACTATGAAAAGGATTTTCCGTTACAGAGTGAATTAAGAAAACGAAAAATACGTGATTTGATAACTTGTTTGAAAAAAGAACAAACCACGTTCACAAGACCAGCCAAACAATCAAAAGCTGCAACCATCGCGTCATTTAAAATATTTCATATATTGGCGAAACACAAGAAACCATTTGATGATGATGGTTGTGAAGAAAGCATTTATTGAAGCGGGTAAGACTTTATTTGGAGATTTTTAAAAATAAAACAGAGATTATGTCTGCTATTAGAGAACTTCAGTTATCTCGTCCGACTGTCACAAGGCGTGTTGAAGTCATGAGTCAGGACATGGCAGTTAAACTAAAACATGATATCATGGAATGTACATACTTTTCTTTACAGGTCGACGAATCCACCGATATGACAGACACTGCCCAGCTGTGTATTGTTATTCGGATGGTATTCAATGACATGTCGGCTAAGGAAGAGTTTTTGACAATGATTCCTCTGAAAGGAAAGACCCGTGGCGAGATATATATGACGTTTTCTTCAATTTTGTAACAAACTACAAGCTACCAATATATAAACTAGTGTGCATTACAACCGATGGAGCACCAGCAATGACTGGAAACGAAAACGGTTTTGTGGCATTGTGTCGAGCTAATGATGATTTCCCTTCATTTTTCTTCTTCCATTGCATTATACATCAACAAGTTTTGTGTTCAAAAGTTCTAAACATGGAGGAGATTATGGGCATTGCAATAAAAATTGTAAATTCCATCCGTGCACGTAGCTTTGCAACGACGGCTCTTTAAATTGCAGTTGGAAGATAGTGAGTCAGCTGAACACACTGATTTAGTTCTTCACACGGACGTCAGGTGGTGGAGTCGCGGAAAATTCCTAGAAAGGTTTCAAGAATTATTGCCCGAAATAACAGCTTTTCTGGACGAAAGAGGCGATGACACTCAGATGCTGAAAAACGGAAAATGGCTGACTGATTTGGCATTTTTGACAGACATCACAATGCATTTAAAACACCATTAATTTGGAGCTTCAAGGTAAAGGAAAAACTATTATTGAGATGATTAGCGCAATAAACGCATTCAAAAGTAAATTGCAACTTATGATAGATCAACTGAAAAGAAAGGATCTGAAAAAACTTTCCGTCTTTGAAAGCAAGGATTCCTCAGTTGAATTCTGATATTTATGAGGCAGAATTATTAAATATTTTGGGCCAATTCGAAATACGTTTTTATGATTTCAGTAAATTGGCAAATATCGCATTATTTATGAGTTATCCTTTTTCGTGCAAAAACATTGAGGAATTAGCTACTGAAATAGCAAGTCAGTTTAACATGGACTCATGTTCTGTTGAAAATGAGTTAGTGCAGATTATAACAGATATACATCTCAAAGTCACAGCATCTGATACAAAATTCTGGTGTTTTATATCTGAAGATAAATATCCGAATCTAAGGCAAATCGCCCTTCAACTGACGGCAATGTTTGGGTCAACTTACTTGTGCGAGTCTGCATTTTCTGAAATGAAGATAATTAAGTGAAAATATCGCAATCGACTAACTGACGAACATATGTCATCATGCTTGCGATTAGCACTCGGTAATTACGTACCATCTTATGAAAAGTATGCTGAGGACATGCATTGCCACGCTTCAACATCCAAAGTCACTCTTTGGTTAAGTTTAGACACTAGAACTCGTTTGTTTTGTAAGAACCAATAAACTCGCAATTTTGAATAATTATGAATTTTTTCATTGACATTTTAGAGCAGACCTACACTTACCTTGACTAAAAAAATGCATATTGTGCGGAAAAACTAATATCTGTGCCACGATACACCCTACCTAGGCGACAATCCTGCATCACACTTACTTGCAGCCTCTCAGAGTCGATAGATCGTAGTCTAACAATATTGAGGTAGATCGCCAGCAGTTCAAGTTTGAGCACCCCTGATGTACTTGGTCATTTGACGTGGATCATCTAGTTGCTAATCTTAACTCTGCTTTTTTTTGTGGTCCTTAATCTAAACGACAAACTCGTCACAGATTAACAGTCTTCTCTTTTTCTTTTTTATTTAACTAATAACCAGTCATTTTGTTAGCCCTTTTGTTAATTCAAGGGGCTATACCAGTATGATAATTTCAAAAAACCGATTTTTTTTACATATTTTGATGCTTCTATATGTATAGAATAACAGATCGAAGTATCAATGTCGGCCTATGTTTATTTTTGAAAATACAGCTGTTGTCAGGCACATCTGCTCGGGGGCTATAAACTCGTTCTTAGAAGCGTAACGCGAACCGGAGCAGGTATTAAAATTTCAATACCGTGACGGCATCATGTAAGTGAAAGTTAAACATCTAATACTTCAATGAACTCAAAATAGTCACAAAGGTAGGTACGTGGCAAGAGATCATTATGTATGTGTTACATGTTAGTTATTCTTTCAACGCGTTTTTCTCAAAACTGCATTTTTTAAATTTGCTGCCGCTGTAACTCGAAAACAATTTATTGTATCAACTTAATGTTAAGGACATGTTTTGTCGTACCATAAACCATGGATTTTTTTATTGGACTAGAAAAGTCAATTTGGCCTGCAAAAAAGGGGCACTCTTTTGGCGAAAATGCTATACTTTTTTTTCTAAACGCCATCATTCTTACAATTTTTAATATTTGTTAAAATCCATTGCTGGTGGTATGGAAAAGTATATCTATTTTAATGATCAATTTGTTTTTTTTTTAATTCAAGCAATATGGAGGCGCCATTTACAGCAGCACTGGAGCTATTTTTTTTCTCATCTGCCCCGTTACTAGGACATAAGTCCTGTAAATTTCATTATTTTGATCGGAAAAAATTTGCGTCTGTGTACCCAACATTTTAAAACATTAGATGCAGTAGTTTTCTTTAAAAAAATTCTATAAAAATATCCTCATTTTTAAGTAGTTACACTGGTATAGCCCCTTAGTGAAAATTATGAACAACCAATGAAATTGATTAAATAAATTCAAACTTTTTTACAGTTTCAAAGACAGAGGGGCCCGATATGCCCTACTCATGCTTAATCCAGAAGAACGAAAAAGGGGTGTCATAGCAAGCTTCTCTAGGAAATCACGCACAAGCAATCTGTTACCACGGTCACCAGCTGGGAATATCGGTTACCGTTGTGATGCCTCTTATAGCCCCTATAATGAAAATGCAGAAATGTCGAGAGTACAAGGCTAATGTTGTTATTGTTGGAAGGGTATGGAAAGTTATTGACTATATGTTTTTAGTTTCCGTTCAAATGACTATAAAAAGCTTGCAAATATTGTTTTTATTCTCAATTAGGACCTCATAAATAAGATAATTATGGCGTGATCGACACAAGACACAACAAGAATATGCTCTGTACGAAATTAAACAGTAAGCGGGATTCAGAGCAGGAAGAACTTGTATGGATAACATTTTTAGCCTTAATCAACTAACCGAAAAGAAAGTAGCAACCAACAGAGAAGTCCATCTAATCTTTATTGATTTAACAAAGGCTTACGATAATGTACCAATAAAGAAACTGCGGCAGATATTGGAAAGAACATCTATTAAACGTTACCGCCATACAAGCGATAAAACAACTATATTCAAATTGTCAATCAAGAATAAAGATTGGTAAAGAAATATCTGAAAGCTTTCATATCACAAAAGGTCTTAGACAAGGGTGTTGCTTGTCCCCAACGTTATTCAAAGTATATATTGATGCGGCCCTTGATCATTGGAGGAAGAGTTGTCGAGGAATGGGTATCAAAATAGACGATGAGACAACACTCTATGCGCTACATTTTGCCGATGATTAGGTGGTTATCGCCCAAGGTCCAGAAGATCTGGAATATATGACAAGGAAGCTCATAGACCAATATAACAATTGGGGACTCACAGTAAACATGAGCAAAACAAAGTATTTGCGGATCGGTGAGGATAGGCGGAACCTGAAACTGGACAATAACATCGAAATTGAAGCATGCGACCAATATACTTACCTGGGAACTAGAATAGACAGCACTGGAAGAACAGAAAATGAAGTGGGAGAGGGGATAGCAAAGGGGAAAGGACTGATCGGTCCCATGAATTCCATTCTGTGGTCAAAAAATATCAGTAGGCAAAGAAAGCAACAGATTTACAACGTCATCTTCAAAGGTATAGTTCTATATGGGTGCGAAACATGGCAACTAAACAAAACTCTTGAAAGAAGGTTAAATGCTCTGGAAATGGATTTTTGGCGAAGATCGGCGAGAATTTCCAAGCTCGATAGGATATCAAATGAAAGGGTCCGGTCAAAAATGAAAATGGAAAGAACACTGATAGAGGACGTACAGGAGAGACGATTAAAGTGGTACGGCCATGTTCAAAGGATGCAACACCATAGAATCCCAAAACAAATCCTACAGTGGACACCTACAGAAAGAAAGAAAAAGGGAAAGACCGAAAATAACCTGGTCTGTAGGCATAACAAAAGCAATGTCCGAACGAAATCTACGACCAGGTGACTGGGATGATCGGCGAGAATGGAAGCTAGGAACTGGAAGGCGCAGAGTGACCTATAAACCGGATATATATATATATATATATATATATATATATATATATATATATATATATATATAAATATATATGTATATATATACGAGGTATATCCACAAAGTAAGTTCCGTTTGGTTATATAAAAAAAACGTGTACAGATACAGAAAAAATATTTATTGTACAAAAATCTACAACTGTTAAACTAATTTTCTACATAGCTTCCGAAATTTTGTAGGCACTTGTCATAGCGTGGCACAAGTTTTTGTATGCCTTCTTCATAGAAGGTTGCCACCTGTGTTTTCAACCATGTGGTAACATGTTCTTTCAGCTCGTCATCATCGTTGAAGTGTCGACCACCAAGGAAAGATTTTAGGTGTAAGAAGAGATGAAAGTCGCTAGGAGCGAGGTCCGGGCTGTACGGAGAATGATCAAACACGTCCCAGTCAAATTCCTGTAGGAGTTCTTTTGTCACGTTCGCAGTGTGAGGTCGGGCATTATCGTGGAAAAAAACAACAACACCTTTCGACAGTAATCCTCGGCGCTTGTTCTGTATTGCGCGGCGTAATTTCTTAATGGTCTCGCAGTAAACATGTGCATCGATTGTTTGGCCTTGTGGTAAGAAATCAATCAGCAAAATGCCTTTTCTGTCCCAAAAAACGGTGCACATGAGTTTTTGAGGTGTCAAGATTTGCTTAGGCTTAACTTTCGTTGGGGACGAAGTGTGCCTCCATTCCATTGATTGCCGTTTAGTTTCTGGGGTGTCGTAAGATACCCAAGTTTCATCCCCCGTGACTATCCGAGAAAGAAAATCATCACTGTCTTTATTGTAGCGTGTCAAAAACTGAAGTGCACTGCCCATCCGTTGTTTTTTGCGTTGTTCAGTAAGAATTTTGGGTACCCAACGTGAGCAAAGTTTTCGAAATTTCAGTTTTTCATTAACAGTTTCATGAATTAGTGTTCGTGAGATTTGCGGTAATTCCATAGCAAGAGCACTAATTGTAAACTTACGGTTTTGCTTAAGCTTCTCTTCAATTGCGTGTGAACCAGTTCATCAGTAACCAAAGACGGGCGTATACATCGTTCTTCATCGTGCACTTGATCACGTCCTTCATTGAACTGTCTGACCCATCTTCTAACCATTGAATCACTCATAGCAGTTTGTCCGTAAACCTCGCAGATTTGCCGATAAATTTCACTTGGTTTAAACTTTCTTTGCATTTAGAAAACGAATCACAGATCTGATGTCACAAGCGGCGACATTTTCAATTAAGGCTGACAACATAAAGAAGCACTACAAAGAACAGGTCGGCAGCAGCGATCTGAAAATGGGGTACATTTCTTCTGCTTGAGTCAGAGTAACTGCCACGCATGCTCGGAACTGCGATCGCAGCGCTGCCGCGGATAGAAATAGAAACGGAACTTACTTTGTGGATATACCTCGTATATATATATATATATATATATATATATATATATATATATATATAATATATATATATATATATATATATATGGCGTGATTGACAGGTACATGGCTTACGTTTAAATACAGTTGATCAAGTAAGAACGTTTCGCCTATAACTTGTAACCGGTAAAGGAACTTCCTCTTTTTTGACATTATCGTTGGCACCCCTGCAAACAATGCTCTGTGGAAACAGGTTCATTTCTAACCTCATTTATGGTTAAATAGTATATTATTGAACATGAGTGCCGCGTACGCTTCGCGGTTCGAGGCTGTGTTCCTATGTAATCATCCAAAAGGTCCGAAAATCACTCCTACAGCGGCTGATAAATATGTAGGCAAGCGAGAGCATTCTTTAGCAAGCGGGTGAAACTATACTCTCAGTTAAAAAATGTTGATGATCAACCAGAACGTGGTTCAAGAGGAAATGTGTCGGAGATGTCACGTTATCAAAGACCATTCACAGTTACAGCTTCACCAGCAGCATCATTTTCGAAGTAATAAAATAATTTAACAATTTTAACGCGTTATTGTATATTATACGACTCCATTTTTATAAATGTCATACGTTACACTTTTCAAATGTCACAAGACCTAGGTTATTTCGTAATGCCATCTGTGTCTTATTCAAGAATTAAAAAAAAACTGGTCAATTTGAAAGATCTTATATAAGGTATTGTTAATTGAAAACGGCAAACTATCTAATAATTAAGTTGTTAACACGAGCTCCCAACCTATTAAATATGTAAAAAAAATGTTTTTAAATGAGTTGTTAAATATTACTCTGTACTTTTATATTACAGGACATGGCTGAAGCCAAACAGGCAGCCTACAAATTATCAAAAGAAAAGGGAATGACCTATATCAACGGATACGACCATCCACACATTATAGCCGGACAAGGGACCATAGGTTTGGAAATATTGGAACAAGTACCTGATATAGATGCTGTAGTGGTGCCGACTGGTGGTGGAGGTTTACTGGCTGGGGTGTCGGTCGCCATAAAGATGTTGAACCCTAATATTCAAATTATTGTAAGCATTTAGAATATCTTCTTATAGTTAGCATTCAGCAGTAGTCCTATCTTCTCTGATTTGTGTTGTAGTTCAGTAATCATTTCCTGCGTGTCTTCAAAATTATCTGATATTTGCACTACATCATCAGCATAACGCAGATGATTTAACTTTTGCCCATTTATACTGATCCCTTTTTTCCCATTCTTCCCAAACTTCCTCTAATGCGATAGCAGTATTAGAAGCAGTTAATTATTATTATATAATAAATAACTAGGTTAAGTGAGGAGGCCTAGCTTCGACTGCACCTTTACTATACTGGATGATCATAATAAAGGCACTATTACTATTTCCACAAAAAAGTTCTTCTCTTTCTCACATTTGGTCATTGTGGTTCCATGTTTGGCTGACGGGCTCAAGCCAAGTCAGCATAAACGCTATTACTATTGTGTATTAAGGAATGACCTGACAATATTACATGTTTTCAAAATCACTGACTTCTGAATGTTTCTGTGTATGTTTGTGTTGAGTCCTAATTGTACTAAGTGTGGTGTGAATGTTATTGGTGTAAGGCCCGAGGCTAATATGATGAGGAGGACAATGATGACTTTTTCTTGTTTCAGACTTTTTATTTCTGTTGCACGGTCTGTGTATTTAGTGATTTTTTCTGTGTATTTCGTTTGGATGTTTGTGTCGTTGGGGACAGCTATGTGAATTAGATAGGTGACTTTTCCTTTTTTACACTGAAAAGTTATATCGGGTCTATTGGCGGAGACTGTTTTATCTGTATGGATACTGATGTCCCAGTAGAGCTTGTAATTTTTATTTTCAAGGATGGATGTTGGTGTATATTTGTAGTAGGGATCTGGGTTTTCTATGCGTTTGTATGTTGTGACTAGTGCTTGGTGAACTACTTTGCAGCTGAGTCATGTCTGGCTGTGTATTCCGTTCCGGCTAATATTTTACATCCGCTTATTATGTTCGTTTCTTTCTGCTGGTGGTATTTCCTGCATCTGTCTTCTGTAATGGTTGGGGTTTTGATGATATGCGTTTGGTAGTTTCTGGTTAATACGACTTTATCCTGGATGGCAAGTAAGAAGCCTTCTGTTTTAGGGAATAGCTGCCCATCCTGTAAGCAGGTGTATGATTGTTTTTTATTTACGTGGTCTTGTTCTATGTGGTATCTGTGTTTTCCGTGTAGTGTTTTTTTTGACCATGTTTCCATCTTTTCCTGTTGTAATTGGGTGTGACTGTGTGTGTCTGCTGGGTGGTCTGCACGGGCTAAGTCGAGAGGTGTGTAGTTTTTGTCTGCTTTCACTATAGCTGTGTGGAAGCGGGTTTGCTTGGTGTGAAAGAAGTTCCTAAGTGCTTGTATTTGTTCTGTGTGTAGTGATCTGATGTCTATAATTCCTCTTCCTCCTGCCTGCCTCTCGATGGTAAGTCTTTCTTTGCATGCGTTCTATTACTATTATTATTATTATCGTTCTATTACTATTATTATTATTATCGTTCTATTACTATTATTATTATTATGAATTTCGAACTATATATTATAGGGTGTAGAGTCAGAAAGATGTGCAAGTTACTCGAATGCCATAAGTAATAACAAACCAGTTCATACACCGATAGAAGGTACATTGGCTGATGGTTTTTTTAGCAGTTCCGCAAGCCGGATTCAACGCCTGGGCGACGTCAAAAAATTTAATTGATAAAATGGTAAGTAAAAATACCGACTTATTCACTATAAAGATTGTAACATTCTAATTTCAATTATAAATTAGTTGTTTCCTTTTTGGAACACAACTTATTTCAAATTTATACCCCTTAATGCTAATATTTGCGCCATCCAACAATATTACTAATCTCTTATTTTGATTTTTATTTGTACCTGCCCTTATTGTCCCCAAAATTAACTTTATTATTAATATTACTATTTCTCTGGCTCAAGTGTGCTATGATGGTGTATTTTAAAGCTCTAACCATAGAAATGGCTACCCAACTTAGTTTCAAGTTAAATTTAGGATGACTTCCGATCAGGAGCACCCTGAGAACTGAGGAAACTATTAGGCTTATTGAGGGTTTGCAGCTGTTAGAGCGACAACTGAGGATCTCGGTGCTTGTTAATGAAGCTCGAGTATCCAAAAGTACCATTTTCAAGATTGTATACGAAGATTTAGGGATGAAAAAACTTTCTGCACGATGGATCCCCAAATTTCTTACTCCAGAGCAGACTGGCGAGGAAAGAAATTTCTCAAGAACATATAGGCGCGATAGAAGTTACTTTTCGCGAATTGCCACAGGCTTGCGATCATGTATGACAATGGTGAACGTTCTAATAATAAAATCATGCTCTTAAACAACCTCTGACAGGGGGCTGGTATGCTTTCATACAGCAGGCAAAAATGCAAATTGTTGTTATCGTACTGATAAAATACCTGTCTTACAAATATTACAAAGTACGTGTATTTTTAGGTAGTGGTAAACGAAAAATGGATTGCCCTGGCTATTTTAAGGTTTATAGAAAATGAGAAGTGTGTAGTTGAAGGCGCTGGTGCTTGTGGTTTGGCCGCCATTTTAGCAGGGCAGTTGAATGAGTTTTAAGGGTAAAAGGTAAGAAATATGACTTACATTCAGTGTTATAATTTTATTACGCTTCCCAAGACATTTTAACCATTGGTTTACTAATTAAATACCTAAACTTGCCCATCTTCTTCTTAATGTGCCTTCTCGTCTGAGGATGGTGGCATTTGTCCATCTGGTCTTATCTACTGCCGCTCTAAATAGTTCAGTAGATGTCATATTTCTCCACTGCCTTAAGTTTTTCAATCGCGCGGCGCCTTCCTGGTCCCCTTACCGATTATTTTTCCTTCAATTATGAGTTGTAGGAGTTCATATTTTTGGTTTCTCATAATGTGGCCAAAGTGTGTCTTTTTCTCTCTTTAACATTTGTAATTAATTCTCTTTCTTTGCCGTCCGGTTACGTATTTCCACGTTTGTGGTATGTGCTGTCTAAAGAACGCGCGACATTCGGCGGTAGCACCACATCTCGAAAGACTCTATTCTGTTGTGTTGTTTCTGTGACTGTTACCGCTTCTATGCTATACAACATGACCAAGAATACGTAGCATCTTAGCATTCATTTTCTTGTTTTTAAGTGTAGTTTGCAGCTACGAGTATGCTGTGCATTTTCCCCTTCGTGCTTTTTCAATTTTTGAGAATATTTCATTAGAGTGGTCCTAATCTTCACTAATTATGCTATTTAAGTACGTTATTTTTGTGTGTTTGTTGGTGTATTCGAATATTTATATTTGTATTGGGATTTTTACTGACCACTTGGTTTTGCTCGTATTCAGTCTTTTACCATATTCCTCCCATGTATTAACAATTCATGTGTAACGGAGATTATTTGTACACACACCTTTTATTGTTATTCCATCTGTACTATCAGCTTTATTGAAGATTCCCTCCGAATAGATACTGAGTAAGGGGAGACAAGATACATCCTGACGTACGTCTTTCTTTCTTTAATTTCTTTGGACATGTAATTCTCAACTTCTATTTCGACAGTCTAGTTCCGGTATAAAAATGATATTATTTGTAGGTCTTTGCCATCAATGGTACAAGACTGTAGTACTTCCATCATCTTCTCGTGATTTGCCATATCGAATGGAATTTTGGAAATCTATGAAGCATAGATAAACATCAGAGTTTACATCTCTATTGTCCGTTCCTAAAGCCAAACTGTGTTTGTCCAGTTCGTTCATCTAGTTTTTTGTATATTCTTTGGTGGATTATTTTAAGGAAGAGTTTCAAAAGGTCGTTTATTAGACTTACATTTTGATATTCTTCGCCCTTTCCAGGGTTATTTTTTTTTGGCATTGGTATAGAAACTGATGTTAGCCAATCATTAGGTACCTTGCCTGTAGTGTATACTATATTGAAGAGGTCTTGCCTAATGTCTATATGTTTTTCAAGAAATATTTTGATGATTTCTGTAGGTATTTTATCTTCACCTCCTGCTTTCTTGTTTTTAAGTTGTTTTGCTCGTTAATATTTCGTCTTTAGTGATGGGAGGGCGCATTGTATTAAACTTGTTCATATTATGTTCTCTAGTCGCATCAAGATACATTTTACCTACATATTCTTTCCAGTCTATCTATTCTTTCTTGCATGCTCATCAATAATTAACCTACTTTATCTTCTATTACTTGCGCATGTCTTTGTATCCTTAGTCCAGCAGCTTTTTTAATTTTCTTATGTAAATTAAAGGTATCATATTCTTTTTCTAGTGTTTCTATTTCTGTGCATTGTTTATATAACCATGTGTCTTTAGCCTTTTTTATTTTTCTTTTGATTAGGTTGTGTTTTTGTTTGTATTCTGTCATCGTTATTCTTATACTTTTTTCTTACTTCCATATATTCAATATTTCTTCCGTCATCCATAGTTCTCGCGTTTTGGTTCTTTTGTTTTAGATGCCTTCTCATTATTTTTCTAGTGGTTCTTTGATGTAGTGTCCTGAATCAGGGGTCGGAGGATATCCTAGACATCACATCAGCCTTGAAGGACATGAAAAATAACAAAGGTCCGGGTGAAGACAATATTGTAGAAGAGGTAATTAAACAAGGAGGGCAACAAATTATCAAATCTCTTAAAATGTTATTCAATAAATGCCTCCTTGAAGGAATAACTCCACCGCAATGGAATAATGCAACCATCGTCATCATGCATAAAAAAGGAGATACTTCAGACCTTACCAACTATCGACCCATTAGCCTCCTGAGCCATGTATACAAGTTATTCACGAAAATACTCACCAAACATCTAGGAAATAAATTCGAGTTTTTCCTTTCAAAAGAACAGGCTCCGCTCGGGATATGGAACAAACGACCATTTCGAAAAAGCTTTTGACTCTGTAAATTAGCAGAGACATCTGGAAGCGCTTGCTGAGTGTCGTATTGATCATCGATATTTCAATGTATTCAAATCTAACCTTCCTGTATGTTTAAAAAGAAAATTATTTGACGGATCTATACTCTCCGTTCTTACATATGGAGTCGATACTAGCACAATGACGAAGAAAAACATCAATAAAATATGTCATGCAACGACAGATGGAGATGTCAATGTTAGCGTTACTCTTAGAGATCACATCCTTAATCACATTATCAGAAAGAGAAGGCAAATTGATTCTACATCAGAAATGGAACTGGGCTGGGCATGTTGCTCGGTTTGAGAATGGACGATGGACAAAGAGAATTATAAAGTGGCGACCAACATCCTGGCTGGAAATTGGGTACAAGCGGCACAGAACAGAAAAAAGTGGCAAGACTTGAGGGAGGCTTTCGACCAGCAGTGGACAGTATAAGCTGATGATTATGAAGATGATGATTTGGTGTGGTCCAATTTTCCTTCTGGTGTTTAGTGAGTTTCTAGTTTGTTTGTATCCATTATGTCTTGTTGTTTATCTATGTTTTGTTCTTTTTTAGTTTAATCTTGATAGTCCTAAGCAGGTAATTATGGCCTGTTGGTTATTTTAATGATTATATAATCTACTTGATTTTGGATGATTGTTGTTGCCTTTTTCATCTGCGGGGGCTTTCCAAGTATATAACCGTCGTGGTAGCAGTTTGAAATGAGTATTTATAATAGAAAGATGCGTTTCTTTGCCGAACCGGATCGGTTTCTGTCCTCTATCATTACGTTTATCTACAATATTCTCTTCTTTGTCGTCTCTCACTTTAGCGTTGAATTCCCCCAGTATCACGCATATCTCATTTTTCTTAGTGTGTTGCACTCTTGTTTAAATCTTCATAAAACGTTCCAATTTCTTCTTAAGTATTTTGTAATGTTGGAACATAAACCTGTATGATGTTGAATTTATGCGGTTTGCAATTTATTTGAATCAAGACTATTCTGTCTGAGATCGGTAAAAATCCTTCCACTATTCTTACCACTTCTTCTGAGACTACTATTGCGATTCCGTTTTTATTTTCGATGGTTACATCTTCTGAGTAATAAATAGTGCACTTCTCAATCTTACAGGTGCCAGTGTTCGGCCATCTAACTTTCTCATATTAATGTCAAGACATATTGACTTGGTCTATTTTAAACGTCAATTATTTTATCTGTTGGTAGTGTGGAATCTTTGGCACAATTACACTACTCAGTATGTATCACTACTACATTAAACGCTTTATTTTTTCGCTCCTGATGAAGCTAACATGGTTAGCTAAAATATATATACTGAGTACACAATTATTTTGAAAAATCACCAGTATTTTGATTTGATTTGTAGTATCGCTTGTGATGATGTAATCTGTCGGAAAACAAGACGGCACATTGTGAAATAACTTCTTATTACTTTTAATTTTCATTCACAGAGTGGTGCTTCTTTTAAGTGGAGGCAACATAGACACGACGATCTTAGGTCGATGTCTCGAACGAGGTTTAGCAGCAGACGGACGACTAGTCAAATGTAGAGTTACGGTCAGCGATAGACCAGGCGGAATCTCTGAATTATGTAGGCTGTTCGGGTCAATAGGGGTTTCCATAAAGGATATCATTCACGAGAGAGCTTGGGTTACGTCGGACGTCTTTAGTGTTGAGGTAAATACGTAAGATTCTTAGTAAAGTAAATCCCAAGATATAAGATCCTGCCTTTTTGCTTTTTCAGTGGGGCCTATTAAGGTTTTGTGCATAGTTGCCAGGTATTACGATAAACGTATTTTTATTTTACCTGCTTTGTATACCGCCCTCACTTGCACCTGCAATCATATTTGATCTATTTTTACCTACATATTTACTACCGGGCAACCCGGTTTGGAGCCCTTTAAGTATTTGATAATATAGGCCTAATGGCCACAGGTCCCCATTAGATTCGAAAGATACATTTTATTATTTTTATTTTTAGTTTTACTTACAACTTACAACGTAACGGTTCTATTTTAATTATGTGGCGTCCGTGGGAAAATTGCAATAGTGGCTATCGCAACATTTATCACTTGACGCTAAACAAATAGCGAAAAATGTTTACGGCAGTGTAGTAAAAAGAAATTTGAATAAACAAAGTGCTTTACAAGAAACCAGTGAACTATCAAAAACCCCAATTTCTAGGATTAAGGGTATTGTAGGAAAACCATCACTCAGGAACAGAAAAAAAACGGAAAGATTTTCAAATGCATCATGTAGACGATTGTGAAAAAGACGTCATCAGGAGAAAAATATATTCTATGTATGAAGAGCAGTTGGTGCCGACACTAGACAAAAGAAAATTAAGAGGGGTGCAGGATGGACCAATATACATTGTGGCCGATCAACCCCTCACAGAATTCTCTTAAGAATGGGATTCACGTTCCGGAAAATCAACAAAAGGCAAGTAGTGATGGAGTCACAAAGATTCCGCATCTTGCCACATACTTATTTACAAGAAATTAAAAAGCATCGATCAGAGAATTGGCCAGTAATTTACCTTGACGAAACATGGTCCGATACCCATGATACTGTGCAAAAAGGGTGGGTTGACAGCAGTACAAAATGTCAGACTAACGCACCTTCAAATAAATGTAAACGAATAACCATTTTGCATGCTGGATCTGAAAAGGGCTGGGTTTCAAACTGTCTACTATTAGCTGCAAAAAACATAAAAGATTCTAGTTTGGACTATCACGAAGACACGACCGCCGAACTTTTTGAAAATTGGTTTCAAATTTTCTTTGCCAAAAGTTCCCGAACAGAGTGTTATAGTTATGGACAATGCAAATTATCATAGTCGCCTACTAAATAGGGTTCCTAATGAAGCCAACACCAAATCGGAAATACAGGAATATATGTTAGAAAATGACATTTATTTTGTCTTAAGTTATAAAAAATTGATCTTTTGGAAGTTTTGAAAGACTATAAAGTGAAAAAGAAATATTTTTGTGATAGTATGGCTGAGAAAATGGGACACACTGTTTTGTGTGTTTAATCCAATTAAACATATTTGGCATCAAGTTAAATCAAAAATAAGGGCACAAAATGTTTCTCCTGCTTTAAGCGTATCGGTGGTTGAATTAGTAAAAAAAGTTATAAATGATATACCTTGTTTAAAGCTGGAAGAATTCCATTCAGCACGTTGTTAAAGTTGAAGATTCATATATTTATGTAAATAATATAAAACCACTGATAATTACCTCAGCTGATGACAGTGACAGTGAAACCGAATTAGATTTATGGTAAAAATATTTTTATTTATACAGTATGTCCCCTCTTGTAAACCCCATTCATTCAAAGTGTATATTTGTACTTCTTATTCATTTGTTTTTACATGCATCTATAAATAAACATGTCCGAAAACACAATTTAATTTATTTGCATTAATGAATAAAATTCTTAAGCCCATCTCTGCAACCTATCATAAACAAAAGGTCAGAATTTTTATATTGCCCACTTAAAACGAAAAAAAGGATCTTATATTTTGGGACAGGCTATATATATATCGTTATTTTACCTTAAGTTTTAATATAAGGATAATTAAAAATACCCACATTGTTTGTGTTATTTAAAAATTGAGTTTTAAAATATGAAAATTTGCCTGCTCTAGTGCGCCAGTCAATTTTTAATATTTTTTAACTTTTTTTTTAACTCTTAATAATTACTTTTTCTACAAACTGTCAGGAGATTTTTTTCAATTTTTCTAATAGACAATTGTTTATAGATCATTAAGGATAAATTATTTGGTCGAAAATTGCATACTAAAGTTTGAAACACCGTAAATTTTTTATTGTTGAAGAAAAAACTCCTTCGACAATTTTTAATTAATTTTTATTTTTGAAGATTGGATTATTTTTTTGTGAAGTGTGCTCCATAGTTTTCGTCAGTGGTCCATTTAAAAAATAATGTTAACATTTAAAACATATTTAAAAAAAAAAATCTTGGAATTTAAAGTACAGTAAAAATATATAATCGCCATTCTTTTGTATTATTCACTTGATAACCTTAAAATATTTTTTTTTAAATATAAATACTTTTTGCAGCAGGTGTATGTAACCTTTAAAGTAACTGTTGTGTTTTTCTGTACAGGCTAATTGTATAGCTGAGAAAACAATTGTAGCAGCCTTAATATTTTATTCCATTTTAGGTTGTAGTTGTATGTGAGACTAGAGATTATGCACACAGTGTCGAACTACGAGAACTGCTCAGTTCCAAATATAAGAAGTTCATACTGGAAAATTTCCCGAGCCAAGATATCCTTCAGGGAAATGGAGACGACTGAATCTTCTTTTTTAACTATGCCTCTTTTTGAAAATAGTAAGACTGACAGAATATAAGATATTTAGCCTTATGTAGACATTTGTCTACCTATTATGTTATATTTTTATCGATGTTTGTTGCCTTTTTTATGGGTACAATACATGCGCTGCAAGCAAATCCGTGATCCGCGAAATTAGCGACGGGACCATGACAAAACAGATTTGGTCCCAAGTTAACGCTCAGTAATCGTGACGTTGTTAATGGAATAGTAGATTGTCCTGACATGACGTTATAGAGTTAATTTTTCTTAGGAAAGAACTGCTGCCTGAGTTTTTGTAGCGTAATATATACTTGGTTACTGCCGCTTCAGGACAGAGTTTCTTCCAGGTATTTGTTAAGTTGTATAACTTCCTTCTGTCTGCGGATACCTGCATGGATATTCAATGTATATAAAGACCTCTATCTATAAAAATATACAGACTTTTTGTTTATTTGTCTGTCCGTTTCTGCATCACACAAAATATGCTGAACAAATCTTGACGAAATTTTTTCCTTTTTTTTTTATTTTATTTTATCCTTAGAAGTTATCTACAAGGTTGTCATAGAAACAAAAAGACCTGTGTTTAGATGAGTATTATCGGATAATAGAGTATATAACTCATATATAGGCCGTGCACATCGTGTTAAGGATGTTTTGTAGGTATATTAAAAGCGATGGGAATCCTTTGAAAAAATTATATGTTATTCTGATAAGTCTCCTGAATCTCAAAAAGCTGGAAAATTTTTTACAAGCCCGTTCAAAAGTTATTGCATTTTTTAGTTGTAACAAATTTACACGTAGTTAAATAGAAAACATGCTATCGAGCCGAATTCAAGTAAAAAAAAGTATAGAAAATACGATTCGAAAAATTCATAAAATTGTAACTAGTAGATTAAATATCTGAGAAGCACATAAGCAATTAATATTTAGTGGTTTCAATATTATTTTTAGAGAAAAACAATAAAAATGAGTAATATTGACGATATAATTGAATGCAGAGTGTAATTCACATCGAAAACGTGGCAACCTCGCAAACAGTTACGGGAAATAAAATTAAAAATTTGCTATATGCTATGTTACCGCGTTAATTTAAATGTTAAGAAAATGCGTTTAAAGGTAGGAACGCTCAAAATTAAATATATATGACATATAATTAATAACAATGTTATAAATTATTGCTATAAAAGTATAAAAATTTTTTCATACTAATTAACAAATGTACTTAGCAATAATAAAATCATCATCTTTTTACTTAATAATTATTTTAACTATACTTTAAATGTACTATTAAATAAGAAGGGTCATTGAAACCAATTAACAATTTTTTTAATAGTTGCTTTTTGCAATGATTGCAATTCTATGGCATTAATTTTTTCAGTAAGAAATTTCTCAAGGCTTTTGCCTTTCGAAGGATCATGTTTGCTTTTCAAAATTTCCATTGTAATTCCAGCTTTTGCTAATTTTTCCCGGATTAACAAACTTACTGCATTTTTCCGGTTTGCGACATTGTGGTAAATTATAAATAAACACATTTTCAGTTGTACATACAACACTAACCTCGAACGGCATCCATATTATAAATGTAAACAGTCATGTTAGTGCGCAACCTGCACACGCATGCTTTCGTTCTGGATTTAAATAAAATCACAACTACCAACTATTAGCATATTACGCTGTTGTCACGTTTCACTAGTTAAAAACTAGACTTATTTTATTTAATTTATTTAAATAAAATCAAATTTATAGTTTTCTGTGTGATTTCTGATGTAAAAATTTTACGTATTTTTTCTTTTTAAAGTTAAATTCAAGGTACAGTCCCAACCAAATTTTTTTTTTATTATTGTTAAAAATATTAAACATTTCATCGAAAAATTAATTAAAGTCAAACAAATTTCGATTTTAATAAAAAGTTGATACGAAAAACAAGCTTGTGAAAAAAAGACGTTTTGTTATAATGCAGTATTTTAAAAAATATTGAGAGATATTGGTTTGGTCAGAATTTCATGTACTTTTGTATCCGATTGTACCTACAAATCATCGTTAAGCATTTCATTCATGGGAAATTCATCGTTATGGATATGTTTGAATAGTTCTCTCAGTGGAAATGATTCGTTCTGCACTGACGATTATGAGGCAGCACCAGACGACCTCAAATACGCCGGCAAAATGAAATTTGAACTAAAAGTGTTGATGTGGATTGCACTTTCATTGAAAGGCATTTCAGCTCCATATTGCCAACCAAGCAGTGCTGTTGCAATCAATTGTGAATGACAATCCACCAAATGTTTCACAGGCACGACCAATTGAAAGATTTTGGGCAATACTTTCACGTAGAATTTATGAAAATGGTTGGGAAGCACAGAACCACCGGCACTTGTTTGTAAAAGAGGAAGGTCGACGTTTCGGTCATCCAGCGATTGATGGATGGCGTTCCAAGCAAGCTGCGTAAAATCGAAAATAATGTCTGTCGCTGCAAAGGTGCTATTTGATAGATTTTGAATAACACTTGGATTGATTCAGCCGATACTTGGTGGAGATCCATAACTAGAAGTTTTGCAAAACTTCTGATTTTGAATAAATTTATACGATAAGCAACTGCATTTGAAGTATTTTTCCGGGTTTCACTTATACACGCGCCTGAAATTAGTCTCAAGACTAATGAATCTTTCTTTATAACAGATGTTACGTTAACATCTGCAACTTTTTTGATGTCTAGCTTCATTAAAATACGTTTTATGACACGTTGTCAGAAGAAAATATCGGGTTGAAAATAATGTAAGGTATTTTGTTTCTTATAGGTATAAGTATTTATAGGTCATAAATAAGTCTCGATAGCTGTATGGGTACGAATTAAAATTAAAGTGGATAAAGAAGAAAAAAGATATACAAGGCTATTTTTTGTACAGTGTGTTTAATTGTACTATATGATCTCACATAAAATATTATTACTTAGTTTATTAAAATAAAGGGGTTTGAAAGGACCTTTGAGCCACAGAGTGTTCCAAACTAAAATTGTTCTAAAGGCTAAATATCTTATTTAATTTTTTTTTGATTAATAAAAAAAAGTTAAAAAATTGTGATAAGACTTGTTATTATCACAGATCTTAACTTCCAATCTGAACATGCATTTTTTCAATTTATATTTATGAATATATTCGAAAAAATAACTATATTTTAATAAAGATGGTGCTAATAATTTCTATATTTTTAAAAGACATAGACTGTAAGTTTTTATATTTGTATATAAGATTTATTTATAGAAATAAGTTTTTATACTATAATGTTATTTAGTTTTTATTTTTGGATTAAACTTTGTTTTTTATTATATAATTATTAAATTTGTTTAAGGCATTCTAGAGTTGTTTTTTTAATCCCATATCAGATATTAATAAAGTTGGTAGAAGAATATTTAAGAGTTTGGTCTACCTTCACGTGGCGGAGTTTAGAATTTATGTTTCTTCGTAATTTTCAGAAAGTTTGGCAACATCAATTTGAAGTAGCCCTTCGTGATTTTTTTCGAGTAATTGCAGCAAATTAAATCCCAGTAACCCAAGTTTGCCTAACGTGAGAGGATGTTTGCTGTGTCTTTCATTATGTATAGGTATTACAACGATCTACTGAATTTATGTTCAGTACAGCAAGGGAGGTTATGATCTTTTTAGTGTTCCGTACGGAACACTTATAAGATGACTTCGATGTCTGTCTGTCATCCAATTTTCTCCGAAACTATTTGTCATAGAAGGTTGAAATTTGGTAATAATATAGGAATTGATAGCCTCATCAGAGTCATGTAGTTTTGAAAGTTAAATTTTGACTTAAGGGGTTAGTTTTAGGGGGTGAAATCGGAAGTGAAAAAAAAAATTTTTACTAAGTCATCGAGTGTGGTGTCAAATGAAAGCTTGTGAAAACATGAGTAAAAAATATATATAATAGTTGCGCGCACTTTTCTTTGTATTATTTATAAATAATCGCGAAAAATCACTGTCCACCTGCCTTATCTCGAAAAGTACTTATCAAAAAATTTTGAAAAAATTCTGAAATATTCTCCACGGGGTGTAGATTGAACGAAAACTACCACGAGTAGCATTACCTTTAATAATTTATCTGGTATATTAAAAAAAAAATTCAAGGTCACCAGTTTTCGGTAAAGATTGGCAACAAACTTTGTTGAAAACTCATTTAGGGTGTATTTTGTGAAGTTACTGATCATTTTATACCTCCGTAACAAAATTTTTTATTTTAAAAGCAATCAATGTACGGAACACTAATTGCGCAAGTTCAACTTGCACTTGACCGGTTATTTTAATATCTTTTTATCTTTCTATTTATATACAGTTTTTCTTAGTCCTGTAACTGAAAGGAATAATTATTTTGGAGAAAATTAAACGACAAAACAAAAAATTCTTACTTTCTTCATTAAAAAATTCTGTAAACCACTGGTCATTTTACCGCTTGCATGCCCTCGAGATTGAGATAATGCTGTGGTGGTCCTGCTCTTCAAAAAAGGAGGTAAATCTAAATTATCCAACTATATCCAACTGGAGTGGAGAATCACATAAATGAAGGTTTTCTCAATCAACATAATAACTATAGCCAAACTGAAAATATTTTAGACAATATTTTGGATGCCCTGAAAACTATTAATGACCTCTCAGAAAAAGAAGAGATATTATTATCTGGCGAGGGTGGAAAAACTTTGCGAACGGCTACTTTTAAAATCCATATGCTTGTCACTAACCTGGCATATAGGGTGGGACAGATTGAAAACAAAAATTTGGAACTAACGTATCAGATGGACTCAGTAATAAAAGAAAACAGTTAGCTTGAATTTTCATAGTTACCATCTGAGAAAATTACAACACCGCAAGAACCAAATTTTACCCCTAGCGGCGTCACAGGTACAACAAAAACATACAGCACAGTTACAAAAAGTACACCAAGGAAAAAGAATGGAGGTGACATCTGAACAGGTCACACGAAACATGAAACCTTGATAAGAGTTAAAGATTAAGTAAATGCTAATAAAGTTCTGAAGGAAGTACAAAAAAATCTTAAGAAAGAAGGAACTGGCAGCGAGCAGTTTAAAAGTGTAAGAAGAATACAGGGAGGAGTTATCTTAGAATGCCGAGGTAAAACACAACAAAGTAAACTGAAAGAATCCCTGGGAAATTTTCAACTCAGAGAAGTGAAAAACACCGATCCTATGTTGATGATCACAGGTATTGAGAAAGGTTATGAACTTGATAATTTTGTACTAGAGTTAATCGAGCAAAATCCACAGCTTAAAGAACGTTTTGGTGATAACGTCAGTTCATAAATCAAAGTAATAACGAAAATGGAGGGTAGAAACATGAGAAAAGAGAACTGGATACTTCAAGCAAATCTAGAGATATTCAAATGGCTTTTTAAAAATGAGAATATTAGTTTTGATTTAACAAAGACATACATTTGTGAATATAATAATATTGTAATGTGTTTTAACTGTTGTTATTTTGGACATGTAGAGAAGTATTGCAAAGGACAAACTTGTTATAAATGTGGTGAAAACCATTTAGCCGAGGAATGCCCAGAGGCTAGCCCATTGAATTTCCCCAACTGTAAGCGCTTAGCACTAAAAGAACGTAAACACACGGCAAGGGACCCAAAATGTCCAGCGTTTATACAAAAAATTGAAAAACAACGACACTATATAAAGTAAAATTCGAAGAAAGATGAGACTTTTTTGGCCGAATCGAAAGAACATCTAACCAAGTAAAGCAGAGTGGAGCTTCCAAGAAACACTTTGATAGCAAAAACACTAAAAAAGTGAGTTTAACACATCAAAATGTCCAATCAATTGGTAATTGCGTAGATCAATTAAATCATATGTTAGAGAAATGTCAAGATTGTCGAATCTTGTGTATGTCAGAGCACTGGAAAATTGACGAACATTTAAAATCGTTCATTATAAATAATTTTGTTCTGGCATCAAGTTTTTGTCGAGAAGAGGGATATGGGGCGCAGCTATCTACATACACAAGGGCGTGAGTTTCAAAAAAAGAAAAACACTGGAATCACTTTCAGTTCAGGGTGTAGTTGAATGCGCGAGTGTTGAGTGTATGTTAGAAAGTGAACAATTCATTATAATTTCTGTATACAGATCACCGAGGGGTAATTTAAGTATTTTCTGTGAAAGAGTTGAGAGTATGCTTTCGCAAATTGTTCATGAAAATAAAAATATTCTAATGGCTGGTGATTTTAATATAGAATTAATTCAACAAAACAAAGCGAAAGCAGACTTTCTGTCAGTATTAAACTCCTTTTAGCTGTACTGAAAAAATGTTTAAAAAAATGGTGAAAAAATTACTGTTAGACTTAGAACCATATAGTATTAATGATTATTTGAACGTGTAAAGTATGTAACTGTTTATGTAAATTGTATCAAATTAATGAATATTTCCTTTTTTTGTATGTTGACGTCATTTCATTTTATGTTTTGTTTCCACGCGTGTGTAAATGCATGTAATTTGAAATAAAGTAAATAAAATAAAAATAAATAAAAATAAAATATAGACCAATCAGCTTACTATCTGTAATGTACAAATTATTTATGAAAATAATCACTGCGAGACGCAATGAAATTGGACGCTTACCAATCCGGAAAACAAGCTGGATGTAAAAAAGGCTTTATTTAGTACACCAGACCACCTTCAAGTATTAAGGACCTTAATAGAACAGCCAAACGAGTATAATTTTAAGATTTGATTTTGTGGATTACGAGAAAGCGTTCGACTCCCTTGAAATCTGGGCAACATTAAATAGTCTTAATAACTGTAGAATTGACAGCAGATACTCGCAGATTATTCAAAATATATAAACATCAATACGATAGAAATGAAAAGAGGAATACGTCAAGATCTTTTCAGACAAATTCCATGGACAAGTAAGGGTATAAATATAGGAGGAGAGCAACTCAATCATTTGCGATTCGCAGATGATATTGTGCTTATATCTAACAACAAAGGAGAATTGGAAGAAATGGTGAACGAACTTAACAAGTCCAGAGATTGGTCTGAAGATAAACATCGCCATGTTCATGACAAATGACTGATAAAGAAGCAGTACTGAACATTGAAGACCCGAAAATCACAAGAACTGATTCATATGTATATCTTAGACAAAAAATAGTAATATCTAAAGAAAATTTGAAAGCGGATTTGTCAAGGAGAATATCATTGGCTTGGTCGGCCTTTCCCATATTGCGGAACATCTTTCTTTCTAATGTTCGAAATATACTAAAAGCGAACACATTTGATCAATGTGTGTTACCAATATTATAAATCGCTTACAAGTAGCGCAACGGGCAATCGAAAGGAGGATGTTCAGAATATCGTTGAGGAATAGGCTGCCCCATGAAGAAATTCTAGGAAGGTCCAAGATAACTGATGTAGCTGAGAAGATAAGCAAGTTGAAGTGGAGGTGAGCGGGTCACATCGCAAGACTCTCTGATAATCTATGTCCCATAGAGTAATTAACTGGAGGCCCTGGAATGAGAAAAGAAGTAGGGGACGCCCGCAGACTCGATGGTCTGATGACATCAAAAGACTAGATAAACAAAACCGAAGAAGATTAGGGGAAGCTTTTGTCCGACGATGGACTGCATAGTTGATGATGATGCCCTCAGTTTATAAAAATTATATTTTTTAGAATTTTTTCTAAGCAAAGGGAAAACTGAAAATTCAAATTCAACTACCTGGAATACATAAAACATGACATCTTTAAAGCTACCCTATTTAACTCCATCCAAACCCTTAGCCTAGAACGATAATGCTCAAAACGCATGGATTCCTTCCTCACTCTAAATACTATATGTGTACCAAACCAGATATTATAATTTCACTTCATTTAGAAATTATCGCGCCAACAGTCAGACGGAAATTTGATATTTTTGTGATCCAAGGATAATGAAATATGAAAAATGCATAAGTCTGAGAAGGGAAAGTGTTCATGAATCAAATAGTTTTCTTAAGGGAAGTAAAACAGCAGGTAAGTGACTTCAGACTTCAACAAGTATGTTTTAACAAATTTTTAATCAGTGCTTTTTTAGGTCCATTCTCTGGACTCTAGGGTTAAATTAAATATATTTTTAGTTTTTTACTATATTGTTTTTATTTTAACTTTGCTTCAACACAGAATATTTGGTCCGCTTTTAGCTTTAGTACATAAAAAAATTACAAAACAATATTATAGATAACAACATCTGCATAACAATATATTTCTTTTTAATATAGAACGAGCATACATATTTTTCACATTCTCATTGTTTGATTCCACCAGCAACTTCTTCCATAAAATTGGCAAGTTTAACATCACGGCGACTCAAACCACTAATGTCATGAGAACTTAAAGTTACATTTACCCTGTTGTAAACGTTGAACCATTCAGGGTGGTGATCCATTTTGTCGGAGAGGAGAGCGATACGAGTCATAAAACCAAAAGCCTAAAACAATAATGGGGTTAACAAGAAAAGGAAGAAGGTGGATAAGGGTCATTTTTCCTATTGAATGGTTCGAAAATAAGATTTTTGTATAAAGCGCTCTATTCGCGTTTGTAATTAAGAGTTGTGTTTTGAATGATAATTTTTAATAACCATACATAAAAATTCCAATTTGAATAGGATTTATGGACGTTTGTAATTAAGAAAAAACGCCATTTTACAACACTATAAACAAAAGAGCGCGGAGGCACAGTAGCGACGCTCAAGAAAATTTTTAGGTCTCGTTTTTTATTAACGCATGCATTCCCTATCATACCAAAACCATGGCTGCTAGCGCGGTCGCGGGTTGTGTTTACATATGGATTTCAAGCAGAATCTTTTTATAATGTACTCCGAAATTCATTATTAATAATTTTCCAATATGTATATGACTCGTTTGACGTTATAATTGAAAATGATTATAAAAAAGATGTCAAGTGGAAGTTTTTTATGTGGGCTAGTGCTTGTAAAAATATATGTACTCCACTTTCAGAAAGTATTTGCCCACTTAGAAATTTCAATGTAACTGCCAAAATTGAATACCTAATTAAACCCTTTTATTATATTAGGTAAATTTAATTGTTCTTAACAAGTGCCCATCATAAAATTGTTTGATAAGCCTTTTTGGTGAAATCACAAATTAAAAACCAATTAGAACAAATTTCCAAGTTTTGCATGATAATCGTTTCGAGGCGATTTCTGAGAATTCCAGTTGAAGTAAGAACTCTTTTCAAGTTTCTAGGGATTAGGGAAATTCTTAGTGACATTTTATGATAAAACCTATGCTATAAATACCATTGCCCTTTTGGAAATTAACCATTCGCAAACAGTACTTTGTCATTGATACAGGTTCAATTGTTTTGTGAAAATGCCAAAAACGAAAGAAGTTTCCGTTGAAAATCGGGCTCTGATAATTGCGAGACATCAAAATGGTCTTGGACTTGAGTCGACAAATCGCGAGCAACGTAAAACGGTCCACTACATCGTAAAAAAATTATCTGCTTGACATGGAATTCCAACCAAAAACGTTCAGGAAGGCCTCGAAAAACGACTCCCGCTGAAGATAGAGCTATAACAATGTTCAGCAGACGTAATCGCTGCCTAACCGCACCAGAAATCACGGCTCAAGTAAATCCTGAGCGGCCATCACCGTCAGTGTGACAACCGTGAAGAACAGATTAGTAGAAGGTGGACTACACGAGAGAGTTGCAGTGAATAAACATAAACGATTAGAATGGGCCCGAAAACATGAAAATTGGACATTAGAACAATGGAATTCCGTCCTTTGGAACGACGAACCTAAATTCGAAATTTTCGGTTCAAATCGACGAGTTTACGTGCGGTGGTCAGCTGGAGAGAGGATGTTGGAACCCTGTCAGTTGCCTACAGTAAAACACAGTGGAGGTTCAGTAATGGTTTGGGGTTGTTTTGGCAACGGTAAAGGTGGAAAAATCTTTAGGATAGAAGGAATCATGTGAAAAGAACAGTATCAAGAAATTTTGCTAACTCAAATGCTTCCTTCTGGATATTTTTTAGAGGAAATTTATTTTTCAGCATGACAACAACCCTAAACATTCTCCTAAACAAATTAGAGAGCTTTTGGACCAATGGAAATCCGATGATGTCCTGGAAGTGATGACTTGGCCATTACAATCACCCGACTTGAACCCCATCGAATTGCTATGGGATCATTTGGACAGGTGTGTTCAAAAACTCAATCCAACATCAGAAAATCACTTGTGGGAACTTTTACAAGCAGAATGGGTTAAAATAACCGAATAAACTCTGAAGAAACTACTGGACAGAATGCTGAAACTCTGTAAAGCGATAATTCAAAACAAAGGATAGATGAGAAAAATCTTGAAAAATCATTAATATTGTTTTGATTTTCTAGACTATAAATGATTGAAAATAAATAATAATTCATTAAAATTTAAAAAAATATATATATTATCTGGATTTTTGTTGTCTTGGGACTGAAATAACTAGGTGGGCAAATACTTTTTGACAGTAGTGTAGATTTCTAGAAGATCCTAAAAAGTAATTTATTTGAAATTCTTTATTTCTATTATGCAATATATTATATAAAGATTATGATGATTGTGTTTTTATATTAGAGATACATTTTATTTGTAAAACAGTTGATGTTTTATCATCTGGGCATGCAAAAGTAGTAATTCTCCAGCAAGAACGAGTTTAAATAAATCAGTGCATAGATTTAATTTTTTTATATAAGTAGTATATAGGCATGAAAAGTCATTATTTGTATGAAAATTATTACATTAGATTTAACTAATGATAGAATGGAGCAAAAAGTGTGTTCATGTCATTTTTAAATTCAGAAGACACTCTCATCTTAAAATGATAATTATAATTATTTTCAATCTCTCCAAATTACTGGGATTTGCTGAAATATAAGGAGCCTGATTGTTGACAATATATGCGCGAAGCTGAAGGCAAGGAAGGTAAACCATATTCTCAAAATGAACATGATGATATCTCTAATAGTTAGGAAATATAAATTCAACAATGAGATATTTAAATGAATAACATGCAAAAAGCATTGAATCAAATGAATTTTTTCCTTGTATATTTTTTCCTTTTTCCCTGTTTTTTTTTATATCTGTTTTAATAAGAACTTGATAAAAAAAAATGTTTCTAAAAAACTCATTTTTTTCTTCCTTCCAATCAGCAAAATTCATTTTTATTTTAGATTTTTCTTAAAGGAGGAATTTGAATATTTCAAAAACTTGCAGGCATCTACCAGCAATATGGCGACAGGCCATGTGATCATTACAACTTGAATGCCTTGAGATCAAAGTTGCCAAGTCGCTACTGTATTTTATGTTTGCTGTGGCGGAAATATTTATAGCCAATAGAATTTGGCGGGATGAATTGTCTGTTTTGATTGGTATTGTTAATCTCGCCAAATTCTCGTAGCTATAAACATCTTCCCGGCACTCTTTTGTTTAGTGTTGTAAAATGGCATTTTTCCTTAATTACAAATGCCCATGTTCTGAAAGTTACGGATACAAAATTAATTTGTATACCTAATAGTTTTTACATCAAAATGCTATAAAAATAGCCTTTAAATATATTTATTTAAATATATTTTCCAATAACTACCTGATTGAAATCCTTAAATAAGAACTCCTTGTATATTGCATCCCTATCTTTTTGAACTGTCCATCCCTTGCTCAGTAAAGCCTGCAGTTGGGTGTCTCTCTCTTCAGTTGTAAGTTTGTCAGACTGGAATTTTAAAAAAAATCAGTTTTGAAAGATTAAAGAATCTGATATTGGAGAACTTTTGTTGGGAAAAAGCAACCGATAAAAATACAAGGTGTCTGTTTTAAAAATGTTAAAAAGACAGCTTTAGTAATGAGATAATCAAGAATAATCTACAATGGAAACAGAAAAATATGTCTTCCATATCAATCTTTCCATATTTTATAAATAATTAATATTTATTATATTAGTTATTTTAATTAAATATGTACTTCCAGCTAAAATATGTAATATAAAAATGCACAATATTGAATAGATTCAATATTATTTTTCAAGAATGAATTGCCTGCTTTTAAGCTATACTCTACCTATTTAAATTAAACAACAAAATTCGGAAAGTATATCAAAAACATTATTTTTTTATTAACTTTCAAACCACACAGTGGATCAGTTTTTTTTCATAAAATTAAACAAGCATGCAGTATAACAATCACAGAATTCTTTCACTTTCTTGATAAAAAAATAATACTAATTTAACCTGTTGCTAAATGTCCTTATTTTGATAAAAAATCAATACAGATAAGTACATAAAAGCTTTTCTACATGAAAAAATATAACTTAGAGCTAGTAAAAATATGATATTAACTTACCATCTTGCTCTTGGACTTTCCAACAGATGACTGTGATTCACTCGAGGCTAAATATCGAATATTACTGAACAAATTATTGTGAAAGTGATCAGAATTCTTGTCAACTACTGCACTTCTACTGGACGCATGTCTTGCGGCGGCAGCTCTTGCAGCTAAGAAGCTCATATTTTTTCATTTATTTTTAACACATCGATAAGAATAATTAGCCAGAAGATTACGAAACACTTATCACATTTTAATGAACAATTTTTAAATAAAACTAGACGTTTATTAACAAACCGTAACAACTTTATCAATCTGTTTACAATTTTGAAAACGTCAAATTTTTTGAGGTTATATAGTGGGAGAAATCATAGACATAGAGGATGGACTGAGTGTTCCGTATCCCACTGTGAAGTGAATATGGACGCAAAAGTGAGAGAGACAAAGCGAATGAGCGGCCAGCAGCTGTCTATTTCTAGAATGTCGTTAAGCTACGGCGCTCTTGAAAGTAATATTTCTAAGTCTTCTATTTGAAAAAAAAATAGGGTTGGAGCTTTTCTCGCCTTGGATTCCGTCTCGGGGTACTGCGCCTTGTTTATTACAGGCCTACAGAAAAGAGATAGGTATTGGCCGCACAGTCGCTTTGTCTCTTTCTAGAGAGTAGTCAATTTTGTGAGGTTAATGCTCAATCCATCCTCTATGTCTATGGGAGAAATATGACCAAAATCGTCATGAATTGACACTACATCATAGTTACTTTAGTTTTATAATAATTGGAATTGGTATATTTTGAAATTCGATTATTGGCTATCCTGATTCTTGATATTTTTTAAAGTGAGGTTAAGTTTTTACCACATGTAATTATCTTGGATTGTGACAGAAAAAATACACAAATTTTCAAAATGCCTGAAGAACAAACTCAAAAAGTATTAAAAATGGAAGATATTTTAAACAAAGACAACAAATTAGAGGATGCCAGTAAACAGAACCGTGCAAAACCAAATAATGTAAAAAAGTAAGTAGTTACCTCCACATTTTTCATTAAAAAAATATTTGTAAAACAAGGGTACTCAATACTGTTTATTCATGCTAAATTATACAAAAAACTGTCTTACACACGTCAATAAATAATGATATAATAAAAAAAAATGTAGATATACTGATCAAAGTAATAACATTTCTACACAAATGTTGATACATATAATTTCTATTACTATATCATTTACACTTAAGAAATGTTAATACAGTATAGAAACAAACTACTCAAAACCAACTTAAAGTCAATCAGTCAATCAATAAATGAAAATAATTGGAACAAAACTTTAGTGTCTATGTATTATCTAAAATTAACTTTTAGGAATAAAAAAAACCAATCAAGACATTGTTATAAAAGGCAAACCAAAATCGGGAAGATTCTGGAAATCAGAGAAAAAAAAATTTTCATCAATTAAGAAGACCAAGGGGCTCAAGAGCTCATTTGAAAAAAAGCAAGCATTGAGGGAAAATTTACAGAGAATAAGAGAAGTTTCTAGAGAATTAAAGGAAAAGAAAAAAGAGGAAGAAGAGTTGAGAAAACAGAGAAGGAGGGAAAATTTGAAGAGACAGGAAGAAAATAGGAAAAAGTCTGAAATTGTACAAGTTATTACAAATACTAAAAAATTAAAGAAAATGAAGAAAAAACAACTTAGATATATCGAAAAGAGGGATACTACAACTATTGAAAAATGAAGTTTAGTGTAAAATGTAATATATCTAAAAATCATCAACTTCTTTTTAAGAATTTGAATATTATTGAAAATAATTTTCAATAAAAAAATAGTTCAGCTAGAAGTAGTGCCATGACGAATATAAATTCACATGAATTACTTCTAACTGAAAATAATCAAGAAATTAATCAATTTCTTCAAAATTTTGATTTTAATGAACTTAGTCCTTCTTTTTCCTCTAGCCATTTCTATTCTTTGGTTATAGGCCTCTCTCATGTGCTTCCATATGTCCCTGTTTTGAGCAATTTGATACCAATTGAGCCCTGCATTCCTTTTTTTATATCGTCATACCAACATTGTTGAGGTCTGTCAGTACTTTTTTTTTCCCCTTATGGTTTCCATCCGGTCACTTTTCCACTCCAGTTATCAGTATTTTTGGCCACATGACCAGCCCAGTTCCACTTGAGAGAAGATATCCTTTCAATTATGTCTTGGACCCTGTTTTTTTCCTGATCTAGTTTGTTGGTTTGTAGTCCTCAAGTGAAACCCTAGAATTTCTTTTCAAGTATAGAAGAATAATTTTGATGATTCAATGGCAAGTCATTTCCTGGCAATCTAATAAATGATCTCTATTAAATTCACAATTTGATGTGATATTGCAAGAAAAAAAAGAGGAAAATAATTATTTTTATGTAGCAGTATGTTTTGTAAATATGTAATATTAATAATAATAAATTTTTAAATAAAAAAATCATTAAAGTGATTTACTTACTATTTCAGTTCTAAAATAAATATTAAATATGGCTTCCTCATTCTAATTGAAAACTTAATCCAAACATTAAACTGTAAAGTCGAAGAAATGGGAAACTATGTTTTTCATGATCTAGGGACCCTGAAATGGGAAGAAATACAAAAATTTTGAAGGGTAATTTTCTTTGCAATACAATTTTTGACGAAAAAACAATGTGTTTGCTAAAAATTGATTTTGTTCTTTGATATAGTTTCCTTAAAGAGCGATACACTTATTCCAGCCATTTTCTAACATTTTGATACCACATAGTACAATTTGTTGAACTCTCTAAAATAAGCCTTCAGTTTCTTCATTTGAGCCAAATGACCTTCACAATGTTGCTATGGTTGAAACTAATAAAAAGAGACTTTTACATTTTTTAGTTTAAAAAAGCATTTAAAACCACAGAAACAAACCATAATTTAAGTACAGTATTTAAAAATAATTATTTGCCAAAGAAAATAGGATACGCTAACTATCCAAAGCTGAAACTTTTTACACGCATATCGGTAAACATTAAATTTTTAAATATTGCATAGTTAACTACAATAAAAAAAAACCGGTCAAGTGCAAGTTGAACTTGCACAATTAGTGTTCCATACGTTGATTGTTTTTAAAATAAAAAATTTTGTTAGGGTGGTATAAAATGATCAGTGACTTCACAAAACACACCCCAAATGAGTTTTCAACAAAGTTTGTTTCCAATCTTTACTGAAAACTGGTGACCTCGAAATTTTGGTTTTTTTCTATAACAGATAAATTATTAAAGGTAATGATAATTTTCGTTCAATCTATACCCCGTGGAGAATATTTCAGGACTTTTTCAAAATTTTTTGATCAGTACTTTTCGAGATAAGGTAGGGGACAGCGATTTTTTACGATTTTTTAAAAGTAATACGAAGAAAAGTGTGCGCAAGTATTACATTATATATATATTTTTTTACTCGTGTTTTCACAAGCTTTCATTTGACACCACACTCGATGACCTACTAAAAAAATTTTTTTTTCACTTCCGATTTCACCCCTGAAAACGAATCCCTTAAGTCAAAATTTATGTTACGGTGATATAAAATGATCAATGACTTCACAAAACACACCCCATATAAGTTTTCAACAAAGTTTATTTCCAATCTTTACTGAAAATTGATGACCTTGAAATTTCTGTTCTTTTATATACCAGATAAATTATTACAGGTAATGCACTCGTGATAATTTTCGTTCAATCTACACCCCGTGGAGAATATTCCAGAATTTTTTCAAAATTTTTTGATAAGTACTTTCCGAGATAAGGCGGGTGAACAGCGATTTTTCGCGATTTTTTAAAAATAATACAAAGAAAAGTGCGCGCAAGTATTACATTATATATATATTTTTTACTCGTGTTTTCACAAGCTTTCATTTGACACCACACTCGATTACCTAGTAAAAAAATTTTTTTTTCACTTCCGATTTCACCCCCCAAAACTAACCCCTTAAGTCAAAATTTAACTTTCCAAACTACATGGCTCCGATGAGGCCATCAATTCCTATATTACTACCAAATTTCAACTTTCTATGACAAATAGTTTCGGAGAAAATCGGGTGTGACAGACACCGAAGTGATCTTGTAAGTGTTCCGTACGGAACACTAAAAATGATCACTTCGATAAATAAGTAAAACGTTCTGGTATCGCTTTTAAGTATTTTTCTTGCGATCCGCGGACGCCAACTGATTTACATTCCACAATAGATTGCGCGACGCCCCGCATGTTATCCTACACGTTGCCAGTCATTGGACGTAGGCATTTTCTTGATATATTACTTTATATCTTTTTAAATATTTCCAACAATACCTATAAGAAAATATATTTTGCCGAAATGCTTTTTTTTGCTTAAAAACCCGGTTGTCTAAGAAAAATATTTTTAATCAGAGATTACTGAAAAATGCTAAACAATTGGCAGCTTTTTAAATTTAGAAAGAGGTAATAATTATTGGTTGGCAGATCTGGTGAATATGGCGGATGAGGAAGCAATTCATGGCCCAATTACACCATCAATTTTATGGAGTTGTAAGCTGGTGTATTATCTTGGTGGAACAATACTTATTTCTTCTCTAAATGCGGCGTTTTTTTTTTTTTTATTTCACCAACAAATCGACGTATTGGTCCCCGGTGATTGTTCGCCCCCCTTCTCAAAATATTCGATCAGTTATTCCATGCGCATCCCAAAAAATACTTGCCAAAAACTTTCCAGCTAATGTTGCTATTTTTGGACTACTTGTTGGACTTAGGCGTGTAGTGGTGAATAAATATTTCGTCCATTGTTACGAATCGGCGCAAAAACCCCTTTGGATTACGTTGAAAGAGTGCCAAACAGCATTCTGAATCTTCGACATGTTGCCGTTATGGATCAATCGTGAGAGTACGCGGCATGCAAAATATGCCTCACGCGTTCCGTTGAAATCTTAACGATGTCGGCTATCTCTCTCACATTTTGCGGTCATTCAGAACAATATGGTGGATTTTTTGTGCTTTTTGGAGCGACTTCCTTATTTGGATATTCGGAACGTAGTACATCATCGGTGCTTGTATGACCGCATTTAAGTTCACTAAACCATCGATATATAGTTGCTTTCGACGGAGCAGATGTGCCACAACACTTCTCGAGCCATTCTTGGATTCTGGCTGTATTTCTCCCCATCAAAAAACAATGTTTAATTAACACACGAAATTCTTTTTGTTTCATCGTTTTGTAAAGTCAAAAGGAGCGTCACTCAAACAGTTGTAACTTGCAAACTACTAGAGAAAATGTCATGAAAATTACACGAATCTTCTGAGGGTTGACACTAACTGAAACAATTTTTATTCTTGCATACAATTTTTATTCTTATAACAATAAACAATTTTTATTATTATCTATTTATAAGATACATAAGAGTATAGAACAACAGAAATAAAATTTAATATTCAAAATAAAAATCACATTCTGAAAACGCCAAAATTTGTTTCTGGTATTTCACTATTAAGAGCAGCAGATAAACTCAGTCCGAGTACTTTGCGTGTATCTTTGGGATCAATAACACCATCGTCCCATAACCTGAAAAAGATAAGGATCGCAAATTATTTTTTAATTTGAGAGAAACCCCGATAGTACCGCCAAAGGATCCCGCACATATCTTATGGAAAATGGCTCTCGGTAAAATGATGAAAAACATGATCTGACGAGCCGTTTTTGCTCTATAAGGTTTCAAGAACTGGTAACAATAGCTCAATCGTATACGTATGTGAAACTATTTTTACTATTTGTAACTACTTTTTTACTAACTTTTTAACAGTATAATAGTGTGGTATTGTATGTGTATAAATGTGACCCCCCGTTTTTAGCATTATCCAGGATCACGACGTGGACGTGGCGGTAATCTGACCCTTCAAGCAAATTCGGTAAAATGTATCCTTGTTCATTTAAATGTAATGGGCAGCATTATTTGGTATATAAATATCTTTCTTTATATAAACATTTGTCCTGCTTTGAATACAAAGCCTCTGTACATTATTTGGTGAATTACATATAAGACATGAGCAACTTGCTGTTTGCGTTAAAACATTAAGTCTGATGCATGTGGGATCTCTTTCCACATCGCGCATTTCTGTATTGATAGACAAGTTACAGTTAAAACATATTCCTGTATCTCTGGCTATCTCGAGTGGTGGATAATTTCCTACTTTACAACGCCGAATAGCGATTTTGCATTTGCCTTCATTCTGTTCACCAAGAAGATTTATCATTTGCCTAAAATTATAAAGTCGATTACAGACATAGCAATGACGTCTATTTCCAGCACGGACTGCATTCATCATTACTACAAAATACTAACTAATGATAAAAAGATATTTTATATATTTTAATTACATTCAACTGAATATTGGAGGAAGTGCATACAGTTCTCTTAACTAAATGTTGATACTTTTGTATGAGCCAAGTCTATGATACTTGGTACAAAAAACAAATCATCTTTAATCATATGTGATTTTATACTAACGAAACCAATTATTCACGATAAAAAATGAAATAATATTTATTTCGAGAAAATAGTTTATATCAGAAGATCTACCAGAGGTATTGAAGTTCAGATACTATTAATGCAAAGTACGTTTAATATGCTCAATTGCAAAATATTCTGAATCGAATTATTTCATTCCAATCTTGCACATCTTTTAGAACAAAAAGTTTTACTGTATCATTATATACCATTGATCAGATCATAATATTACATATTTCATGAAAATAAAACACGTTCTTAGCAGCTGTTAACAGGTTGACTGCCGACCACTCCGATCGGAGTGCGTCGGGTCTCTTCGCCAACGCCGTCTACTCCGATCGGAGTTCGACATGCGTTCTTACGAAACGTTTTAGTATTCCATCGGCGTTGTATGGTGGCGTTGCTTAAAAACGCAAGTTCTAACAGGTGCTTAAGTGGTTCCGCGGATTTGCTTTTGGTTTGGTTGTAATCTGCAGTACAATATGGACAATCAACCTGGGCCTTCTGGTATTAAAAAAAGACATTGTAGTGATGAAAAAAAGGTATATGATAAGAAAAAGAAGCTAACTGACACTGAATTATTGCAGCTATTGGAAGAAAGCGGAGGTAGTAGTGACGAACATTACGTACCAGACACAGACGATAGTGATGTAAATTCAAGCTCCGAGTCCGAAGAAGAGAATTTTATAGACCCTATTCGGCCACATCAAACACTTCCTAGCCTTGATGAGATAAAATGAAACGACAGAGGTGCGTTAAAACAAATTTTGTTCCAGAAAACCCAGGAATTATTGGTGCAAATTCCAGGACAGGGTGCACCTATCGATTTTTTCGAAATGATCATTGATGATGATTTTTTACAAACTATTGTAGAACGAACGAACTCTTACGCAGTCGAGGTTTTGCTGCGCCCAGAAACAAGTACAAAATCACGTATTACTAATTTTAAAGATCTTACTCTTGACGAACTAAAAATTTTTTTGGCCCTGTTATTTCACACTGGCACAATATCCTTGAGCCGTCTTAACGATTATTGGAAAACTGATCCGCTATTTAATCTACCTGTTTTTAGAAAATATATGTAAAATAGATTTTTGCTTATCTTGAGGTGTTTGCATTTTACATCTCCAGATATGGATCCGGCAGATCGGCTAGGAAATATTAGATTTGTGGCAGATTGTGGAGAGATTGTGGCAGAGAACAAGATGGGAGAAATTTACTATCCTGGAAGAGAGTTGTCTTTGGATGAAGCTATGGTACTTTATCGGGGTCGTCTCCAGTTTAAACAGTATATCAAGAATAAGCGTCATAAGTATGGTATGAAGTTATACATGCTGACAGAGCCTAATGGACTTATTTTGAAATTTCGTGTCTACGAAGGTGCGACAGATGTTTATGGTGGAAGCGGACATACTGAAAAGATTGTTTTACATTTATTGGAGGAAAAATTGGGTGTGGGACATGCTGTTTATCTAGACAATTTTTACAATAGTGTTAATTTAGCTAGGAAATTACTTCAACAAAATACATACTGCACTGGTACGCTGAGAGGAAAGATAATCCGAAAGAGGTAATGAGTGCAAACTTAAAACGTGGTGAGAATAAATCTATGTTTTGCAATGGAGTGCATGTCGGAAAATGGCGCGATAAACGCAATGTTCAATACATTTCAACAGAATTTGGAAGCGAAATGGGCATTTTTAAAAACAAAAGAAATCAAGAATCTGAAAAACCTTCCGCAATCATTGGATATAATGCTTTTATGTCCGGTATAGATAGACAGGATCAAATGATGGCATATTATCCTTGCAGCCGTAAAACCATTCGGTGGTACAAAAAGTTATTCATGCATGTGCTGCAAATGAGCATGATAAACGCCTATTTTTTGTACAATAAATATTCGCGGTCTGACCAGTTACGATTATATGACTTCCGATTGGATGTCATAAGAAATTTACTAGCCAGATGACCAATTACTAATTTGCCGCAAATTCCTCCAGGCCAAATAAATGTCCACAGAGTAGAAAGTAGAAAAAATTGTTAGTGAAAAAAAAGGAACTAAAGAAACAAAACGGGTAAGCAGAAAGGAATGCAAAGAATGCAGGAAAAATAAAATAAGAAAGCAAACAGTGTATGAATGCAAAATGTGCCCTGGACAACCAGGTTTTTGCCTTAATTGCTTTGAGGATTACCATAAAAATGTACAAAAATGATTTAGAAATAAATGTTTTGAGTTCATGAGTTCGATTTATTATTTCTTTACTTATTTAATTGGACACTCCGATCGGAGTGTTCGGCATCTAGTAAAAATTTTCACTTGCAATGCCGATTACTCCGATCGGAGTGAAATTTTTTTTTTCTAATATTTTGAATGGCACATAAAAAAAACACATCCAAGACTCATTTTAATTCATATTTACCACAATAAAATAAAAATATTTGGAAAAATCTTACCGGCGTCAACCACAAACTCAAAAATATAGATCGGCAGTCAACCTGTTAACCACTTCATTTTTGGTAAAGTGCTACGTGTAGTGTACTCTACTTGAGACAATGCTTCCAACCTGAGGACGCGACTCGCGGAGAGGCTGATAGTGGGAGAAGAGCGGGAGTCACATTTATACACATACTATTATACTGTTACACTTAACGTGAAAAGGGTTAAAAAGTCAGTAAAAAAGTAGATACAAATAGTAAAAATAGTTTTACATACGTATACGATTGAGCTATTATTACCAATACGGCTCGTCAGATCATGTTGTGACCATGGGAGGTTTTGTTCAGAATAACAAAAACTAGAAGATAGAAAAGTTTGAGCAAATTTAACCGAGAGCCATTTTTCATAAGATATGTGCGGGGTCCTTCAAGGAAAACTTTATTTCTAATGAAAGTTTTGTCATAAAGAAAAAAATAAAGCATCACTTAACTACCTGGCAGTACTAAAATACGGTGATCCTTCCGTTTCAAATTTTTCAATAATTCCCGATTTAAATTTATCTTCTTCCTCCTTTAGCCACTGTTTATTAGCAACTTGTGCTAATACCCCTGCCGCTTGAGGCCCGCCCATTACAGATATCCTTGCGTTCGGCCACATGAATAGAAATCTGGGAGAATAAGCTCGTCCACACATTCCTAAAACACCATGACTTAAGAAAAGTTATCACGATGAATTCAAAAATACCCTAGGTTTAAACCATAGACATAGAGAATGAATTGAGCATTAACTCTCTAAGAAGAGACAAAGCGATTGTGCGGCCAATACCTGTCTCTTTTCTGTAGGCCTGTACTAAACAAAATATTATTTTTAAGAGCGCGGTAGCTTAGCGGCATTCTAAAAAGAGACAGCTACATCATTCGCTTTGTCTCTCTCACACTTTTGCGTCCATATTTACTTTACAGCGGGATACGGAACACTCAGTCCATCCTTTATGTCTATGGTTTAAACGTATAAATGTTTAGTTTTCTGTATGGAACTTAAATGTCAATAAATTAATTTTCATTTTATATTAGGTGGTTTAAAACCTTTTTAAAGTCAAAATTGAGACAATTGTTTTTAGTGTTCCGTACGGAACACTTATAAGATCACTTCGGTGTCTGTCTGTCTGTCCGTCTGTCTGTCTGTCCGTCTGTCACACCCGATTTTCTCCGAAACTATTTGTCATAGAAAGTTGAAATTTGGTAATAATATAGGAATTGATGGCCTCATCAGAGCCATGTAGTTTTGAAAGTTAAATTTTGACTTAAGGGGTTAGTTTTGGGGGGTGAAATCGGAAGTGAAAAAAAAATTTTTTTACTAGATAATCGAGTGTGGAGACAAATTAAAGCTTGTGAAAACACGAGTAAAAAATATATATAATGTAATACTTGCGCGCACTTTTCTTTGTATTATTTTTTAAAAACGCGAAAAATCGCTGTCCGTCCACCCACCTTATCTCGAAAAGTACTTATCAAAAAATTTTGAAAAAATTCTGGAATATTCTCCATGGGGTGTAGAAATTATTACGATTGCATTACCTGTAATAATTTATCTGGTAAATGTAATTTAATAAAGGTGGGGTCTGGCCCAAGACGGCCCTTTGCACTGAGACCATCGTTGATCTATTGTGCCTCTGGTATATAAAAAACAGAAATTTCAAGGTCATCAATTTTCAGTGAAGATTGGAAATAAACTTTGTTGAAAACTTACTTGGGGTGTGTTTTGTGAAGTCACTGATCATTTTATACTTCCGTTACAACATTTTTTATTTTAAAAGCAATCAACGTACGGAACACTAATTGCGCAAGTTCAACTTGCACTTGACCGGTTATTATTTATATTTTTAAGGGGCTATACCAATGTAACTACTTAAAAATAAGGATATTATTCTAGAATTTTTTAAAATATTGAAATTTATGGGACTTATGCCCCAGTAATGGGACAGGTAAAAAAAAAGTAGCTCCACTGCTGCCGTGATTGGCACCTCCACATTACCTGGAATCAAAAAAAAAAACAAAATGATTATTAAAACATAATCTTCCGTACCATCAACCATGGATTTTAAAAAATATTGAAAATTATAAGAATGGCGGCGTTTAGAAAAAAAAGTATAAAATTTTCGCCAAAAAAAGTCCGTTTTTTGCATGCCAAATTGATATTTTTGGTCCAGTCACAAAATTCATGGTTCATGGTACGACAAAACATGTCCTTAATATGCAAAAAAAAATTAAGTCGATACAATAAATTGTTTTCGAGTTACAGCCCCAGCAAATTTAAAAAATGCAGTTTAAAGAACGACTAACGTGTAACACATAAATAATGATCTCTTACCACGTACCTACCTTTGTGACTATTTTGAGTTCACTGCAGTATTAGATGTTTAACTTTCACTTACACGATGACATCACTGCATTGGAATTTTATTACCTGCTCCGATTCACGTTACGCTTCTAAAAACGAGTTTATGGCCCACCTAGCTGCTGTCTGGCGACAGCTGTCTTTTCAAAAATAAACTAGGCTGACTTTGATACTTCGACCTCTTATACTATACTATACATACAGAAGAATTGAAATATGTAAAAAAAATCGATTTTTTGAAATTATCACATTGGTATGGCCCCTTAAAGAACTTTATTAAACGAAATATGAACCATTTTGCTCGATGACCTTCGGCCATTTTTCTGGCAATACCATAATCCCGTTACTATAGAACTCCTGTGGTTTCTAGGCAAAAAATTGTAATCAGTGGTTTTCACAGGTCTCTTTTTAAACTAACTTCCCAGCCAAGTTCTCTCAATTTTTGCTGAGTCATCAAAGCAAGGTTGATCTGGCATTTTCTTGGTGGAAGACAATACGTTTTCTATTGACTTGTGTTGACGATTTTCTTCAATCTAGTGCTTCAATCTCAATTGCTGGCGGTAAAGTGCAGAATCAATCGTTCGGTAGGCTGCAGCAGTTCACGATGCACGATTCCCTTTCAGTCTCACCAAACACACAGCCTCACCTTTTTTGGCGTTAATCCGGGCTTTGCCATCGTTTCAACTTTCTTACCCTCTCAGCTACACCAGTTATCTTAGACCTTCCTCGAATTTCTTCATTAGTCAGCCTATTCCTCAACGATATTCCAAAGATCCTCCTTTCAATCGCTCGTCGAGCTACTTGTAGGCGAATTATAATTTCTTAATTCGATGCCCACGTTTCCGTTCCGTATGTAACATGCATTGATCAAATGTGTTTGCTTTTAGTATATTGGAGACGTTGGAAAGGAAGATGTTCCGCAATCTGCCAAACGCCAGCCAAGCCAATGGTATCCTCCTCGATAAATCCGTTCAAATTTTCTTTGGATATTACTATTTTTTGTTCAAGATATACGCATGAATTTGTTCTTGTGATTTTTCGCGTTTTCAATGTTCAGTACTGCTTCTTTGTCACAGTCGTCATTTGTCAAGAACGTACTTTTGGTGATGTTCATTTTCAGACTAATCTCTCTGGACTGATTGTTAAGTTCGTTCAGCATTTCTTCCAATTTTTCTTTGTTGTTAGATATAAGCACAATATTATCCGCGAATCGCAAAGGATTGCGGTTGAGCAGCATTTCTACCTTTATCAAAATAAAATTGTAGCTAACTTGTGCATATATTCCACTTATCTTCAAAACGTTTTAAATTAAGTCTGAATGAACGTATTCCAACAGTTTTTGCACATCTATTATCGTCAAATGTCAGCTATCAACTGACACTAAGTATGACCCGATGCGACTTATATTACCTGGATATATGACACTAAAGCTATCTAACGAGAAAAATGCTACCTTTTATAAATTAAAGCTACATCCGGAAGTTCAGAAGTATTAAGGCATTTTTAATGAAAACTAAAAATACAAAATAAAAAAGGTTCTTATTATTATACAATATGTTTACCTTTAGAATAGAGTGTCGTCTACAAAATCCGTCATACATGTACCAATCAAAAAATATTTACATCGAATCCTTTGTCAAAATGACCACCTTTACTTTTAATTACTTCCTCAAAAATGCTCAACATTCCAAGTATTAATTTATTAAAATACTTGGCGTTTAACTTTTCTCATTCATGGTTTAAGTAATCCCAAGGCCGTGTACAACTGGACAGACAGCGATTTTTACCCTTCGATCTAATTGATCCTATCTTAATTTGATGAAGGAGAGATCAGGCGTTACAAAAGATATTACATTATATTTACTAGTCATCTGTGTAGACGGCCATCGCGCAGAGGTTGTAGTGTCTGCCTTCTACGCCGGCAACCCGAGTTCGATTCTCGGTTCGGGAAATAAAATGAAATTATACGTGACGGTCGCCTCTCTCGGGAAGGCAATGGCAAACCACTCGTAGTATCAGGTCTAGTAAACCCCTCTAACTTTGGCCGTTCCGCACCGGCATTAAACTGTAGGTTCCCTTTGTCTGTGGAACACTTAAAAAAAGGCACGACCCACAGGCAAAGGTGAGAGGGTCGCCTACATTCGTATCGGATATGGCACTTCGAGAGAATCTTCTGTATTAGATACCTTCGACAAAGTTGCGAAGAGTGTTTAGAGTCATTTTTTGAGAGATAAAATTGAGACCAATAATATTTAACTCAGAAGGCATGGATTTTCAAATATCTGGACTAAACTATCGCGCGAACACTTTGAAGCACAGTAAATTCAGAAATCACAACTCCTCGTACCTTTGAATGCTTAAGTACAACGGCTAAGATTTTACGCAGTTTGCAGCTACTTATTCAACTCATTCGTTGTAAGTTGTCTAGCAGCCCTATTTTTGAGGTCAGAAATTCACATAAATAAAAGTTCTAAGAAAGAAGTCTAAAAACAGTAATTACCTCAGGTAACTGAGGTAGTCAATAAAGTCAGTAATTTGTTTTTAAATTCGTACCATAGATTTATTTTTCAATTAAAAATAGTCACTGCATCCAAACTTTTGGTAATATTGTAAGAGTCAATAACGCTACGGTATCTAAACTTATTTGTACTACCAAATCGCTAATCCTCGTTCAGTTTTTTTTGCGGCGTTGCGTGGAAACAGAATAAAGTAACTTTTTGCATATCGTCAGGGCGCACTGAACGTCGGCCGGGGTGGGAGTTCAGTCCAATATTTTCTGGGTGTCTTACTGCACTCTTTCAAATTTTAAATGGATGATTGGTTTGGCGGGAAACGATTTTATGAAAGACTGTGTATGAAATGTCTTTGAGCCTACACTATGTATTTTGCAAGCCTTACTTTTGATGCAATAAAGTCGCTTTCATAGTTATCAGGTAAAACTAATAATAAAGTAATAATTTCTTTTATTATAATTTCTGATTCTGATATAAAATATAACCTTGATCGCATCAAATAGCCTTACCATAATTTCCAGCCCCATAGGAACCGCCGATAATAACAGTTATTTTAGGAACTTTAGTGCATGATACCGCCGTTACTAATTTGGCGCCATTTTTCGCTATGCCACCTGTTTCAGCCTGACGGCCAACCATAAACCCTAAAAATAATTTTAATAGTTACACATAGGTTAAATGAGTTATTTTAAAAAATTCATATTTGATATATGTTATTTGGGCTATATTCGACTTTATGGAAAAAATTTCTTGATTACTGAACTGGAAAAGTGGAAACAGAATTTACTAGCTCAGAATGTTTGCATCCATATTATAGAAATCACAGGAAAATGAGTGGATTTAACGTGAATGAAACATTAATAAAAAAAAGTCGATGCATTGCATTCTTTTTAATTTATATTCCGAATCTATTTTTTGGGGACCTTAGAAGATAAAAAAAATTGGGAATAAAGATAAATGGGAATTACGATACATATTGGACAGAGTCAATAACATCAACCAAAGCGGACTTAGGATAAATATAAAGAAAACAAAATTCATGGTCATTAGTAAAGTAAATATCGACAATGTCAGATTACGAATAGGAAAACAAGACATAGAAAGAGAAAAGAGTATTTGGGGTGCCCGAAATACTTTTTCAAAATGAAAACAATATTATGCAACCGGGACATAAGTCTAACTACTCTATGGCGGGCCACCAAATGCTACGTACTCTGTACAATGGAGTTGAAGGATGGACATTAAAAGCATGAACCATGTCACGTTTGGATTCATTTGAAATGTGGGTGTACCGGCGCTTACACAGGTATACAAAAAAAATTCAGAACATTTAAAGGTGTCTGAAATAATACTGTCTTTATTGGATAAGTAAGATAGGCCAAGCCTCTTACTTACACTTTTGAAAGTATAATGTTTTTAATAATGAATGTATGCTTATATTAACTTAACCTAAGCTCCTATACTAGTGATCCTATAATACTAATTTAACCTAGGAAATGTGTTTTGTTACAAGTGATTTTCTTAATACTAAGACTAAGACTAAAACTACCTTAGCCTAAGACTTACGGTAACTTAGATTAGGACGTAACATTAACTTAAAGTAAGACTAATTATAACTTAACTTAGATTGACAATCTTCTTGTCACGGCGGGCAAGGGGGGGTCATCGTCTTCGTCCGAGAGCAGCGGTTCGGACGGTCTTGGTAACTGGCGGCTGGGGTGAGATGGGAGTCGGAAGGCGTCCCTGATGCGTGGGTTGGGGTGCTGGGACGCCTTCTCCAGGAACGTCAGTTGAACTTTCCTCATGTGTGCCTTTATGGTAAGCACACCGAGGTCCCTATAGAGTTGTCGGTTCCTCATGAACCATGGTCCGAAATAATAGTTTTATACCATAATTTTAATGATTATACAGTTTTACATTATTAAAATGTATTTTTTTCAATTTAATAGTTTTCTGGCAATTTTAAATGTGTTTTCTGAAAAAAGTTCACGGTGGATGTCTTTTTTTTAGGATTTTTTTGGATTCAGCATAAAAAAAATACTTAAGTGTTTCACTTAAAAGATAGACAATTTTTTTATATACCTGTGTTATTAAAAATATCATGGATCGAACGAGTGACAAATGTCAGGGTCCTCGAGAGGATGAATAAAGATCAGGACCTTTTAATCACAATAAAAAGAAGAAAAGCAGCTTATTTTGGTCATATTTTTAGAAACGTTAAATGCAGTTTTCTACAATTAATTATAGAGGGAAAAATTGAAGCAAGACGGACATCGGACATAAAGTTCTCTTGGCTGCGGGATCTGCGCCAGTAGTTTGACATTAGGGGGCACACTTATCCGTTTTGCTGAATTCTAGGTGATTGTCGCCAACCGCCGCTAAGGAGAAGGCACTTAAAAAGAAGAGGATGCAAAGTTAGTTTTTTATGTTTTTTTTTTTTTTAAATTAAAAGTGCAGTCCTAATCAAACTCTATTGTATCAGACTTAAAGTTTGTAATTCAGATAATAAAAAAGTACTTACCTGTAATATTTTGCAAAAAAAATTAGAGGAATTTTCCTCTGACTACACAATTCGACAAAATGTGCTCCCTTCAGGGCACTTTCTGAAAACAAAACCCCATTATTTCCTAATACCCCTACAGTTTTACCATAAAGTTTTGCAAATCCACATACCAGTGTTTCTCCATATTTCTTTTTGAATTCGTCAAACTTGGAACCATCAAATATTCTACAAATAAAATCTTGATTAGTCTTTATGCTTGCCTGTCTATCAGTCTGTTAAAATTGATATTATCAGGAATTTTTTGGACTGTAAATTCGAAATTTAAAACATTTGTTCGTTTTTTCCTCTGTGTAGTCGGCAGGCTAATATCTCGAAAATATCTTGGCTAAATTTTAGGGAACTGCATATTACTGCATGGGGTGAAAAGTCCCGAGACTTTCCGAGAGATGGCAGCACGAACAAAAAAACCCATATGATTTTCAGTTCAGTATCAACTCTCAGAAGATTTGTGTAAAATTTTTATAGCATTAGGTTGCAAGTTACAGCTCTTTGAGTGACGCTACCTTTGATTTTTGCAAAACGATGGAACAAAAAGAATTTCGTGTGTTGATTAAACGTTGCTTTTTGATGGGCAAAAATACAGCCGGCACACAAGAATGGCTTGAGAAGTGTTTATGGCACATCTGATCCGTCGAAAGCAACTAATGTCGATTGTTAAGTGAACTTAAATGCGGTCATACAAGCACCAATGATGCTTCGGGCGCCCGAATGAGGCCGTCACACAGTGGGGAAAAACGAAAAATCGTGTTTCAAAATTGTCTAGAGCCTTCAATTTTGGTTCGATTTGGACGATTTTTTTTTAAATTGAAGCTTATTAAATTCCGAACAAAGTTGTCGGAGCCGATTTTTCAATTAAACTTTTGTTTCAAAATGGCGGACGTCTTCAAAATGGCGGTTTCTGATTATATAGCGACTGAGACACAGAAAACGCTTACAGTTTCAAACCAAGTTGTGCTAAAATGCCTGTATGTATGTTTTTTTATGTCGCAGATAATATATCTAATATCACAGTTACAAGATTAATAATAATGAACCCAAAATGGCTGCCATGAACAATAAAAGTATTATAAATATGAATAAACGCAGCAACCCAGCACATCTAAATCTTCCCGAACGAAATACATCAAGTGAAGACTCTGATTCAGACTACAAATGTAGCTTTTCAGAACCTCAACCATTTAATCAGAAAGAACTAAATGACTTAGTAAGAGATCTGAACTTACCAAAAGAAGCTTCTGAAATTTTAACATCTCGTTTAAAAGAAAAAAATTTGCTTACTCCGGAAACCAACATTACATTTTATCGTACCCGAGAAAAAAAATCTGTTACCGTATTTTTCTCAAGAGAAGGATTTAGTTTTTTGTAACGATGTTGGTGGTATTTTGCAGCAGATGGGATTAAAACAGTACCAACCTAGTGATTGGCGCTTTTTCATAGACAGCAGCAAAAGAAGTTTAAAGTGTGTTTTGCTTCATAATGGTAACAAGTACGGATCTACACCTATTGCACATTCGACGACTTTAGAAGAAGAATACGTAAATGTTTCTAAGATTATGGAAAAAATTAAGTATCCAAGACCACAAA
>CM032446.1:17014254-17207466 GCA_019049505.1 Pachyrhynchus sulphureomaculatus
GAAAAACTGTTGATCTCTTGTTCTATAACGGTAAATAGGTGTTCCAGATTCCAACAAATGTTTTTCTTTCAGCCTAGAACTAAGCAATTCTGCTTTTTTGCTTAGTCACACTCAAATCTCTCACTAAATCATTTAACTCAGCTTGTGTAAACAACTGTGGTTTTAAATTTTCTAGAGAACATTGTAACTTATCATCATCCGGTCGACTTTCATTAAATTCGGAACTGGACTGTAAAACGTCATCAATAGACTGAGATGGCTCAGGGACAGGAAGTCCCGGTCCATGTCCTACCGGCCGATTATCTGAAGTAAAGTTAGGATAGACAATTACTTTCTTATTTTTGGAGTTATATCCAGAAACATCAACGCTGCAAAAATAACAATCATTTGGATGATTTTCTTGCCCTCTCCATACCATGGGTACTGCAAATCTAAAAGTTTTCTTTTCTTTCTTATACCACTTCCTAAGATCCTCGACACAAACATAACATACTTTGTGAGGAGCCCAACATTTTTCTTGATTACCGATTTCTACACCAAAATATGCAAAGTATACTTTTTTTTTACAAAGTCAGTAATGTTTCTTTGATGTTTTTTAAGTACAAACTCATCACATATATAACAAAAAGTGTTGGGAGAGTTTTTACAACCACGGTTAGCCATACTTTGAGTGCGAATTAAAGCACATGGGTTAAACACTGCAATGCGAGGTTATTGTTGTTGTTGTTGTTGTTGTAGTAGTTATGGCACTGCTCACTAAGGCAATCTGCCAGCACATTAGGTAAGGGACCCCAGTATGGCGAGTATTAAAACTCCTGGGGGGCCTTTCTTCTTATATAACGATTTCTAGTGCTTTTCTTTTGAAAAGTGGTTCTTCATTCTACCTGCCATGCATCGCCTTTGAGGTTAATTAGTATTGGACAGACATAGGATGGACAGACACATTACACATAAAGTCAGGTCTAAAACAAAGTAAATATAATCTAACTATACATGTTATAGTTTAATTTTTTTATTAAATTGCAACATTTTACTATTAACTTTACTGCCTCCGAATTGATATTACTTAAGACAGACTCTATACTAAGGGGGGGTTTCCACCCAGGTTGTATATTTCATTGTAGAGATCCTGATTCGGAACTTTATTAATGGGACATTCAAAAAAGATGTGATTGAGGTCCTCAGTTAGGCCACAATCGCAAAATGGGGTGTCAATTACCCCTATTTTGAAGAGGTGAACTTTATTTTTCCCCGTATTAACCATTAAAACGTGTTAGAATCACTCATGTTATCTAGGTCTACATACGATTCTCTACTCAGGTGGGCCAGCAACAGATGAATTAGGATTCATAAACGGGCGATCTAGGGCTAATGCACTGTTATTCAGGATTGTTCTGTTTGACTTTGACGTACTTGCTAGTGGAATTCTATTCAAATTCTGGCTATGTGAGGGAGATGCTTTCCTTTCTGGTCTTCCGTTTGGAGAGTATAAGAGCTCTTCGTGTGCATTTTTGTCGTATCCTTTTTGAATTATTCTTCTTTTATTATCGTTTGATTGAGATAAAGTCTCTTGGAATGACCTCTTGGTTTTTGTCTTAAAATCATATGTACGCCTTAATGAAGGTTCAATATTTTGGCTGGATATACTCTTTACTGACTCTCTCCTACGTGACGGGTTTTGAGGTAAAGCAGGGAAGTCCCTCGGGATATAGTTAAAATTTTCATTTGTTGTATAGGTTTTTTTGCATAGCTTTTCTGCATCATAGTAAGTTAGATTTTCGTAGCACATTAATTTTTTAATATTTTGCTGTCTTTCATATTCAGGACAGTTTTTTGCTGTTGTTTTGTGATAACCTTTGCAGGAAAGGCAGGATGTTTCGCACTCATAGGGTTCAATTTCTGGATTATTTACGTGTTTGAGATTGCCACAGTTGTGGCATTTTTCTTTTCCCTTGCAATTTCTCTTCGTATGGCCGTATTTAAGGCACAAGAAGCATTGTGTTACTGGGGAAATGTATACATATACCGGTTTTTCCCAAGTTATAAATTGAAATGCTTCTAGGTAATAAAGTTCCTTTAAATGTAAAAATAATTGTACCAGTAGGAATATACTCTACTTTATTGTCCTTAATTACTTTGCGATTAAGCCTAACTGCATTTAGGATTTCAGTGTTACAAGAGCAAAATTTCTTAAAGTTATCTAAACTTAATTCCAAATCAACCTCTCTAACAATGTCTTTGCATGAGACAAAGTTAAAAGGGATAAATATATTGTATCCTTTGTCAATAAGATGTTTATTATTTAAAAATTTATTAGCCGCTTCATGGTTGATGAATTCTATAGATAAGCGGTTTAGACCTTTTTGTTGAATTTTTTTAACGTCAGTTAACTTAAGGTTAAATATTTCTTTAGCAATCTTTAAAGAGTGGAATTTACCCACATTCCCGTTAGTTTTTTCTATGGATTCCACATATACTATGTATGGGCTTACATCCATTATGTCGTATTTATTCTGTATTTTATTAATTTTACTATTATTAGAGCTAGAAGCAAGATTCGGAGGGTCAGGTCCCCCTCCCCCCGGATCATCCATAGCTGTTTATATTTACATAAACTTAGATTATATTTAGAATTTCTATCTTATAAAATATTAAATGATTAGACCTAACTTACCAGCTGGGTAATATTAGTAACTAACTAAAAAAAAAACACCTCTTTTTCCGACACCGGTAGAAAAAACGTTGCTGTTCGTACCACTGTAAGAAAAGCACTGAATGCGAGGTTATATTAGCTGGAAGAAAACAAACAGCTGTAGCATTTATCGGACCTGCCAACCTAATACCATTTGGTTTTACTGCCAACCTTATAAAATTCTGATTTTATTGCCAACCTAATAACATTCGAATGATAAAAAATAAACTTTTCACATTTTGAATATTAAAATGTGAAAAATTGGTGGGTGATACGACTTTTTTATTATTATTTTCGGACTGAGCACACCAAAAAAAAAAACATAGAAATCAGGTAAAATTATTAAAAAAGTTTTTGCATCGTCGGCTTGTGTAATTTAAGTAGTTCGGCAACAAATTCCTCTCAATTTTATTAGTATTCCATACGGAACACTTATAAGATCACTTCGGTGTTTGTCCGTCCGTCTGTCTTTCTGTCACACCCGATTTTCTTCAAAACTATTTGACATAGAAAGTTGAAATGTGGCACTAATATAGGAATTGATGACCCCATTAGAGCCGTATAGTTTCGAAAATTCAATTTTGACTTAAAGGATTAGTTTAGGCGGTGAAATCAGAAGTGAAAATTTTTTTTTTTGCCAGGTCAACGAGTGGGGTGTCAAATGAAAGCTTGTGAAAACACAAATTCAAAAATATATATAATGTAATACTTGCGCACATTTTTCTTTGTATTATTTTTAAAAACTTGCCGAAAATCGCAACCCCCCCTTATCTCGAAAAGTACTGATCAAAAGATTTTGAAAAAATTCTGGAATATTCTCCACAGGGTATAGATTGAACGAATATTATCAGTTCAGAGTTCATTACCTTTAATAACACAGCCCCACAAAAAAATTGAAAGTTCAGGTTCATTTTTTTTTGGCCAAAAACATCCCTTGAAATGGGATAAAACTATATATGTAATGACTCGTAATGAAGTGTGAAAAAAGTTTGATATTTTTTAGTCTAGAGAAGAGAATATACATTCAAACCACAGCAAGCTATTTCTATTAATTAAACCAAAATCCACCCTTATAAGGGGTGAAAAGTACCTCTAAAACTCAGATAACGCACGTGAGTTTAGATAGCATGTATAAAGGACAAATTCTTGTAGCTCTTAGGACAAAATATCTGAATCTGGTATGACAACCAAACATTAAAGGGTCGAGACTCACTCTTACGGGATGTAAAAACCACCCCCACCTACAGAGGTTTCTCATAAGTTTCAATAACAACGAAAAACGTTCAGGCTTTTGTAGTTTTAGAGAGGGTGAACAAATATGAAGTAGACTCGCTTAAAACACTATACACGACTATAAACTGCCCTTAGAAGGTGGTAGAACCTACCCCTACGCTCTAATGATGCACATGGATGCTATTGGAATTCGGAAAGGATTAAGTACTCTTATCTCATTGTGCCAAACATTCAAGACAACTAGATCATCTTCCTAATAAGGTCGAAAATCATCCCTAGGAGGGGGGGAGGAACTACCCCCTGGGATTGATGGATCTTAGAAGTTCTAGTATCTGAGAAAAAGAAAAGACAGACTGTATTTGTCCATCCTTCACTTCTAAGAGCCATCAATCCCAGGGGATACTTCCCTCCTCCTAGCCTGATTTTTTTCGTCGTTTTTGAAACTTATGACTACCTTCGTAGGTGGGGGTGGTTTTTACATCCTATAGGGGCGAATGTCAACCCTTTAAGAGTAACGTCTGGTTGTCACACCAGATTCAGATATTTTGTCTAAAGAGCTCCAAGAATTAGCCCTTTGTACATGTTATTTAAATTCACGTGCGTTATTTAAGTTTTAGAGGTACTTTTCACCCCCTATAAGGGTGGATTTTGGTTTAATTAATAGAAATAGCTTGCTGTGGTTTGAGTGCATATTTTCTTTTTTAGACTAAATAACCAGTCAAGTGCAAGTTGAACTTGCACAATTAGTGTTCCGTACGTCGATTGCCTTTAAAATAAAAATGTTGTTACGGTGGTATAAAATGATCAGTGACTTCACAAAACACACCCCAAATGAGTTTTCAACAAAGTTTGTTTTCCAATCTTTACTGAAAATTGATGACCTTGAAATTTTTGTTTTTTTTATATACCAGATAAATTATTAAAGGTAATGCACTCGTGACAATTTTCGTTCAATTTACACCCCCTGGAGAATATTCCAGAATTTTTTCAAAATTTTTTGATCAGTACTTTTCGAGATAAGGTGGGGGACAGCGATTTTTCGCGATTTTTTAAAAATAATACAAAAAAAAGTGTGAGCAAGTATTACATTACATATATATTTTTTACTCGTGTTTTCACAAGCTTTCATTCGACACCACACTCGATGACCAGTAGGTCATCGAGTGTGTGTAAAAAAAAATTTTTTTTTTCACTTCCGATTTCACCCCTAAAACTAACCCCTTAAGTCAAAATTTAACTTTCAAAACTACACGGCTTTGATGAGGCCATCAATTCCTATATTATTGCCAAATTTCAACTTTCTATGACAAATAGTTTCGGAGAAAATCGGGTGTGACAGAGAGACAGGCAGACAGGCACCAAAGTGATCTTATAAGAGTTTCGTACGGAACACTAAAAATATCTACCATTTTTCAAACTTCATTAAGTGTCATTACATTATTACTAGAGACCGGATTATATGCAACACAAAAATCTTGAAATATACATGCAAATATGCATGAAAAATGCTTAAAATATGCATGAAAATAGTCAAAATATGCAGTATTAAATAATAATAAAAGTAGTAATTTTTAGTTTTTTATTTCAAAATTAGCATAAAATTAACAAGTTATCGACGATGTTTAAATTTAATTAACAATTATTTTACATTTTTTAAAATTATTTAACATTTGTATTCTTGTACACGTAAACAATAAGGTATTGTTCCTAATGTTGGGTAGTAAGATTGTGTCTTCGATGACTTAAAATATTTTTATAAGTGGAAAAAGACCGTTGTTTCTGGCAAAAGTTCACCCGTCCCATTAATAAAACTATCAATTTGACACAAAGGTTCAAAGCCTGGGTTATTGCACAAAATTTTTTCAAACGTTTCTTTTACTCTACGCGGGAATACATCTGGCAATGTGGAGTTTATTTGACGGATTTTATTCATTAACTGAATTGAATCGGTCAACGCCAAACCTCGAGTTTCAAGCTTTTTAATACCCGCAGGTATGTGGGAAAAGTGAGGGCTAATCAAAGCTATGTTTTTTTTTAATATCAGAATCGTTAAATACTTCCTTGGATTGACGAACTGCCATAGCCTCTGCACTATCGAAGTCATTTACTACACCTTTGATGGCCTCAAAATGTTCATTGTAAAATAGTACAGCTTCAATCCATGTTCCCCATCGAGTTACCACTGGTTCGGGAGGTAAAGGCCCATTTGGCAGTTTTTCTTTATAGGCGTTATTCTGAGCAGGTGCCTTAAGAAATACTTTCTTTGCTGATGAAATCAGTTTATTTACATTTCCAAACGGGCATGGTACACGTTAAAGTTTAACACAACACGTTAAAAATTGCAAAAAGCCTACACTAATGCAAGCGCGTCAACAATAATGTTAAAAACTGATATCTTGTTTTTTAAAATAAAAATTCGTCTTCGCTAAAATTGTTTATTTAATCCACGCTCAAACAAATATTTTTAGAAACTAACTACTTATCATTAATATCGCGACCAAGAAACAAAGGAATAAAATACCGTCGTAGTTTTGGGTATTCCCTTGGCACTATAACCTAATCGATGTTTAGACTATTGCAGGTAATGTTCCGGCGATAAGATCGGTTCCAGACGGCGACATTAACAATACCCTGAGCAATTCAATTGCAATATTGTAAATATAGGGAAAATATGCATCATTACTAGATTTTGGGGTAAAATATGCAATAATCGGTGAGAATGGTCTAAATATGCAAATGCATATGAAAATATATAAATGCATATAATCCGGTCTCTAATTATTACCAGTGGACGCTCCTCTATAGGAGCACATGAGCACGTGAACTCCCTGTCAACAACAAGGCAAAATGCAAATTATTTTGTATTATACCGTAGCCATACAAATGTCTTTTCAAGAAGTGAACCTTTCCTACAACAGAACAATTTATAACAATCCTAATACTTTACGTTCCGTTAAACCTCGAGTTGTTACTGAAGCTCCCTAAGCGCACAAACTACAAAAACTAGATGTAAAGCAAGGATTTTTTAGGCCAAAAAAGAAATGACACGAAAACTCTTTTTTTTAACTACGGATTCAAATTCAGCGTCGAAAAATACACCAGATACACGTATTTTGGTTCGTGGTAATGAACTTTCGTCTTTTTGTGGGGTCGTGAAATCTATCTGGCATATAAAAAAAAATTCAAGGTCATCAGTTTTCAACAAAGATCGAAAACAAACGTTGTTGAGAACTCATTTGGAGTTTATTTTGTGAAGTCATTGTTCATTTTATACTTCCGTAACAAAAATTTTTATTTTAAAAGCAATCAATGTACGGAATACTAATTGCGCAAGTCCGACTTGCACTTGGTCGGTTTTATAAATTAAAATAAGGTTGGCTTTAATAATGTACTGTCTGACATTTAACCAATTAAGAGAGCGCAGCATTCCCTCCACGAAAATATACCTGTTGCAGCCTAACTGCTGTATCTACAGTCTCGCGATGTCTATCTGTACATGAAATTAGTAGAAACACACAATAGTTAAAATGCGGAAAAAAAACGTCAGTAGTCATAGTTAGTTTGAGTCCATCAAAAGACACATGCAAAGATCCGCGTTGAACAACCTAATTTTTTGTCAATTTTTTAACATTAATATTTGAAAATGCACCAAAAAACTTAATTCTTGGTCTAATACCATCTCTGAATACTTCATTTTACTTACAAAATTAATAGGAGTACCATGTACAGATACAACTAAGCCTAAATCGGAATAAAATTTTACAATTCAACAACAAATTCTACAAGTATTTTCATCGCGCTAATTCTTCATTCACAACTGTATGAAGTTCAGCTTGTCACTCCTCGTATAACCCTTTTCAAGCAGTCTTTTTTATGGAGAACCTCATCATTTTTCCACGGAGTACAATTTACAGCGATTCAAGAGCCTCGTGAATCGCTTGTTTGGCACACGCGTTTCTCCTGTAGTACTTTAGGGATTTCCGTGCAGCACACGTGCTATTCTCACAAAAAATCTTCCCTTGAATCCATTACCTTACAATTTGTTTTACTAGCGTTTAATTTCAATTTATTCTGGCAGAGCCAGTCATAAGATAATCATTTTACTAAGCTTGAAGTACGTTGCTATCAAACCGAAAAAAAAAAAAATAGGTCAAGTGCAAGCCGGACTTGCGCAGTTAGTGATTGCTTTTAAAATAAAATAAAATCTTTACCTAGGCTATGTTTATTAGGTCCCTGACACATATATAAGATCCAATATGTAATTTCACGTTTTTTTTCTTAGTCAGTAATATATAATAGTTATAGCATCTTAGCTACCTAATAGTCGATAAATCAATCCAGCTTACTCTAGAATCTAGTAATAAAAATGACCGAAAGGCATCACATGTTCTATTACAATATTCTCAAGATAGTAGTCAGCATTCATGGATCTCGTACGGACAGGAACTAACTCTGTGTGAGCATCAAAGCAGATGCCACCCCAGAACATAACAGAGCCACCGCCGAATGGAATCCTTGCAGAGATATTGCAAGGAGCAAACCTTTCTCCTGGTCTTCGCCATACTCGCTCACGACCATCTTGATGTTTTAGACTAACCCTAGTTTCATCTGTGAAGAAAACTTGTTTCCAATCATCCACAGACCAGTGATTTCGAGCAAAACGTAACCTGGCAACTCTGTTCTCTCTAGTAAGCAAGGGCGCAGTGGCTGGTCTCCTACTGTTTAATCCAGCTTCATTTAACCGTCTTCTAACTGTTTTAGAAGAAATTGTTACATTGCGAACAGCTTCGAGTTCGTTTCTTATTATAGAACTAGTGACAGTCCTGTTTCTTAAAGCATATTGTCTTATAAAACGTTCATCTAGGTCGCTAGTGCATCGTTTTCGCCCTTGCCCTAGCCTTCTAGAATAAGTTCCTACTTCATTCAAGCGTCTTACCATACGACTTATTGTGGAACGATGTTTGCCTAACAAATTGGCAACATAACTCTGACAATATCCCTCGTCCAATAAAATTGAGGCTCGCACTACCTCGTGTTCAGTTAAATTCCTTGTTCGATTCATTTATCTAATTCTTCGGGGTCGAAAAATACCACAGAAACATATTACTTTGAAAAAGGGAACAATTTATAAGCTTACTTTTAAAGAAAATCTATCGCATTATTACAGAAAATTGTTTATCTTCTAAAAAATTCTTTAGACCTGTAAATCTAAACGAATTGTTTTGATTTCTGTCAAGAACAACGAAACAAAATATGCATAGCCTACTATTCAAATACTCGATAAACTTTAAAACTGACATAAGAAAAAGATAAATTAATTTTCAGATTGTTGCGTTAATTTTGTCCAGGAGTTTATTTACTACTTAAATATTTGTTTAATTATAAACAAACAAAATAAAATTCTTTTGTCTCGCCACAGGAGCGACACGGGAGCAGTAATGTACTGAAAAGTATATTAACAAAACCTTCACCATATTGTCAAGTCATATGGTTTCCAATTTTTTTTATATAGCAGATAAATTATCAAACGTAATGCACTCGTGATAATTTTCGCTTAATCTACACTTTATGAAGATTGTTCCAGAAGTTTTTCAAAGTTTTTTTTGATCAGTGCTTTTCGAGATAGGGGAGGATAGCGATTTTTGAGCATTTTTAAAAAATAATACAAAGAAAAGCGTGCACGAATATTACATCATAAATACTTTTGAGCTCGTGTTTTCACAAGCTTTTATTTGACAACCCACTCGATGACTTTTTTTCACCTCTTAAGTCAGAATTTAACTTCAAAACTATACGGCTCTGATTTGGTCATCAATTCCTATATTTGTGCCAAATTTCAGCTTTCTATGTCAAATAGTTTTGGAGAAAATCGGATGCGACAGACAGACGGTCACCAAAGTGATCTCATAAGTGTTGCGTACGGAACACTAAAAAGGTGTAAAGCACTAAACGGACAAAAAAGTAATCCCATAAGGGGGTGTGAAGCACTAAAGGGATTTTTCAGTCACTCAAGCTCTGTTCTGCTGTTAATTAGGGATGTTGCTAACTTAGCAATTGTTATAAAAAATTACCACAAATGGATAAATTTTTCTTATAAATCAAAGGCGTTCTTAACAATATTTTAATAATTATACATCAATAACTACATTTTTATTAACTTTTTATAATCCTATAAAAAAAACGTTTAAATAAGTAGAGAAAATATTGAAAAATAACTCTTAAACATAAAGTCTACAAACTTAATTCTAACTACTTAATAATGAAATTTTAATAACGTTTTTTTTGAAAAACTAAAGTAGATAATTAAGATTTAAAAATCCAAAAGTAGTTTCTTTAATTTTACTAAATTATTGTTTAACATTTTCTGTAACAACATTTGTTATAGAAAATTTGATTTTAAACGCCCATTTTTAACAACAAAAAAATATTATAAATGCTTACTTATACTAATAACAAATTCTTAATAGTTGTACTTTGGGTCCTAACTAACTCGGTGTTTCAAATTTTACACTTTTTGACTGATATAGTTACTTTAAGACTATGGTTGTGTTAATCTAAAATCAAATATATGATCAAAATGGAAAGTACCAGCGTTTATGAAGATATAATTTAACCACAAGTTAACTTAGACCAGGGGTCGGCAACCTTTTAACTAAGGGGTGCCAGTTTTCGTCCATACAACATTTTGCATGCCGACATAGGTACTTACTACAACTAAAATTAACAAAAAATAACTTAAAATATTGCTTTTAGAAGGTTTAATTACAAACATTTAACAAATAAACTCATCCAACAACTGAGTATTTCGTTTGAATGGTTCTGGCAGTTACCTTGTAATACCCTTCTTAATTCTACAAATTTCGTGTTCCATAACTCGGAGCTTTTAAATTCAATATGTTGAAGATCAAAATCATTAATGTCCATCCATGAGAAAAGAGATATGTCAAAGCAACTGCTGGAAAAATCCATTAAATCTGGTTTAATAAAAAAAGGACCATGTTTATCAAAATCCTGACCCCTCTCGATAAACTCCTCTTTTAAATTAGTCATATATTTAAGAATTTCGTCTATTAGTGCACCGTCGTCGACACTGGATATATAAGTTTTTAAATTTGGAAAATATTTATATGTGTTTGTAGTAATATCGCTGATAAATAAATCTATTTTTTAATTTGAATGATTTCCAGGATTCGTATAAATCCAGAACTGTTTTGCCTGAACCTTATAACTTTAAGGTGAGTTCACTGAGATGGTTTGTAATATCAGTAAGAAACATTAACTTACAGATCCAGTTCTTATCTTCTAGTTCAGGATAAGCACCCACTTGATTTTGTTCCAACAAGAACGATTTAATTTCGCCCAGACATTGCACAAATCTAGAGAGCACTTTCCACGGCTGAGCCAGCGCACATTATTATGCAATGGTATATCTGAATATGCACTTTCTAATTCCTGCAGAAATGCCTTAAATTGTCTATTGATCAGTGAAGAACGACCGACAATGTAGTTAACTATTTTAACCACCCTATCCATCACGGATTTTAAACTTCCAGCGGAGATTTTAGCGCACAAACTCTCTTGGTGAATTATGCAATGAAAATTCAAAACTGATCGACCCATGCGTTCAATAAGAAGGGAAATAAATCCTTTATGTCTCCCAATCATAGCAGGAGCGTCATCTGTCGTTACGCAAAAAATGTTATTTAAATCAATGTTCCGCTTTTCAAAATGTTTAACAAATTCTGAAAATATATCCTCTCTTCTTGTAGTTCCCTGCAATGGAAGCGGACAAATCAGCTCTTCATACACACTGCCATCATCGAAGTATCGCGCAACGATTGCCAGACGGGCAATGTCATTAATATCGACACTTTCATCCAATGCTACACTAAATACAAAACTCCGTTTGATAGCGTCTCTCTGCTGTTTTTGGACATTTTGTGTCGTTTCGGTAATTCGTCTCTCGATGGCCCGCGCTGATGCCGGTATACCCTAATCCTGGCCAATATCGTATCCTTATTGGGCAAGTCGTCGAATAAAATCTCGCCAGTACTCAAAAAAAACGTTTGCTTCATAAATTCTCCGTCAGTGAACGGCCTACCCTTTTGTGCCAACGATTGTGCAATTTTGAAACTGCATTCAGTTACCTGATTTTTTTCTTGGAAAACTTTGCTAAAGAATGTTGACTGTTTCTCGTATTGTTTACTTGCTCTTTGTATTGCCTCTCTTTTATCAGCGTTATCATGACGATTCATGTTTTATTTGGAAATGTCGTTGAACACCAGATGTCTGGAAAACTACGCTTTTCCGACATAGGACACAAATGGCCCGATCGTTTTACTGTACAAAACCGTAATCTGTTGTCCATGAAGTTTGAAATGATCGAACGTCTACCTTCTGTTTCTTCGCGGCCATAACACAACGTAATTTTAATTTTTAAACTTTTCGACGACCCTTAACTGGAACGGATGTTACTTCTATACGAAATGATCCAAACGTGTAGCCGCTTGCTGTATATAGAAAAATAATGTTTCCAGAAAATTCCAATAATTACGTTTATTAAATTTCTTAGAACAAAAATTATTAGCTACAACGCGCCCATTGCAATCAAAGGACCGCTTAGAAGTTAAATCTAACAAAAACTAAAGTTCGGCAATATAAAAAGAGTTGCGGCGCGCGTCGGAACGCCTTATAGCGGCTCTTTTGATCTGAATTGAGGACGTTTATTTGTGTTTTTGCCTAGGCTTGGCCATCTTTAATACTTGCCGAAATTAAAGCCAAACCAATGCATTCAGTAAAATTATAAATTACAAAATATATATTTTGTAGTTTTTGGTAATAATACCTAGTGACCTATATAATATATCGTTTTTGTTTGTACCGTTAAAGTAATACTGTCTTCGATTATATACTTTATTTCGAAACATGTTACAGATTACAGAATTAATGTGTAAACTTTGAATAGGTACGCGTGCCATTCAAAATTGCTTGGCGTGTCAGAGATGGCACTCGTGCCATAGGTTGCCGACCCCTGGCTTAGACTAAAAACTAATTATATTACTGACACAAAAGTTTGAAAATTATAACGTATCTGTAACAATAAGCAAGAAAAAACTTAAAAATCATTACTGCTTGCATCCACATAATGGTTTAAACTCTGCTTGTGATTCTTTATTTGTAGAATCGTTATATATTTTTAGAATTTTTATATCTAACTTGACTTTAATGCTATCATTATGAATGTATCCATTTTCAGGTCTTGTAAATGTATCCCATTCTAAAAATTGATCAAATCCCCAAGAGGTGGTTTTCTTATTATATAGGTCTGGATTTGTCGAACTTTTGGTCGCATTTCTTCTTAAGACACAAGACAAAAGTGTAAAAGAGGATTGCACTCTATAATTAGTATCTTCCGTAAAATTTTTGTTACATTTCAAAAATATCCCAAAAAAATATTTTTCCGTAACTTTTGATTTTCTTACTACTATTTTCCATGGTATATTATTTACATAATGACATTTAGAAAAAAGACGGGCACCAAAAGTGATGTGTTTCATTTAATTCACTCACATTTGTAATTATATAGTTAATAGTTGCTTGGTTACCTCGATAGTTCAAATAATTGTTTGGGTTTGGCAAAATTAAGGCTGGGTCTTCAGTGAGAACAAATTGCAAAACAGCCACGCATTTTGGATACTTTTCTTGTGAAATTCCAAGTTTCACATTACCATTGTTTGTCGGCTTTGACATTTCTGAGCATAGTAGTGGTGCAGTTTCATCGACTAAAGTATTTTCAGTTGAGAAGAGCATAATTTTATACTGTGTCTTTCGTAGGGATTGACCTGCACAGCTCATATTGATAAATAATTTTTTTAATGTATTATCGTACCTGCCAAATATGCTCACTAGTAAACTGTCATTATAATAAAAGTATAAAAATTCATAATCTTTATCCAAGTTGAGTACAAAATTTTGCGTTTGCAGAACTATTTTTGGGTGTGTAAGTTCTACATGTTTGATAAAGTTGTAACAGTCACCTCTAAAACCTTTACATTTTGGACAGGTATATTTTTTTTCCCTTACAAAGTTCTTCGTGCGGTATCGTGTGATGGTGAGATAATATTTCTTTGCATCCATCATACGAATTAATACATGGGAATTCTAGATATTCCATTACCGTTTGGTACAGCGAAGACAGCACACCATCGTCATTCTCTCCCCGAACATCGGCCACATTTTACTTGTCTGTTCGCGTATACTTTAACCGGCGTCGCGGACAAATATTTTTTACACTCAGAACACACTAGTTTATTTAAAATATCCTTAGTTATTAACATTTTTATAAGATTCACGTGTGCTATGTTCAGGAATTTATATTGCTTATGGAGATGTATTTAAACTACGCCTAATATTGTATTATAAAACGATATAACTAATCGAGTGGATTGCACAGAAAAAAATCCAGCTTTGTAATGCAAGGTCAAGTATTTCACTATCAGCTGATTAAATTTTACTTGTATTAAATTCCTGGACAGTTTTTATATCACATAATCTGATATGAGCTGTATTTATATCGATTTAAAATTAGCGAATTATTTGTATCCTACTATAGAGCAGGGGTCGGCAACCTATGGCACGCGTGCCATTTCTGGCACGCCAAGCAATTTTGAATGGCACGCGTACCTATTCAAAATTTACATATTAATTCTGCAATCTGTGACATGTCTCGAAATTAAGTAAATAAATCGAAGACAGTATTACTTTAACGATACAAACAAAAACGATATATTATATAGGTCACTAGGTATTATTACCAAAAACTACAAAACATATATTTTGTAATTTATAATTTTACTGAATGCATTGGTTTGGCTTTAATTTCGGCAAGTATTGAAGACGGCAACCCTCAAAATATAAGCCTAGGCAAAAACACAAATAAATGTCCTCAATTCAGATCAAAAGAGCCGCTATAAGGCGGTTTTTTGTTTGACTTGACTTCAATCGTTCCGACGCGCGCCACAACTCTTTTTATATTGCCGAACTTTAGTTTTTGTTAGATTTAACTTCTAGGCGGCCCTTTGATTGCAATGGGCGCGTTGTAGATAATAATTTTTGTTCTAAGAAATTTAATAAACGTAATTATTGGAATTTTCTGGAAACATTATTTTTCTATATATAGCAAGCGGCTACACGTTTGGAGCATTTAGTATAGAAGTAACATCCGTTCCAGTCAATATTCGAAAAGTTTAAAAATTAAAATTACGTTGCGTTATGGCCGCGAAGAAACAGAAGGTAGACGTTCGATCATTTCAAACTTCATGGACAACAGATTACGACTTTGTACAGCAAAACGATCGGGCCATTTGTGTCCTATGTCGGGAAAGCGTAGTTTTCCGGACATCTAGTGTTCAACGACATTTCCAGATAAAACATGAATCGTCATTTAAAGATAACGCTGATAAAAGGGAGGCACTATAAAGAGCAAGTAAACAATACGAGAAACAGTCAACATTCTTTAGCAAAGTTTTCCAAGGAAAAAATCAGGTAACTGAATGCAGTTTCAAAATTGCACAATCGTTGGCACAAAAGGGCAGGCCGTTCACTGACGGAGAATTTATGATAAGCAAACGTTTTTGAGTACTGGCGAGATTTTATTCGACGACTTACCCAATAAGGATACAATATTGGCCAGTATTAGGGATATACCGGCATCAGCGCGGACCATCGAGAGACGAATTACCGAAATGACACAAAATGTCCAAAAACAGCAGAGAGACGCTATCAAACGGAGTTTTGTATTTAGTGTAGCATTGGATGAAAGTGTCGATATTAATGACATTGCCCGTATGGCAATCGTTGCGCGATACTTCGATGATGGCAGTGTGTATGAAGAGCTGATTTGTCTGCTCCCATTGCAGGGAACTACAAGAGGAGAGGATATATTTTCAGAATTTGTTAAACATTTAAATACAATTTTTTGCATAACGACAGATGGCGCTCCTGCTATGATTGGGAGACATAAAGGATTTGTTTCCCTTCTTATTGAACGCATGGGTCGATCAGTTTTGAATTTTTATTGCATAATTCACCAAGAGAGTTTGTGCGCTAAAATCTCCGCTGGAAGTTTAAAATCCGTGATGGATAGGGTGGTTAAAATAGTTAACTACATTGTCGGTCGTTCTTCACCGTTCCGTAGACAATTTAAGGCGTTTCTGCAGGAATTAGAAAGTGCATATTCAGATATACCATTACACAATAATGTGCGCTGGCTCAGCCGTGGTAAAGTGCACTCTAGATTCGTGCAATGTCTGGGCGAAATTAAGTCGTTCTTGTTGGAGACAAATCAAGTGGATGCTTATCCTGAACTAGAAGATAAGAACTGGATCTGTATGTTAATGTTTCTTACTGATATTACAAACCATTTCAGTGAACTCAACTTAAAGTTACAAGGTTCAGGCAAAACAGTTCTGGATTTATACGAATCCTGGGAATCATTCAAATTTAAAATAGATTTATTTATCAGCGATATTACTACAAACACATGTAAATATTTTTCAAATTTGAAAACTTATATATCCAGTGTCGACGATGGTGCACTAATAGACGAAATTCTTAAATATATGACTAATTTAAAAGAGGAGTTTAACGAGAGGGGTCAGGATTTTGATAAACATGGTCCTATGTTCGCTTTTTTAATCAAACCAGATTTAATGGATTTTTCCAGCAGTTGCTTTGACATATCTCTTTTCTCATGGATGGACATTAATGATTTTGATCTTCAATACATTGAATTTAAAAGCTCCGAGTTATGGAACACGAAAATTGTAGAATTAAGAAGGGTATTAGAAGGTGACTGCCAGAACCATTCAAACGAGATACTCAGTTGTTGGATGAGTTTACCAGAGAAATTTATTCGTTTTAAGAAAGTAGCGTTTGCCATGCTTACAGCTTTCGGATCATCCTATATCTGTGAACAACTTTTTTCCCATATGAGAGTGATTTTAAACCCGTACCGAAGCAGGCTGACAACAGACAACTCGGAAGCATGTGTGACACTGAAAATAACCAGACATGAACCGGATATAAGAAAACTCTCTAAAGAACTTCAAGCACAGGGTTCACACTAGGTCCTAGGACTAGTATAATAAAATTATTTGTTAAATGTTAAAATTTTTTTGTAAAATTAAACCTTCTAAAAGCAATATTTTAAGTTAATTTTTGTTAATTTTAGTTGTAGTAAGTACCTATGTCGCACGCAAAATGTTGTATAGATGAAAACTGGCACCTCTTAGTTAAAAGGTTGCCGACCCCTGCTATAGATAGATTTCACAACGCTTATTTTGGTAGGCCACTGTCTTTATGTTTATTTGAAGCATGCGCCGCCCACCGTTTGAAGCTCGCGCAGTAGTAAGAAAAAAAGAAACTAAAAATCTCAGGCTGTTATCGTTATTTGAAGCCTGTGCTCATCATTTGGAGCTTGCGCAGTATTCAAACAAAATAAGAGAAACCTTTATTAAGAATAACGATTTTCCTTATTTAGGAACTTATGAGAGAAGTTATTTGAAGTTCGTTATTCTTATCGCTATTATGGTAGGGCCTGTTTTTTTTCCCTACTTAGGGTAGTAAAGTAGTAAAATTGAAATGATACTCTTTTATTGCAAATGACACTGACAACAATTAATTAGTGTTCAGATTATTTTGGAATTTTACAATCCTTGTCATAATGACATTATAGTGTCTGTAGTGCTAATTTCAAATGGAATTTGGCTTATTTGTCCAGTCACATTACGGGTTTCACCTCGGAATGAGAGGTAATACGCTGTAAACTTGTATAAACCTTTATTTTAGCATTCTAAAAGTTGTCTCAAAAGTCTCATAAAATCTCGTGTCCGCGTCTTAAGATATTCAAGATCAAAGGTCACAAAAATCGGTTTTTTTTTCTTTTCGCACATATATCTCGCTTCCTATGGTTTCAATGATATTTGTATCTATTATAAAAATTGTAGAGCATAGAATTCTCTACAAATTTTGTTCTAAACATTTTTTTATACGCTTAACCGTTTTTGAGATCGAGCGCGGAGAGCGCGCAGCGCTCACCCATACATAGCATAATGCAAGGTCAACCGGGAAGATCCCGGTAAATAATACGTCGTATAAAGTTAATTATTCACTAAAAAATCCATAATTATGAATAATTTGCATTATTTATTAATTAATACGTTATATTTAATAATATTTTTCATTTATCAAATATATTCGTTTAATAATACTTACCTACTTCGTGTAATTAAAAAATTGTTTAGTAGAATACTTTATGTATATCTTAATTATATTCTAATATATCTAAATTAAATTTTAAGTAGACAAGGAATAGAGTAAGTACATTTTAATTTATTTAGCAATTATGTATCATACATTTTACTACAATTGAAATTCAAATTGGGGAGGATTTACGCATGACTATTGATGAAGCTTTTCGTTTTTAAATGATCTGTTTTTTCTTTTCTATTTTTTATTATGACTTCTTGTAAAAAATGGAATAAAGTTTTTGGTATTTCTTCATTAATATCATCTAACATTTCACTCGGAGGTGGATAAGACTTGGTTTCGACCACAGATGATCGAATATCTTCCCTAACAATAGCTGCCGCAGCTTCTACAATCCGTAACCGTTCTTCTTCGGGACCCTTTTTTTTTATTGTCGTACCAAGCTTTTGATAATATATTAGCTTGTGTATCACGAAAAGATATGATAGTGAATGATCCTACCTTTCTCGTAATTATTATGTCAGTTAAATATTTTTGTTGAAGTGTTGTAATGATAGTCCTATCATCTGGTACATACTCCGTAAGGACATCTTTCAGCTCTTTCAATGTAAATTGTGAATCTTCATGATTTTCTATATAACATAACTCTTTCATTGCTTGTGTAACTTGAGTATCTTCGCGAGGCTTCTTATCAGTAGATGGTACTCGACTTAAGAAATTAGTATAGCAAATGGTATGGTAATTTGCTTCAGCAGCGATCAAGTCATACTCATAAAGTATACGATCTTTTACTATATCCCCTAAGGAATCGCTTCGTTCTTCTGCTTTTTTGATGACATTGTCTTTGAATTCAAGAGTACTTACTTACTAGTCGTGCGTCTGTACTTCTCTTTTTTTTTCGTCTCTGCTGCTTCATCAGCTGCTTGGCCACAAAATAAGCATTAGTTTTTTTTGAAATCAAACACTTCATTTTTTTTTTTACGAGGTGCACTTGATGATGGTGAGGGTTCACCTTCTTCTAGGCGTCGTTTCGATGCTGCAATAGAATTTTTACTGATGTACACTTTTCGACACTCAACATGCACATTCACTGAAGTTAAGGTATTTAAATAGTTTATGTGACCGTCATTTCTTTCAATACTTGCAGTTTTTAAAGTTTGTAAGCCTCGTACTACATTAACAGAATCACCTTCTGAAAGTGACTTATTACATATAAAACACAAATCAGCCATAACTCTTAAAATTGTACCTCCGACGTTGCCAAGATACAATTTAAAATTAACGAATATAACTTGGTTAGTAGAAAGTGGTCCCTTGAAAAAGAAATCGGTCTTAACTATACAATGGAACATCTGTCCCAACTGACTATAAATAGAAAAGGTGGTATTATAGGGGTCCGTATTCCCAGGTATAATCTTAATAGTAATATAAGTATTTAAGAATTTACACATTTTAAAGAATGTGTACTTAATTCTTTTTCTACTTAAAAATTAAGTATTTCACTTAACAATTTTTTAATTACACGACGTAGGTAAGTATTATTAAACGAATATATATGATAAATGAAAAATATTATTAAATATAATGTATTAATTAATAAATAATGCAAATTATTCATAATTATGGATTTTTTAGTGATTAATTAACTTTATATGACGTATTATTTACCGGGACTCACGGTTGACCTTGCATTATGCTATGTATGGCTGAGCGCTGTGCGCTCTCCGCGCTCTATTTCAAAAACGGTTAAGCGTATAAAAAAATGTTTGGAACAAAATTTGTAGAGAATTTTATGTTCTACAATTTTCATAATAGATGCAAATATCATTGAAACCATAGGAAGCAAGATATTTGCGAAAAACCGATTTTTGGGACTCTTTGATCTTGAATATCTTAAGACGCGGGCACGAGATTTTATGAGACAACTTTTAGAATGTCAAAATAAAGGTTTATACAAGTTTACAGCTTATTATCTCTCATTCCGAGGTTGACCCTCTTTTTTGGCTTAAGTGACTGGATAATATCGCACATTCGTATTATCTTGGAAATATTGAAGGAAGTGATAGAAGCCTGCTAGACACAGCTTTAATTTAGAAACTTGTGTTGACCCATCAGTTACTAATACCCGGTGTGCTTAACCATGAAATGAATGAAAAAAAATCCCCTAAGTTTATAGAAGATGACTACTAACCTCACCTTGCAATTCCTTCGCGTTAATATTGCGCATGCTTGAGAAAAAAGTAAAGATAAAGGCATGTGAAAATAAGTGTTGCAAGATCTCTCTTATATCGTAACTTCGTGCAAATTTAATGTTATTTTTTTTTTTATTATGGACACAGCTCGTACTGCGGTGAAATACTGCAAAACAGGTAACAGGTTAGAAATAAGAAATCCCCTGAAACACGATCATCCAAAATATTTAATAAGGCAGCGCCACTAGTAAACAATCATAAAAAGGCGGACAATTTAAATATTGGCTTCCTAGTATTTTTTTTTTTAATTTACAACAATAAATAAATAAGTTTAAAAATCCCTAAAATGCTAAATAGTTCGGCAACAAGTTCCTCTCGATTGTATTAGTGTTCCATACGAATTACTTATAAGATCACTTCGGCGTCTATCCGTTCGTCTGTCTGTGTGCCCGTCTATCTATCGGTCCGTCTGTCACACCCGATTTTCTGAGAAACTAATTGACATAGAAAGTTGAAATTTGGCACTAATATAGGAATTGATGGTCCCATCAGAGCCGTGTAGTTTTGAAAGTTGAATTTTGACTTAAAGGGTTAGTTTTGGGGGGTGAAAATCGGAAGTGACAATTTTTTTTTTACCAGGTCATTGAATGGTGTATCAAAAGAAAGCTTGTGAAAACACGAGTCCAAAAATATATATAATGTAACACACATTTTTAATAATAATAATAATAAACCGAATTCAAAAACAGATTGACGAAACTTTTACAAACATCACTCAACTCCAAGAATCTCACTAAAGCCATCAACACGTTGGCTATACCTATTCACACATATTCATTTGGTATCATCAAATGGTCACAAACAGACATAGAAAATATTCACATCCTTATACGTTCTCAATTCACCAAATTGCATGCAAAGAATTACAACCCCCAAGGCATGCAAAGAAAGACTTACCATCGAGAGGCAGGCAGATCACTACACATGAAACAAATACAAGCACTTAGGAAATTCTTTCACAGCAAGCAAACCAGCCTCCACACAGCGACAGTGAAAGCAGACAAAAACTACATACCTCTCGACTTATCCCGGGCAGACCACTCAGCAGACACACACACAGTTACATCCAGTTACAACAGGTAAAGATGAAAACGTGGTCAGAGAAAACACTCCACGGAAAACACAGACACCATATAGAACAAGACCACGTAAATAAAAAACAATCATACACCTGGTTACAGGATGGGCAGCTATTCCCTGAAACAGAAGGCTTGCCATCCAGCACAAAGTCCAGAAACTACCAAAAGCATCATCAAAGACCCAACTATTACAGAAGACAGATGCAGGAAATGCCACCAGCAGAAAGAAACGATCGAACACATAACAAGCGGATGTAAAATATTAGCCGGAACGAAATACACAGCCAGACATGACTCAGCTGCCAAAGTAGTTCACCAAGCACTAGCCACAACATACAAACTCGTAGAAAACAGAGATCCCTACTACAAATACACACCAACATCCATACTTGAAAATAAAGATTACAAGCTCTACTGGGACATCAGTATCCATACAGATAAAACAGTCTCCGCCAATAGACCCGATATTACTTTTCAGTGCAAAAAAAGGAAAAGTCACCTATCTAATTGACATAGCTGTCCCCAACGACACAAACATTTAGACGAAATACACAGAAAAAATTTCCAAATACACAGACCTTGCAACGGAAACAAAAAGGCTATGGAAACAAGAAAAAGTCATCATTGTCCCCCTCATTATATCAGCCACAGGCCTTACACCAATAACATTCACACCACATTTAATACAATTAGGACTCAACACAAACATACACAGTAACATTCAGAAGTCAGTGATTTTGAAAACATGTAATTTGTTAAAACATTCCGTAATACATAATTGTTAATAGCGTTGTGGTCAACTTGGCTTTGGGGCCCCGTCAAGCCCAAACATGGAAACCACATTGACCAAATGTGAGAAAGAAGAACTTTTTTTGTAATAATAATCAAATGTTTTTTGTTGTGATTAAATCGTAAGATTACACTTGGCGGAGTTGAAGTTATACTTCCTATCTCTTCCTGTCTACACCAACATTTAGAAAACTAGTATTGCATATAAAATACAAATATAATAATCAATACACAATGTACTTACCATGATAGAAGTTAATATTAATACTGTGGGTGGCTAAGGGTATAGCTACTACCTATATATGTAACACTTAAAGGAGGTTGATTTGCATATAAAATAGGGTTATTATAGCTGTACTACTCTATCTGTAACAGATTACTAGAGGTTTGATGCATATAAATACCAAATATCAATTACATACATTGTTAGGTCATTCCGTAATACATAATGGTAATAGCGTTTGTGGTAACTTGGCTTTGGCCCGTCAGCCAAACATGAAACCACATTGACCAAATGTGAGAAAGAAGAACTTTTTTTGTAATAATAATCAAATGTTTTTGTTGTGATTAAATCGTAAGATTACACTTGGCGGAGTTGAAGTTATACTTCCTATCTCTTCCTGTCTACACCAACATTTAGAAACTAGTATTGCATATAAAATACAAAATATAATAATCAATACACAATGTACTACCATGATAGAAGTTAATATTAATACTGTGGGTGGCTAAGGGTATAGCTACTACTATATATGTAACATTAAAGAGGTTGATTGCATATAAAATACAAAATATCAATACATAATGTACCACCATGATAGAAGTTAATACTAATACTGTGGGTGGCTAAAGGTATGGCTACTGCTATATGTGTTACAGAGAGATCGATTGAGGTGACTATTGTCCGAGCTGCCGGAGGAAGGAGTCAGCATAAGCTATGAACAATGGATTTTACTGCTCTTTTAAACCTGTGACCTGACGCATCCCTCAGATCAACAGGCACTTTATTGTACAATTTAGCTATTTGGTAATTAAAAGAACGCTCATACATTGAAGTCAAGTGCATGGGCGGAGTCAAGGTGAATTTATGCCTCAGATCCAGGTTATGTGTATCGTATCTAAATTTTATTTTGCTATTATAAGTAGCCAGGATACCTATTACAAATAATCCTATTATATAGTACCAAACTGTGTAGCACCCGTGCACTTTATGTCACTCAATTTTGCACTGACCCCTCTCTCACGGCCTCGAATACCGCCAATAAAACGCAGGCATGAATTTTGCATAAGTTGGATCCTCTTAGCGTCTCAGTCTAAAAGGCAGGGCCCGTACACCACATCACAGTAGTTAAAGTGCGACAGAACAATGGACTCACACAACATCTTTCTAAGATTCTCGGTAAAAAGAGCGCGTGAATCTCAGATCGGAGTTCATTACTAGGTCCAAGTTTTTGGCATTAGTACATGCACTTAACACTACATTATTCAAGCTAATTTGTAGAAGATTCTGGTGCCGAATCCGAGACTGAGTCCGCCCAAATAACAGAATCCGTGATTTAGTTGGATTTATTTCCCTCGCCCTCGAGGCCTTCATAAGGGCATCCAGATCAAGCGTCATTTTATCATTAGCCTTCAATATTTGGTCTGGCTTAAAAGAAATGTATAATTGCGTGTTATCAGCTTAGAAATGTGCTGAGGAATATTTTAAGTATGAAATAAGTTGTGACGTATAAATCGTGAAAAATAGCGGACCCACGATCGATCCTTGAGGCACACCGCAGGACATTTTCAGAGGGCTCGTCAGCACATCACCAACTCTAACCATCTGCTTCTTACCAGTAAGATATGCATTAACAAGACGCCGTGCGCTGTCATCAAAGCCGATATAATTCAGAATGCTCAGAAAAAGATCGTGATTTAGCCGGTCAAAGGCCTTGGAATAGTCCAAAAGAACCAATGCTGTCAATTCGTCACGATCCGCAGTCTCCAGGATATCGTCCATTACCCTCAACAGAGCAGTAGTACAGCTGTGATCCTTTCGGAAGCCCGATTGTACAGTGGGCAAAATTTTAAAACTGGCGACATACTGTCTGATTTGTCCGTCCATCACTCTTTCAGTTATTTTGGAAAAAGTTGGCAGAATGCTAATAGGTCTTAGGTCTTTTAGTTCACTTGGACAATTGACCTTGGGAAGCGGTAGAACAAATGATGTTTTCCAGATTTCAGGAAAAGTACAGGTCTCAATACAAAAATTTACCAAATGGACAATTACTGGAATAATGTGAGGACAGGAATGGAAGATAAGGCCTTCTCTACATCCTCAACCGTTGCCAGTCTAAATCGAAAATTACCCACGCCGAGTTTTCTATTATTATTATAAAAATTTAAAATCTCAGGGTTCGGTTCGCCGCACAGTGTCTCGACTAGTATAAGCTAGCGGGACAATCTTATTTCTTCACTTATTTCAATTATTTATGTATATCCCAGGTATCTTAAGCTATTTTAAGAAAAAAAAAGTTGAAAAATGTGTACTGTATGTGTATTAATCGAAATATGTAGCTGCAAGACGGAAGTGGTTTACTAATGTGTCTCATTTGTTCACTATTGTCGCTAATTGTTCTTTAATTAGCTACATACGTCTACTTACTCATTATGTGTGAAAAGCACAATCATGTTTGTTTACAAAGAAATTTCTAGGAAAAAAATAAAAATCATAATGATAGTACCCACATTTATTAATTTACAAAATATTATTTCTTTTAAAATAAATTAGTACAATAACAGTATCTATATATCAATTATTTACAATAACAAGGTGTATAAGTAAAAGAAATATAATATTAAATAACTTATATACTAAGGCATGAATTATAAGCAACTACAACACACAATAAAATAAGAATAACAATTACAATAAAAAAATACTTAAACCTACTAATCACCATCAGATGAGTCGTCATCACCGCTCTCCCATTCAGTAGAATATTCAGAGAGTAAATAATCCTCCTCATTTAATTCGTGATGATGACTTACTGATGGTGTTTCGGATGGCAATGAAGGTGGGATAATCAACTGCAGAACCTCCGATGGCAAAGAAGTCAATTTTCTTCGCGGTAATTCTCTATACGAGTTGATAACAGGATCAGACATAATTAAAAGCATTCTCAAAAGATCTGTATTTGTGGCAATACGTGACCGCTTCCTGGTGTGCCGTTCACGGAATCTACGACAGTCTTTATTTCTTGCCTCCTGGGCTTCTTCGGAGAGTTGTCCAATGGGAAGAAGAAAAGCTTCCGCGCTGTGTACAAGAATTTTATGCACAGTAACGGGCATGTAATACAACGAATACAGATCAAGGTATAATTTTCTAGTATCAACACAAAACTTTTCGAATTCTATATAATTTATGTCATATCCCGATGACAAAGTTCTTAAAATTACATGAAATCTACGAATAAGGTTTACGTCTAATCCTGTAATTTCGCTGCTCAATTCAGCTTTGGAAAAAATCTACGTGCTGTGTTTCCATCGTTTGTGTTACCATACCCAGGTTTTGGTTTATCTACAATGAGACCCATACGATCTTTAAACACTTTTTGTATCTCTTGTGAACGTTGCTTCACAATAGCTTTGTCGTTATCTCCCCTGACTTGCCACTTTTTTTATTTCTAAACGATAGCTGATGTGAAGCAAACATTCAAACGTGCGGATCCATGCATGTAAAGTAGATAAACCAAATGCAAGGCGTTCTTCGTTGCTGGGATATTTCTTTGACTCCTCATTCATAGTAGACGGGGTGGCACCGCAAATATAACACTTTTGTGTTGAACTTGTGTCTGTTAAGGCATTGCACACTTTGCCATCAGTCATTGTCAACAACAAATCGTGTTTAACAGAGATTTGAGATCCAGCAACGTTACATAATGTTGGAAGAAGCTGACTTACTTCATCTAAAATTTTAGAAGTTTCTTCTTTCGTAAACTCTTTTGTCTCCTTAGCAAAAATAAACTTAATAGGACGGCAATATAAAGTAGAGGAAGGTCTTGGATTTTGCCAGATCACAGTTTCGCCATCAAGCAGTCTCAAAGGAACAAATGAGTATACGAACAAAAATTCGTCTGTAGCGTTAGTGTTCTCAAATTTCTGCTTATACGTGCTATGCCCCGAACTCCCATCACAGCCCCATTTGCTTACCAACGTATAATATGAACGAGGTAACACACTTCTAATGACTTCCGTCTGAGCTTTAACTAATCGTTCAGCCGTTTTATCCAAAATCGCGTGAAGTTTAATTTCAGCTCGAGACTCAGTCACAGAAATATATTCGTCAGAAGGACAACAAGAAGCTTTGGACTTACCTAAATTATAAAATGATGGATACACTTGATGTCCCGCTTTCATTGACCATTTTCTTGTTTGTTTATATGAGTGAGAAGTCGATTTCGAGTCCACATAATAAGCTAAAGCTTCGTCTGGTGTTAACTGCCGACTTTGTTCAGAACACTTATTCTTTTCTCTAGTTTCACTGACCGCGACGTTATGGATCTGTTTAGCAACACTTCGATGCCCTTCTTTTCGAGTAGCTAACTCAGCTGCTGTAATAAGCTCACTTGCACTTCGCGATTCCAAAAGATCTTCTACTCTCCGTCTCTTCGTTTTCGTTGATGAGTCTTCAAATGATTTTCTGGGTCGCCCTACGGAAAGAGCCGCTGATGATGTTGAAGTGCACGGCTGGTTAACACACATCTTTATTTCGATTCCGGATCCCTCTAACCAATCTTTATATTTGATTAGAAACATTTCTTTGTTACACTTTAAAGAAGTCCACTTTTGATTGAATTTTGCTGAAAGGCTTGATATTTTCATTTTGAGTCGTTTTAGAGAATCGTCAGAAACATCAGACATATTGAATTTTTCACTTATATAATAAAAAAATGCCACTGTTTCGTTCATTTTTGTCACGTTTTAGCCATTCTTCAAAAAACTCCATTTTCGTCATAGTCATGACTCGTTCTGAAAAAAAAAAAAATAATTTTACTTTCGGGCCTTTTCGGGGCACGAGGCACGAATCTGCCTGAATGTTGTAGGTATTACATATAGAAAAATCTAGGTGGATATATGTGGATAAAAAAAGTTGCTACTTTTAAAGATTACAATTAATGTAAAATTTGCTGGATTTATCTATACATTTACAAATTGATATTACACCAAAAGTATACATATTTTTTATAATAGAGTACATACCTTCAACAGAATATTCCATCACAAAAACTCGTTTCACTTTGCTACCAATTTTAAAATATGTTATCACAACTGTGCATAAAATGCAAATGATTTGCAAATGAAAATGACCTCTCTTATAAGGGTTACTTTGACCCCCTGATAAGATACCTTTATGAGGTGATAAACAAATTAATTCTTGGAATTCGTTAAATGGGGGGGGGGTTGTTTACAAGTCGTTATCAGTGGTTCCTGGAAATTACGTCATGAATATTGTCCCGCTAGCATGTTCTTGCCGAATCACTGTGCGCCGGATTGTGCCGCACCTGCGAAGAACCTATTAATATCATCAACATTATCCAAGAACTCAGGAATCACCTTTTTATTTTTTGAGTAGATATCCATTTCCTTCATAAGTTTCCAATTATCTCTTGGTCCATTATTTCGAATACTATTTTCAAGTTATGCTCTTTTTTCCCTAACAATGGCCGAGCTAACACAATTTCTAAGCTGCCTATAAAACACCCAGCTGCCTGGAGTTTTTCTTTTTTTATATTTGGATAGAGCTTTATCCCGGAGAGACATACAAAATTTTATATTTTGAGCAACCACGGTGCCTTCAGTTTTGTAATCCTTGAAGTTTTTATTGGTGCATGTACATTAAATATCTCCAACAGAAAGAAAATTAAAGTCTTAATCTTCAGATCAATATTAGGTAAATAATAGATATCATCAAACGGTATCGCCTGAAGATCCTGATAGAAAGCCACATGATCAAAATTCCTGTAATCGCGATATGTTGTCAAAATAGGCCTAGGTTTAAGAATTTCAAGCTTTAAATGACATTTTATTAAGAAGTGGTCAGAAGCATCGAAAGGAGGATCGACACCAGACTCCACTATCAGATTCTTGTTGGAGCACAACATTACATCAATAGGCGTCGCACCACCAGCTCCGTACCTGGAGGGCTCATCAATTAGCTGAGATAGACCGTATGCAGACAAAAGCATCAAAAAGCGCTGTGTATAAATACAGGTCATATTCGAAACATCTATATTGAAATCACCAGTACACACCAAAGCATCATAGCCAAGCAATCGTCCACATATATTCTCCTCAAACTCGCCGAAGAAATCGTGCATATTATTATATCCAGGACGTCTATATAGTGTACCAACAATCAATTTTACTTTTTTAATTTCAAACCTTATCCAAATCTGCTCAGCATGATTTGGGTTGATATCAAGAATTTCAGGGAAATTGATGTGTTTCTTATGAACATAAGAACACCATCACCACGTCCATTGGCTCGACCCCTTCTCACGAGTCTGAAGACATCGACAGTTATTACATCATCATCAATCAAATTCGTGAGCCAGGATTCAGAAATTGCTAGTATATCGATCGTATAGTCCTGAATATAATCCCTAATTATGGTCATTTTTGAAACAATAGACCTAATATTTATATGGGCAATATTAAACTTATTAAAACTCCTTTCAGCATTTCCACTCATAGAAGGCATTATCGAACAAAAAAAAAATATATATGTTACTATACTATTTTATAACTTACAGTCTACTAGCCTATCGATTAAAGTTAACTGTTCTTTAAACTCTCCACTTGTGCGGATGTGATGATTCGAATGACAGAGTCACCATCAGCCCTCCTGGCCAGAATGTTGTCATCTTTGCACCATACATACTTAATCCTGCCCTACTCAATTCAGCGGCTTTCCTTTCTTTGTATTATTTTAAAAAAATTGCCAAAAATCGCTGTTCCCCCCTCATCTAGAAAAGTACCGATCAAAAATTTTTAAAAAATTCTGGAGTATTCTCCACAGAATGTAGATTGGACGAAAATTATCACGAATACATTACCTTTAGCAATTTATCTGATATATAAAAAAAACAAAAACTTCAAAGTCATCAGTCTTCAACGAAAACAAAACTTTATTGAGAAACTCATTGGGGGTGTGTTTTGTGAAGTCACTGATCATGTTAGACCGCCGCCTTGCGCTTGGCCTGTTTTATAAATTAAAATAAGGTTGGCTTTAATAATGTACTGTCTGACATTTAACCAATTTGGAGAGCGCAGCATTTTATCCACAAAAGTATACCTATTGCAGCCTAACTACTGTATCTACAATCTCGCAATGTCTGTATCTGTACATGAAATCAGTAGATACAGACAATAGTTACAATAGTTAAAATGAGGCAAAATGATAGATTATAAATAGTTTGAGTCCTTCAAAAGACACATACAGAGATCCACACTAAAACATCCAATGTTTTGTCAATTTTTTTTACATTAATATTTGAAATACACCAAAAAACTTAATTCTTAGTCTGATACCATCCCTAAATACTCCATTTCACTTACAAAATGAATAGGAGTACCATGTACAGATACAACTAAATCAGAATAAAATTTACAATTCAACGACAAATTCTACAAGTATTTTCGTCGCGCTAATACTTCATTCACATCTGTATGAAGTTCAGTTGGTCACTCCTCGTCTTATCCTTTTCAAGCAGTCTTTTTTATGGAGAACTTCATCCTTTTTCCACCGAGTACAATTTACAGCGATTGAAGGCCCTTGTGAATCGCTTGTTTTGTACACACGTCGCTCCTATAATACTTTAGAGATTTGCGTGCAGCACGCGTGCTATGCTCACAAAAATGTTCCCTTTAATACATTACCATACAATTTGTTTTCCTAGCGTTTAATTTCAATTTATTCTGGCACAGCCAGTCATAAGATAATCATTTTATTAACTTTGAAGTAGGTTACTGTTAAACCCAAAAAAATGCCAAATGCAAGTCGGACTTGCGCAGTTAGTGATCGTTTTTAAAATAAAATAATATCCTTACATAGGCTAAGTTAATTAGGTCCCTGACACATATATCTTAAGATCCAATATGTATTTTCACGTTTTTTTCTTAGTCAGTAATGTATAATAGTTATAGCATTTAGCTATTTAATAGTCAATAAATCAATCTAGGTCACTCTATCAGGGGTACAAGTATGAAATGCGGATTTCAGACAACAGATGGTGCACCAATGCAGTTTGTGCTATAAAGATTTGATACTGCGCCATTTTGTTGTGTCATCAGGCGCGCACAAGTGATATAAATTGGAAGTGTGTGCATAGTGTTGTGTTGTTGTGTTCATTATGTCGAAATTTTTACCGAGCATTCGCGGACAGCATTAATTTTTTGTTTTCATTTGAAGAAAACTGCTGTTGAATCATACCGATTACTTCGAGAAGCTTATGGTGAACATGCTCCATCGCAAGATACGTGTGAACGATGGTTTCGGCGTTTCAAAAGTGGTGACTTCGATGTTGCAGGCAAGGAACGCGGAAAACCGCCAAAAAAATACGAAGATGTGGAATTGCAAGCATTGTTGGACGAAGATGATTCGCAAACACAAAAAACAACTCGCCGAGCAATTGGGCGTTAGTCAACAAGCTGGGGTAGAACCAGGCGCACCATCCACATCGACCGCAAGACCGAATCGCTTTGGCAGAAAAACGATGCTCTGTGTTTGGTGGGATCAGAGGGGCGTGGTCTGTTATGAGCTGTTAAAACCTGGGGAAACGGTTGATACTAAACGTTACCAACAACAATGGACGATTTGAACCGTTCGCTGCTTGAAAAAAGGCCAGAATACCGAAAGAGGCTACACAAAGTCATTTTTTTAAAATAATGTAAAGAAAAGTGTGCAGAAGTATTACATCATATATATTTTTGAGCTCGTGTTTTCACAAGCTTTCATTTGACACCCTACTCCAGGGGTGCTCAAACGGTCGATCGATCTCAAGAAAAAAATTCCGATATAGAACTATTCACAGATTTTGTTTTAGGTAACTAAAACAAAATGTAATGAATAAACTACTAAAATTTATTCGATCCACAATTAGGCCAGAATAACCCCCTCATCACTTTCTTTTATCGTAATAACCCCCTGCTAGCGGCAAAAGGCGGCTTTATCAAAGGAACGCGCGGTACTTGTCAAAGAAAAGCCGCGTTTTTGATTCCCGCCGATTTTTCTAGAAACTTCGGGCGGCGTGTTTGACGGGAACATTCGAGACTTCGTTCGCGCCGATATAAATGTTGCGCCTGCAGGAATAGGAGCCAGTCTGAGTTGTAACTTGAAGGCGATACATCGATACAAAGTTTATTAATAAATAGTCCAAAATGAGTGCGGCGAAGAAAAGTAAAACTTATCATTTTAATAACGATTGGGAGGATAAGTGCATTTGTCTCATTTGCCGTGCGTCAGTTGCAATACCTAAGCGTAGGAACTTAGAGAGGCATCATAAAACGGTTCATAAAAGCTATGAAAAGGATTTTCCGTCACAGAGTGAATTAAGAAAACGAAAAGTACGTGATTTGATAACTTGTTTGAAAAAAGAACAAACCATGTTCACAAGACCAACAAGTTTTGTGTTCAAAAGTTCTAAACATGGAGGAGATTATGGGCATTGCAATAAAAATTGTGAATTCTATCCGTGCACGTAGCTTGCAACGACTGCTTTTTAAATTGCAGTTGGAAGATAGTGAGTCAACTGAACACACTGATTTAGTTCTTCACACGGACGTCAGGTGGTTGAGTCGCGGAAAATTCCTAGAAAGGTTTTAAGAATTATTGCCCGAAATAACAGCTTTTCTGGACGAAAGAGGTGATGACACTCAGATGCTGAAAAACGGAAAATGGCTGACTGATTTGGCATTTTTGACAGACATCACAATGCATTTAAACACCATTAATTTGGAGCTTCAATGTAAAGGAAAAAAACTATTATTGAGATGATTAGCGCAATAAACGCATTCAAAAGTAAATTGCAACTTATGATAGATAGATCAACTGAAAAGAAAGGATCTGAAAAATTTTCCGTCTTTAAAAGCAAGGATTCCTCAGTTGAACTATGATATTTATGAGGCAGAATTATCAAATATTTTGGGCCAATTCGAAATACGTTTTTATGATTTCAGTAAATCCAGTTATCCTTTTTCGTGTAAAAACATTGAGGAATTAGCTACTGAAATAGCAAGTCAGTTTAACATGGACTCATGTTCTGTTGAAATTGAGTTAATGCAGATTATATCAGATATACATCTCAAAGCCACAGCATCTGATACAAAATTCTGGTGTTTTATATCTGAAGATAAATATCCGAATCTAAGGCAAATCGCCCTTCAACTGACGGCAATGTTTGGGTCAACTTACTTGTGCGAGTCTGCATTTTCTGAAATGAAGATAATTAAGTCAAAATATCGCAATCGACTAACTGACGAACATATGTCATCATGCTTGCGATTAGCACTCGGTAATTATGTACCATCTTATGAAAAGTATGCTGAGGACATGCAGTGCCACGCTTCAACATCCAAAGTCACTCTTTAGTTAAGTTTAGACACTAGAACTCGTTTGTTTTGTAAGAACCAATGAACTCGCAATTTCAATAATTATGAGTTTTTTCATTGACATTTTAGAGCAGACCTACACTTACCTTGACTAAAAAATGCATATTGTGCTGAAAACTAATATCTATGCCACGATACACTCTACCTAGACGACAATCCTGCATCACACTTACTTGCAGCCTCTCAGAGTCGATCGATCGTAGTCTAACAATATTGAGGTAGATCGCCAGCAGTTCAGGTTTGAGCACCCCTGCCCTACTCGATGACATAGTAAAAAAAAAATTTTTTACTTCCGATTTTATTCCTCAAAACTAACCCTTAGGTCAAAATTTAACTTTCAAAAGTACACGACTCTGATTGGGCCTTCAATTTCTATATTTGCACCAAATTTCTACTTTCTATGTCAAATCGTTTCGGAGAAAATCGAGTGTGACAGACAGACGGACAAAAAAGTAATCCCATAAGGGGGTGTGAAGCACTAAAGGGATTTTTCAGTCACTCAAGCTCTGCTCTGCTGTTAATTAGAGATGTTGCCAAGTTAGCAATTGTCATAAAAAATCACCATAAATAGGTTAAATTTTTATTGTAAATCAAAGTAGTTTTAACAGTATTTTAATAACTACAAATTAGTAACTAGGTTTATATTAACATTCTATAATCCTATAAATAAAAACGCTTAAATAAATAGAGAAAATATTGAAAAATAACTCTTAAAGCTAAAGTCTGCAAAGTTAATTCTAACTACCTAATGATAAAATTTTAAGAGTTTTTTTTTCTAAAACTTAAGTAGATAATTAAAATTTAAAAATCCGAAAGTGGCTTCTTTAAGTTTACTAAATTATTGTTTAACATTTTCTGTAACAGCATTTGTTAGAAAATTTGATTTTAAACGCCATTTTTTAACAAAAAAAAATTATAAATACTTATACTAATAACAAATTCTTAATACTAGTACTTTGGGTCCTGATTAACTTGGAGTTTCGAATCTGTCAGATTTTAACCTTTTTTATTGATATAATTGCTATGATTGTGTTAATCTGACATCAAATATATGATCAGAATGGAAAGTACCAGCGTTTATGAAGATATAATTTAACTACAAGCTAACTTAGACTAAAAACAAATAATTTTACTGATAAAAATGTTTGAAGAAAATTATAACATGTTTGTAACAATGAAAAAAGAAAAACTTAAAAACCATTACTGCTTGCATCTATGTGATCCTCTAAACTGTTCTAATTCTTTATTTGTAGAATTGTTATACAAATTGTAGAACTCTTATACTTAAGCTGATTTTAATGCTGTCATTATGAATGTATCCATTTTCAGGTCTTGTAAATGTATCCCATTCTAAAAATTGTTTAAATCCCCAAGTTGTGGTTTCCTTGTTATATAGATCTGGATCTATCCGACCTTTGATCACATTTTTTGCTGAGACACGAGACAAAAGTGTGCAAAATGATCGCACTCTATAGTTATTATCATCCTTAAAATTTTTGTTACATTTCAAAAATATTCCTAAAAAGTATTTTTTAGTAACTTTTGATTTGTGTATTGATATTCTCCATGGTATATTATTTATATAATGACATTTGGAATAAAGTGGCCGTGTTTCATTTAATTTACTCACGTTTGTAATTATATAGTTAATAGTTGTTCTTTTACCTTGATAGTTCAAATAATTGTTTCGGTTTTGTAAAATTAAGGTCGGGTGTTCAGTGACAACAAATTTCAAAACCGCCACGCTCTTTGGATACTTTTCTTTTGAAATTCCGAGTTTCACAATACAATTGTTTTTCAGCTCTGACATTTCCGAGCATAGGAGCTGTGCAGTTTTATCGACTAGAGTATTTTCAGTTGAGAAGAGCATAATTTTATACTGTGCCTTTCGTAGGGATTGACCTGTACAACTCATATTGATGAATAATGTTTTTAACATATTATCATACCTGCCAAATATGCTCACTACTAAACTGTCATTGTAATAAAAGTATAATAATTCATAGTCTTTATCCAGGTTGAGTACAAAATTTGGCGTTTGCAGCACTATTTTTGGATGTGTATGTTCTACATGTTTGATTAAATTGTAACAGTCCCCACTAAACTTTTCACATTTTGGGCAGATATAATTTTGTCCGTTGCAAAATTGTTCGTGCGATATTATCTGATCGTGAGATAGTATTTCTTTACATCCATCATAGGAGTTAATACATGGGAATTCTAGATATTTCATTATCGTTTGGTACAAGGAAGACACTACAACCGCCATCATTTTCTCCCGAACATCTGCGACATTTTATTTGTCTGTTCGCGTACACTTTAACCGGCGTCGCGGTCAAATATTTTTTACATTCAGAACATACTAATTTATTTAAAATATCCTTGGTGATTAACATTTTTATAGGAATCAACTTGTGTTTTGTTCAGCTAACTAACGGTAATAATTTATATTTATTCGATCGCACTAGAAACTTCTATTGCCTATGGAGATGAATTTAAATTCCGTGTAATATTAGAGTCTAAAACGCTATACCTAATCTTATAGTGGAAAGAAAAAATTTCGGCTTTTAATGCAAGGTCAAATATTTCAGCTGATCAAATTTTATTCGTGTTAAATTCTTGAAAGGTTTTTATTTCTCTTAATCTTACAGGAACTACGTTTATATCGTCGACTTTAAGTTAGCGTTCGAATTATTTCTGTCATACTACCAGGTGTACAAGTATGAAATGCGGATTTTTTTTCTAAAAAAACATGTTAAATTCGGAAGAATGATAAAAAGTGCTTTATTCAAAGTATGCTCCATCGCTTGTTATACATTTTTCCCATCTTTCGGGCAATTCGTGAATACCACGCCAGTAAAAATTTTCCCCTTTTGCTGCGAACCATTCATCGAGCCATTTTTTCACATCTTCGTACGAACCAAAGCGCTGCTCAGCAAGTGCGTGACCCATCGATGCAAACAAGTGGTAATCGGAAGGAGCCAAGTCTGGTGAGTAAGCCGCATGGGGTAGAACTTCCTAGCTGAGTGCTTCCAATGTGTCGCGAACTGGTTTTGCCGTATGTGATGGAGTATTGTCATGAAGAAAAATGATTTTGTGTTGCCTCTTTCGGTATTCTGGCCTTTTTTCAAGCAGCGAACGGTTCAAATCGGTCAATTGTTGTTGGTAACGTTTAGTATTAACCGTTTCCCCAGGTTTTAACAGCTCATAATAGACCACGCCCCTCTGGACCCACCAAACACAGAGCATCGTCTTTCTGCTAAAGCGATTCGGTCTTGAGGTCGATGTGAATGGTGCGCCTGGGTCTACCCATGATTTTTTGCGCTTGGGGTTCTCAAAATAAATCCACTTTTCATCCTCTGTAACCATACGATGCAAAAACGACTTCCTTTTGTACCGAGCGAGCAAAATGTCACAGGTGTTTTTGTGCTTTTCCATTTGCCTGTCGTTCAACTCATGTGGTACCCATCTACCGGTCTTCTGAATCTTTCCCATCTCTCGTAGCCGTTTCAAATGAAAACAAAAAATTAATGCTGTCCGCGAATGCTCTTTGTTCGGTATAAATTTCGACATATTGAACACAACAACACAACACTGTGCACACACTTTTCCAATTTATTACTCGTGCGCGTCTGACACTTGTTGACGACACAACAAAATGGCGCAGTGTCAAATCTTTATGGCACAAACTGCATTGATGTACCATCTCTTGTCTAAAATCCGCATTTCATACTTGTACATCTGGTATGTCCGAATTTGGTGTAAATTTCATTTTATTTTTAGTGTTCCGTACGGAAAACTTCGGTGTCCGTCACAGCCGATTTTCTCCGAAACTATTTGACATAGAAAGTTGAAATTTGTCACAAATATAGGAATTGATGGCCCAATCAGATCCGTGTAGTTTGAAAGTTAAATTTTTACTTAAGAGGTTAGTTTTGGGTGGTGAAATCGGAAGTGACAAAAAATTTTTTTCAAGATCATCGAATGAAACCTTGTAAAAATATATATGATGTAATACTTTCGCAAACTTTTCTTTATATTAAATTGCCAAAAATCCTGTCCCTCCACCCTATCTCAAATCAAAAAATTTCGAAAACATTCTGGAATATTCTCCATAATAATAATAATAATAATAATTTTATTTCCTCTTTTCTGAAAAACAACATTAATATTACACTTTACATTATACATTTCAATATTTCTGCTACAAAAAGAAAAAAAAAAGAGCTGAAAACAATTAAAACTGTTCAAAGTTCAACCCCATGTAAACTACATCATCTAGCATAAATGTTCAAGAATTAAAGAAAATAATAACACTAAACGAGATAGAGAGAGAGGGAGAGAAAGAGAGAGAAATTCGACAAAAATTAACCTAATTTACTAATTGGTTTAAAATACTTTTTATCCTCTTTCTAAATATCTCAGGTTTAAGGGTTTTTCAAGCAACAGGTACGGTATTATAAGGTTTATAAATATTGTAGAAAAAGCTTCTTTTAAAAAGAGCCGTTCGGTGAGGTGGTGGAGATAGAAGTCCACCAAATCTTAAATTCAACCTATGAACGTCTGTTCTATAAATAATTTTATTTGTTAGGTATGCTGGGCAGTTATTAACAACAAAAACATGAAACATTACCAAAGAATGTAGTCTACGTCTTTCCACCATATTCAACCACTTAGAATTTTCTAATTTGTGCGACACGGACTGAAATTTTCTTATACCATAAATGAAACGTAAACAGCTCCTTTGCACTTTTTCAATTCTATTTAAGCTTAGTTTATCTAAACAAGGTCCATACATAATATCACAATATTTAAAGTGACTTAAAACAAGGGAATCTGCCAATTTTACCTTGAGAGATTCTTCCAAAAGATGTCGATGTGGGTAAAGCATTTTCAGTGACATATAGGCTCTTTGTATAATATGCCCTACGTGTTCTTTGAAACGCAAATCTGTATCTATTATATTTTTTATATATAAATTTTTTGAACTATTTTGCAATTCCAAACGTTGACCAGCAATGTTTATACTGATATCACGCTGCAAACAGTCCCTATATTTATCAAAAATCATGACAGATGATTTATCAGGGTTAATTAGCAAACTATGGCGCTCCGAAAACTCCACCAAAGCACTTAAATCATTATTTACCATTGCTTCAGCCATTCTCCAATCACTAGACAAAAAGGAGTAAAGCAGTTGAGTGTCATCGGCTTAGAGATATGACTTGACATGCTTCAAACAAGAAATAAAATTATTCGTATAAATTGTAAAAAAGTAGAGGTCCCAATATGGAGCCCTGTGGCACACCACACTTCACCAATTCCCTGATGACTGTCCCATGGACGTTTCAACGTACTGGAGTCTGTTGTTCAAATAATTTCCAACAAACCCGATAGCACTATTCGAAAAACCAACAAAATTTAGAACAGCTAACAGTAAGTCATGGCATACCATATCAAACGCCTTGGAATAGTCCAAAAGCACCAATATCGACGATTTCCCAACGTCCAAGGCTCTAAATATGTCATCGGTCAGACCTAATAAAGTTGTTGTACAGCTGTACCCCTTTCTGAAACCCGACTGATTCATGGGTAAAACAAAGTTATTTTTTAAGAAAAATCTTATTTGCTTATCCATTATTTTTTCCAAAATTTTTGAAAGACGTAGTTCATTAAAATATTTAATATCATTGTTTTTTTGGTAAGGGTTTAACACGAGCTATGTTCCAGGTATCTGGAAATATCTCCTCCAAAATGCAACAATTCATTATATTAGTAAGGAAAGGTAAAATCCTGGGATAACATAAGCACAACATTTCCAAACCTATACAAATGTTACAGTGGTACAGTCTGACCGTGTAAGGTAGACTGAATTTAATGTAATTTTGTATTACAACCAATTACTCGTAGTTAATGATTACTTACCAGTCAGATCGGTCAGAAAGACCTGAAATTGTAGCGACAACAAGGAGTTTGTTTTTAACTCATTTATTATGTGCCTCCTTGGTTTCGTCGATTATTTTTATGCACCTATTCCTGTTTAGTCAACCAAAAGTGGAAAGTAAATTATTTTCAACAACAGCGGTACAAGCACTAGGCAGAACCCTGTACTTTAATAGCATGTAGAATTAATCCCAAGACGCTCTAATAAATTGACACGTTTGAAGTTACGCCTTCTAGGAATTCTTATTCCCCGTAACGTCGTGGCCAATTTTGAGGTTGAAGCCCTTATTCGTTCATTCGTCTATGGTATTACTAATCACACGAGCAAGGCAGATTCACCTGGTATTCCCAATAATTTTGGACCAGGAGTGTGTTAGGGAGATTCAACTTAGACATTTATTGTCCTTCTTGAAGGTTGAGGCCTTCGACAACCCCAAAATGAGGCAGTTGCACATCGGGTCCTAGAGACCTATTGTTTGTGAACTTTTGAAAACATTTTTTTTTTCAGGACTGCTCTTGCTATGGGTGTGGACAAAGGAATACATGTGGAAGTATCTGGGCCTGAATATGATACCTTGCAACCTATACATGTGTCAAAAATTTTAGCTAAAATAGCTCAAAATGAAAAAGCTGATTTAATTATTGTCGGAAAACAGGTATGTATTTATATTTTTTATGGTAAGATACAACGAAGTGTACCAAATACGCATATCTAGTACTCAATCGGAGCCTCACATAGCAACCACAAGCCGACAGAGTGGTTGGCACAGTCAACATTAAAGGCAGGACCTTATGTGGTTTCTTGTAAAACAAGTGAAAACAGGCAAAACTCATATTTCAGCAAACTACCCATAGCTCTCTTATTCGTCCATCAATCCAGATCATGGCTCATCAGTCGAGCTAGGATCGAAAAACAAGAGAACATAATTTCCGGTACTTATTCCGGTACTTACGGATCACAATGGTAAGATACAACGAATTGTACTAAATACGCATACCTAGTACTCAATCGGAGACTGCTACAGCAGCCTGTAGTAGTGGAAGTTCGGCTCTCTTGTTTGTCGATCCTAGCCCGACTGATGAGCCGTGATACGGCGAAACGCGTCTCGGGATGGATGAACGAATAAGAGAGCACTGGGTAAACTGCTTAAATATGGGCTTTGCCTGTTTTCAGTTGTTTTACAACAAATTATATTTTTTATATAACGATATAATGTATATTGCGTGCATTGTGTAAACGTAAAAGACTTGACGAGAATACAGTAGATGCTCAGTTATGTGAACACCCTTTTGTATGAATTATCCACTATAGTGAACAGTGGACATTTAATATTAGAGGTTCTATGGAGTGAACAGAAGCAATCTCGATTAAATGAACAATTTTCGGTGCTTCCCCAATGCTAATAGGGGATTTCTCTTAGAAAATATTCTTATTATTTGAATGTATTTAGGTTAGATTAGTATTGCCGGGCGATTTTCGTGCTACCTTTGGTGTCAGGTCTGTTCATTTGATATTAAACTTTTAGTGACTTTAGTGCTTCCAATTGGAAAATATGAAACGAAAAGTGTTAACACTATCAGGAGTGAGTGTTACACACCTTGCAAAAAAGCTATATCTACTGTTTGTGTAGTTAAAAAAAATAAAGGGAATATTCTAAGCGTAACAATAAAATGCGTTGGTATTATTAAAAGGAAAACGTTAAAGTCGGGAGAAAGCCCTAGGATGGAGAAAAAATTGTATGAATGGTTTTGTAAACAAAGGTTAAGGAATCTTCCAGGGACTAGTGAACTTATAAAGCTTAAAGCAAAATCCTTAAATGAAATTCTAAAGGAAACACCAACATTTTCTGCAAGCGATGGTTGGTTGCAAAATTTTAAACGCAGATTTGGCATTAGATTTTTGAAGATATCTGGTGAAAAATTATCTACAAATCCTGAGCTAGTAGATCGATTTAAACAAGATCTTTGTTCAGTCATATGTAAACTGAATTTAACAAATGATCAAATTTGTAACGCAAATGTCTTTTTGATTTTATGAAAACCCCTGGTATTTATTGGTTCACATAATCGAGCATCTAGTGTGTGTATATATATATATATATATATATATATATATATATATATATATATATATATATATATATATATATATATATATATATATATATGTATATATATATATATATATATATATATATATATATATATATATATATATATATATATATATATATATGTATATATATATGTATATATATATATGTATATATATATATATATATATATATATATATATATATATATATATATATATATATATATATTTATATGCTACAATAGAGGTTTTCACGGATGGTGGGGTTTCAATCCGTTCGTCTAACAATGAATTTTTACAACGTTTCGCCAAAATCTCATATCGATTCAGCTAGAAGTCAGGCAAGGCTGCGTACTGTCTCTTGTATTGTTTAACTTATATTCTCAAGTCGTCTTCAAGAAAGCATTATAGGAACGAAGTGAAGAAATCAGGATGGGGGATAAAGTCATAAACACCATTCGCTTTGCCGACGACACCGTCATCTTAGCAGAAATATTAGAGGACTTGCAAGCATTGGTTGACAACGTGAATAGAGAAAGTGTCGAAATGGATTTGACGATAAACACGGAAAAAACAAAATTTATGGTCGTTACTAAACATCAAACCAACAACTGTCAATTATTCAAACAAATAAAACGTGTAGAAGAGTACAAATATTTATCACATTCGACATTGACCAAGACACTGAAATTAAAACCAGAATAGAGGTTGTAAGAAAATCATTTTTAAAATTCCGAACAATGTTTTGTAACAGAAATTCATCCCTCGCTCTAAGATTATGTTTCCTGGAATGCTACGTATGGTCACAACTTTTGTATGGAGTCGAGACATGGACGTGGAAGTAATACACTACTAAAAAGAATATAAAAAATCCCTTGGACAGCTAGCATCACTAATGAGGAAGTTCTACGGAGGATAAGCTAAGGCAGAAAACTCTTGACAATCATAAAAGTACGAAAAACATCCTATTTAGGTTATATACTCAGACACGACAAATATTCAGTATTGTAAACTATGATGCAAGGAAGAGTTGACCGTAGAAAGGGTGTCGGAAGAAAGAAAAAATCTTCGCTGAAAAACATTAGAGAATGGGCCGGCAAGAATGTGGGGGAGTTGTTTCATGTTGTGAAGGACAGACAGAAGTGGCCGCCAATCTCCATTAGAAGGCATGATCAGAAGAAGAATACGTGTGTATACATATATATATATATATATATATATATATATATATATATATATATATATATATATATATATATATATATATATATACAGTAGATGCTCGATTATGTGAACCAATAAATACCAGGGGTTTTCATAAAATCAAATTATTCATATAATCAAAAAGATATTTTTATTTAAAAAACAGTTACATTTTAGGGAAATATTGTGTGATTTGTTTTTGAATTTTTTTTGCAGTCAAACTTTTCTGCAAAGCCTTATTCATGCATTTTCGCAATACCAATAAATCATTAGTATTAAAAATATTTTTTCACTCCAAATAATTGCCTTATTAAATGCGTCCAAAGCTTCCGACGAATTAATTTCCAACTTTTCATTATTTTCATATTCATACTCAGAGTCGTCATTGATTAAATTATCTTCGTCGTCATCATTTTGTTCATCTAAATCATCTTCATTCCACTTCACAATATCCTCTCTTGAATATTCAACCTGAAAAATATTTTTTTTTATTAAATACATAAATGTTAAACAGATTTATGCAATTAACAAAATTACTTCGCTGTTTACGTCTGTCAACAAATTCTGAACTTCTCTGAGCGATTCCTCCATTTTATTTTGGTATTTTTCTTTCAAAATGCTGAGGGGAATGTTTTCTTCCGGATCAGAGTCATCATTACTCTTTTCAGTGAAATCCAAAATATTTTTCCAACATTTTTTTTATCGTGTCAACCTCAAGCTTATTCCATGCTAATGATAGGTTTATTACAGCATCTTTTATTTTTAAATGCTTTAAAAGTTTTGAGAGATCTTCAGATTCTGAAGATAAAATTGATGACAACAAGCTTGACCTGTAGTAAAGTTTTGTGATTCGAAGAACATTTTAATCTATTGGCTGTATCAAGGGTGTTACATTTGGTGGCATGTAAATAACAAAGATTTTTCCATCATCGGTTTGTAGATCCTTTGCAGGCGGATGGCTTGGGGCATTATCCAATAACAGAATGGCAGTTTCGGGTAAACCTTTTTGTTTTAAAAATGTTTTCACCTGAAAATGTATATACGCGAATTTAGTTAATTCGAACATTTTCATATTGCATATTCGCTGACTTACCTGAGGAACAAAGCATCTATAAAACCAATTCTTAAAAATGTCCAAAGTCATCCAAGCATTTTTTGAATAATCGTAATCCAGAGGGAGAGTAAAGTTCTTAAAGCACCTAAGGTTTTTTGCTTTGCCTAATATGAGAGGTCTAACTTTATGTTCTCCAGACGCATTTGTGCAAGTGAAGTAGCTGAATCATTCTCAATCAGTTATGGCTTAACTCAGCTTATTGACGAACCAACACGGATCCCTGATCGAGACGGGGAGTTCGCCAGTCTTGTTGATCTGTTTTTAACCACCAATCCGGAGATTTACACGGTTACCGTAAATCCGCCGTTAGGTTCTTCCGACCATAAACTGCTTTCGACATCGAGTATCCTGCCAATCAGTGACAGAGAGGCGCCTAGGCCGCGCAAGATTTGGCACTACAAATCTGCTAAATGGGAAGATCTTATGGAATACTTTCGAACTTTCCCTTGGATGGACATTTGTTTTCGATCTGATAACCCATCTGACTGCGCCAGGGAGGTCTCCGATGTTATTTTGGCTGGTATGGAAGCTTACATCCCTTTTTCGAAGAAATGCTCCTCCAACGGCAAGCCTTGGTTCGATCGAAAATGCAAAGAAGCTGTTGCTTCTAAACATATTGCCTATCGACAATGGCGTGAAAATCCTAACACCGTAAATCGTAACATCTTTGTTCATGCCCGGAACAGATGCAAGGGAATTATCGACGAAACCAAGGAGGCACACAATCAACGAATTAGAAACAAACTTCTCGCTTGTCCCAACAATTCCAGGTCCTTTTGGGCAGTCGCTAAAGCAGTTAGTCAAAATTTTACCAAATCCACCATACCACCACTCACACGGCTGGATAATTCCATTGCAACCACACCTGTTGAGAGAGCAAACTTGTTGGCTGAACTCTTTGCTTCACATTCTACTGTCGATTTCCAAGGAAAAACACCACCTACTATTCCCATATTGCAGTCAAGGATGCCCGATGTTGTCTTCAGACAGCGCATCATAAAGCGTATTTTAATGAAGCTAGACACCAAGAAGGCTTCTGGCGCTGACGGAATACCTGCCATAGTTCTCAAAAACTGTGCAAGGGAACTAACACCAGTTTTCTGTAGACTTTTTAACCTATCCTACAGAAAGGGAATATTTCCGTCCTGCTGGAAATGTGCCACGGTTCAGCCGATACCTAAAAAAGGTAAGAAGACCTTGCCAAATAACTACCGACCAGTCGCACTGCTTTCAATAATATCGAAAGTCATGGAAAAGGTTATCAATGAGCATCTTCTAAAATATCTTGAACGATTCAATATTATTAGCGATCACCAATATGGTTTTCGTAAACATAGATCAACAGGAGATCTTCTGACTTATGTAACACATGTTGACATATCCATGGCATTCACCGTGTTTGGCACGATGGACTGTTGGCTAAGTTACGCTCTTATGGTATGTGTGAAAGGTTCTGTTTGTGTCTCTCATGTTTCCTCAGAGAGCGTTCTTTACGAGTGGCGGTCGACGGATTTCTTTCTAACACCCTCACTATCAACGCCGGTGTGCCCCAGGGCTCCATACTGTCTCCTACTCTCTTTCGTTATTTACATTAACGATCTGCTGGAAAAGACCGGGAATCCAGTCTATAGCTTTGCAGATGACAGTACGCTTGTCTCTTCATTCACCTTGAAAACGCTCGGACATCGGCTGCTCAGGCGAGTATCCGCAGACAGCAGGAGGTCGTGCAACTTAACAAAGACCTGGAAGAAATTCTATCTTGGGATGACAGTAACCAAGTGGAATTTAACGCTACAAAAACCCAAGCGACAGTTTTTTCTAAAAAAGTTAACGTTGCTGAACCCGACATAGTTATGTCGGGGCACTCCATTCTCCTAGCATCGTCGCTCAATTTGTTGGGCGTTAGTTTGGGAGCAAATATGTCTTGGCATGAACATGTTGCAGGCATAGCAAGGAGAGGTTCTCAAAAGTTAGGAATATTATTTAGAACCAGAAAGCTTTACACCCCACAGCAACTGTTAATTCTTTACAAAGCCCAAATTCGACCAACTATGGAATACTGCTCCCACGTTTGGGGCTCCGCTCCCAAACATACACTGCATTTGTTGGATTCTGTTCAGAGAAGAGCGGTCCGTCTGATTGGGGACCCGGAATTGACCGGCGGCCTTGATTCGCAGGAACATCGAAGAACGGTTGGCGACTTGAGTCTGTTCTACAAGTATTTTCATGGAAAGGGTTCGAAGGATGTAGCCCGCTTAATTCCTCCCAAAGCGGTGGATGTTAGAAATACACGTCGCGCTGGTGCTTCGCATCCGTATGAGGTTCAGCTTGTTACTCCGCGTACAACGCTTTTCAAGCAATCTTTTATATGGAGAACGTCATCCCCTTTGGAATAATTTGCCCAGCGCTGTATTTCCCACCGAGTACAATTTACAGCGATTCAAGAACAACGTGAATCGCTTTTTCCGCACTCGTGCCGCTCCTGGAGCGCTTTAGGGACTTCCCTGCAGCACGTGTGCTAGAGGGTGAGAAAAGTAAGTCGTGCTTTTTCAGCTTTCCTACCTGGAGTGGTTTTTTCATCATTCATTACCAATGTTTTCTCAGGTAGCAGTCTCCAAAACAAGCCAGTGTCATTTGCGTTATAAATTTGATCATTTGTTAAATTCAGTTTACATATGACTGAACAAAGATCTTGTTTAAATGGATCTACTAGCTCAGGGTTTGTAGATAATTTTTCACCAGATATCTTCAAAAATCTAATGCCAAATTTTGCTTTAAGCTTTATAAGTTCACTAGTCACTGGAAGATTCCTTAACCTTTGTTTACAAAACCATTCATACAATTTGTTCTCCATCCTAGGGCTTTCTCCCGACTTTAACGTTTTTCTTCTAATAATACCAACGAATTTTGTTGTTTATTTTAACTGCACAAACAGTAGATTTAGCTATATCATACTTTTTTACAAGGTGTGTAACACTCACTCCATTTTCCAAATTCTTTATGATGTCACTTTTTTCTGATAGTTTTAACACTTTTCGTTTCATATTTTCCAATTGGAAGCACTAAAGTCACTAAATATTTAATATCAAATGAACAGACCGGACACCAAAGGTAGCTCGATAATCGCCCGGCAATACTAATCTGACCTAAATACATTCAAATAACAAGAATATTTTCTAAGAGAAATCACCTATTAGCACTGGAGAAGCACCGAAAATTGTTCATTTAATCGAGATTGCTTTTCTTCACTCTATAGAGCCTCTAATATTACATTTCCACTGTTCACTATAGTGGATAGTTCATACAAAAGGGTGTTCACATAACCGAGCATCTACTGTAATGGCGCCATAAAACAAACGAACTCATTGAAATCCAATAACCCGCCCTTCAATGTACATAGCCACTAGCACAGCATTAAAATCATGTTTAGATCGATTGGATGGAAGGTAGGGTGTGGCAGAACTTTTAGTTATCCATATTTCACAAAATTTTTAATTTTAGGTATAGGAAAATATACATAAAAAAATGTTTAAAATTCTCTGAATATAAATGTTTAATAAGTTATATAGTATATTATTTCATTAAAATTTTTGAATACATATTTGACGTTAAAAATTATTTCCGGTAGTCTTTCGGTGAAACCGGAAGCAATATTTTTGTGATATCAGCCATTCATACTTCTAATAAATACACAAATAACAGTGTTACTTTTCTTATATCTTCATTTGTTTTCTGTCAAAATTACGATATTTATGCTTTATTTGGTATTTTCAACCGCCATTTTTTCAGTTGTCAAAGAGAAGTTTTAAAATTAGTTTTTATATTCTTAGAATTCGAAAGTAGGTGTTTTTTGTTTAATTTTCTTTAAACTAAAAATTGGAGCAAATCTAGCGAGGTAAAAATTTTTCAATATTTTTTTTTCAAAATGACCGAAAAAACGCCTTGATTGTTATTTGATGAATAAACAAATGTAAAAAAAAAACGGTTAAAAATGACTCCAATAAAAATTTTTTTTTGTTGTCATCGGAAAGCTGGCGTCGAGACCTAAATTTTCGAAAAAAATTTCCATTTTGGACCAAATGGCATAAAATGACGGGCAATTCAAATTTTAAATAACAAATTCAATTGTGCCCACTGGGTTCAATATTTTTGTACCAAAATTTCAGGATATTTTTGCTATAATAAAAGGCATATTTTTCTGAAAGTATCAAGCCGATCGGTCCACTTAATCGACCTGTACAATAAAATGAAGAAAAAAAAAAAAAAAAAACAGTTTTTTGTATGTTTTTTTTTTTAAAATTTTGTAGGTTATGTACGCACTTGAGCGATTTAACCAACGAGAATTTGTTGAAAAATTTATAACGAAGATTTTGTTTTTTTTTTTTTCTCTTGATCCGATTTATATAACCGGAGTTATTCACATTTTAAGTTAAAAAACGCGTTTTGAAAGCTTAAATTGTTTATAAACAAAAGAGCATATTTTTTTCGAGGTTCAAAACTCAGGACAATACTTCTTCCAGAGAGGATAAAATCATAATATGGCTGTGTCTAAACTATGCCTATCTCATCATTATTTTGACCTTTTTTTTTTATCGGACTAATTTCCCTTTTTACTTGAACTCATCAAATGTGAAGTTTATACCCAATAATCATTTTTTTCCAGGCTATTGATGACGATTGTAACCAGACAGCCCAAATGACCGCTGGTGTGTTGGACTGGCCTCAGGGGACGTTTGCATCGAAAGTAAGTTACAGCTTAAGTTGTTTTTCTATTTTATGTGTATTATCAACAAAAAAAAAAACGACTAAGTGCAAGTCGGACTTGCGCAATTAGTGTACCGTACCGTGATTGGTTTAAAAATAAAAAAAATTGTTAGGGGAGTCTAAAATGATCAGACTTCACAAAACACACCCCAAATGAGTTTTCAAAAATCAGTATCTAGAATTCAGACACAAACTTGTTTGTGATGGTTAAAAACAACTTTCTACAACGTGACCTTCTGTATCATTAGGAAAATTGCAAAATATATTGCTTATCAAGGTTCTGTCTTTTGTAGAGTTATTGTCTCAAAAAAAATTAAAATATCCCGCAATAATTACACAGGCCAACATTTTTCAAACCCTGAGACCAGACTACCATATACTTTTTCGAAGGTAAAAATGCAAAAATTACGATTTTTCGCTATATCCGAGGTTATACTACACCGCGAATTAATTTTTTTTTTTTTTTTTTTTTTTTTTTTTTTTTTTTTTTTTTTTTTTTTTTTTTTTTTTTTTTTTTTTTCTCCACAAAACTGTACTACTTTTCCCCTTCAAAATGCATTTTGAATTTTTCAGATATTTTATTTCTTCTCGGAGAAATAGACTGTTGAAATTAATTAGTTTGGCGATTTGGTTACAACCATACTAAAAAAAAAGTTGATCCGCGAACGGTTTCATAAGAAAAGGAAGTAATTTCATTCTACTTACTTACTTATTTAATGCTTATTCCTTCTACCCCTTGAGGAATGTAAGGCCTGTGGAGTTGAGTTATTCTATATCTGTCGTTTCCATATTTCCTTCTATATCCTTCCATCCTGTTTAAATTGCCGATTACCTCTTTTGTTTCTTCTGTATTAGTTTCTTCTGTTTGTATGAGTTCTGTATCTTGTTCCGGTATTATATCTCTATATTGATTTGTGTATGCTTTTCCTTCTAATTTTTTGCATCCATTTCCTTTCCTTTCTGTTTCAGTGATTCCTACATAGTGCATTTGTTGTTCTTCTGTCAGTTCATCCTCTTTTCCGTTTATACCCCTATTATTCCGTATTGTCAATCTAATAACTCGATAATTATTTCCCATTTCTTTCTTCATATCTATTTCTTTGATTATCTTCTTATTTGTATTCCTTTCATTAGTCCTCTTTTCCGTATCCTTTATCTTTGCCAGAGTCATCGTCAATCTACTCATCTCTCTCCTTTTTCTCAGTTTTTTGACTTGATGGTCATAGTATTCTTTGTTCTTTCTGTTTTTCTTCCTCAATGTCCCATTTATATTTTCTTCCTTCGATTACGATTTTTCTCTGCTATATGCTTCAATTTCTTTTGAATTTCCCGTTCATCTTTTGTTAAATCGTTGTTTATATAAACTCTCTCTCTTAGGTTTCTCAGTTTGTTTTTATTTTTCATTACAGCTTCCTTATCTCCCGTGTTTTCGAGTTCTATCTTGTATATAGTCGCTCCTATTTTTATCACATCTTTAATCTCTACTTTTGTGTACTCCTCTCCATAAAATGTTCTACGCCCATTTTCAGATCTGGTTGACTGTTCGCTTCAAATCTCATTCCCGATATTACAATATTATTCCTTACGTTGTCTTTTTCCAGTCTACTCATCTTCAAATCCATACTTCTCATGTTTTCTCTAATTATCTTATTTTCCTCTTTCAATACTTCTTTCTCCTTTCTTAGTTCCTTCAACTCTTGTTGGTATCTCTTCTGATCTTGTTTTATATCCTTTATATCTGACATTAGCTCTCTGATCATTTCTCTCAAATTGTCTATCTTATCTACTCTTTCGTTTTTCTCTTTCTGTGGTGTCCTTATCAGCTTCTTACTCTTCTTGAAGAATCCCATTGGCTCGTCTTTTTCTTGGACTCTCTCTCTTTTCGAGTCTCCTGAAGTATAATCATTGCTATCTATTGTTCTTTCTGTTATAAAAACTTTACGTGTGTTCCTCGTATATTCCATTTTCAAACACGGGAGAAAAAGAAAAAAATTGTTGTTTATATTTCTTATCACCGTAAACAGTAAAAGGATCAAGGTTGTCGCTTATCGTTTCGTTAGATTCATATAATTTCACAAAATTATTCTCATAAATCTCCCAATTTTTTTACTTATGGTCTTAATCTAACACTAAACTCTGCTGCTTTATTTCTAATCCCTCTTGTTTGCAATCGACAAAATAATTAAATAGATCGAAACCCTACCGTAATAATGCTCGTTGAACGAGTTGACATTGCCGGGCGTTCGATTCACGTGTACACACATCGAACTCGACTCCCTTTGCAAAATATGTATATTGCTTATCAAGGTTCTGTCTTTTGTAGCGTTACTGTCTCAAAAAAAATTATGTTGAAATCTCCCACAATAATTACACAGACCAACATTTTTCAAACCCTGAGACCAGACTATACTTTTTCGAAAGTTTTTGAGATATCCTAACGTAAAAATGCAAAAATACGATTTTTCCCTTGTATTCGGGGTTATACTACACCGCGAATTAATTTTTCTCCACAAAATTCGTTGCGGCATCTGAAAGTACTACTTTTCCCCTTCAAAATGCATTTTCAATTTTTCAGATATTTTATTTCTTCTCGGAGAAGTCGACCGTTCTTGATCCGCGAACGGTTTCATAAGAAAAGAAAGTAATTTCTTTCTAATTAGTTCTAATGAGTAAGAAAAAAATTCATAGTAAAAAAATCATAAAACAAAAGAGAAATGGAGTCAACGCCACGTCATCGTTTCGTGACTCGGGGTTCGGCTGAGCGCGGTAATATGAGGTCGTTCATACAAAGAAAACTTGTCAACTTGAGGTCAAAATATAACATATATTGAGTTTAATAATAATTTAGACTCTTCAGAATTCCGACCTGTCATATCGGATCCGTCATTTCAAATTTCTTAGGGTTAGGGATAAACCGATAACGAATTCGGATTCAGCCTCCCCAAAATCATAGAATTACACTACTCTCGCCTCCCGGATTCTTGGTATAGTCGTAACGAAAACGTCAAACTAATTAATTTCAACGGACGGTTTGTCCGAGAAGAAATAAAATATCTGGGTCAAGTGAAAATTTAACAATAAAAAACTACACGACTATGATTAGGCCATCAATTCCTGTATTTGTGAAAAATGTCAACTTTCTGTGTCAAATAGTTTCGGGGAAAATCTGAGCAATTTTGGTACGGAATACTAAAAATGAATCTTTAAGTAGAGGAACTAGAAATTAAACGCGTAAATAAATCTCAAACAAAATTTTCATGATAGAAAGCAATTTTTCATTCTAAATAGGCTGATTTCTCTCTTAATATTGTGTATATTTTTCAAGTTTAAGTTTGCTGATAGCGCATTCATATCAAGACAAAGATTGACCCCAAAAACAGGCCAAAGATCGGCCTTTTTGCCACCCTAGAATTCTGATACAAATTGTATGCTAAAGGATTGTTAACGATGAGGACTTACTCATGACAAAGTTTTGAGTTGAGTATACTTTTGGTTTTTGAGGTATGAGGGATTGAAGTTATAATACGCGGGTGATATAAGCAAATGTGCGCGATTAAATAAAGTTCTATGGCTAGATTTTTACCCCACTAGGTATCAACACTTCCAAAAACCTCCTAATACGAACTTGTAGAACAAACAAGACGTATTTTTGACATTCCGATTTTGCACCGCTTTCATCCACAGTTTCGCTAGGTTTTTACCCCTAGAAAATCCGGCTCGCTTTTGGCCTTGCTATGTATGTATGTGTGAAAATGTAAATGGGCTGTTATACTCATAACATCGCTTAACAGGTTGACTGCCGATCTATATTTTTGAGTTTGTGGTTGACGCCGGTAAGATTTTTCCAAATATTTTTATTTTATTATGGTAAATATGAATTAAAATGAATCTTGGATGTGTTTTTTTTATGTGCCATTCAAAATATTAGAAAAAAAAAATTTCACTCCGATCGGAATAATCGGCATTGCAAGTGAAAAGTTTTACTAGATGCCGAACACTCCGATCGGAGTGTCCAATTAAATAAGTAAAGAAATAATAAATCGAACTCATGAACTCAAAACATTTATTTCTAAATCATTTTTGTACATTTTTATGGTAATCCTCAAAGCAATTAAGGCAAAAACCTGGTTGTCCAGGGCACATTTTGCATTCATACACTGTTTGCTTTCTTATTTTATTTTTCCTGCATTCTTTGCATTCCTTTCTGCTTACCCGTTTTGTTTCTTTAGTTCCTTTTTTTCACTAACAATTTTTTCTACTTTGCTAATGCTGTGGACATTTATTTGGCCCGAAATTAGTAATTGGTCGTCTGGCTAGTAAATTTCTTATGACATCCAATCGGAAGTCATATAATCGTAACTGGTCAGACCGCGAATATTTATTGTACAAAAAATAGGCGTTTATCATGCTCATTTGCAGCACATGCATGAATAACTTTTTGTACCACCGAATGGTTTTACGGCTGCAAGGATAATATGCCATCATTTGATCCTGTCTATCTATACCGGACATAAAAGCATTATATCCAATGATTGCGGAAGGTTTTTCAGATTCTTGATTTCTTTTGTTTTTAAAAATGCGCATTTCGCTTCCAAATTTTGTTGAAATGTATTGAACATTGCGTTTATCGCGCCATTTTCCGACATGCACTCCATTGCAAAACAGATTTATTCTCACCACGTTTTAAGTTTGCACTCATTACCTCTTTCGGATTATCTTTCCTCTCAGCTCTCAGCGTACCAGTGCAGTATGTATTTTGTTGAAGTAATTTCCTAGTTAAATTAACACTATTGTAAAAATTGTCTAGATAAACAGCATGTCCCACACCCAATTTTTCCTCCAATAAATGTAAAACAATCTTTTCAGTATGTCCGCTTCCACCATAAACATCTGTCGCACCTTCGTAGACACGAAATTTCAAAATAAGTCCATTAGGCTCTGTCAGCATGTATAACTTCATACCATACTTATGACGCTTATTCTTGATATACTGTTTAAACTGGAGACGACCCCGATAAAGTACCATAGTTTCATCCAAAGACAACTCTCTTCCAGGATAGTAAATTTCTCCCATCTTGTTGTTAAAAAAATCTGCCACAAATCTAATCTTTCCTAGCCGATCTGCCGGATCCATATCTGGAGATGTAAAATGCAAACACCTCAAGATAAGCAAAAATCTATTCCTTGACATATATTTTCTAAAAACAGGTAGATTAAATAGCGGATCAGTTTTCCAATAATCGTTAAGACGGCTCAAGGATATTGTGCCAGTAACAGGGCCAAAAAATTTTTTAGTTCGTCAAGAGTAAGATCTTTAAAATTAGTAATACGTGATTTTGTACTTGTTTCTGGGCGCAGCAAAACCTCGACTGCGTAAGAGTTCGTTCGTTCTACAATAGTTTGTAAAAAATCATCATCAATGATCATTTCGAAAAAATCGATAGGTGCACCCTGTCCTGGAATTTGCACCAATAATTCCTGGGTTTTCTGGAACAAAATTTGTTTTAACGCACCTCTGTCGTTCCATTTTATCTCATCAAGGCTAGGAAGTGTTTGATGTGGCCGAATAGGGTCTATAAAATTCTCTTCTTCGGACTCGGGGCTTGAATTTACATCACTATCGTCTGTGTCTGGTACGTAATGTTCGTCACTACTACCTCCGCTTTCTTCCAATAGCTGCAATAATTCAGTGTCAGTTAGCTTCTTTTTCTTATCATATACCTTTTTTTCATCACTACAATGTCTTTTTTTAATACCAGAAGGCCCAGGTTGATTGTCCATATTGTACGGCAGATTACAACCAAACCAAAAGCAAATCCGCGGAACCACTTAAGCACCTGTTAGAACTTGCGTTTTTAAGCAACGCCACCACTAGAAACACGTTTCATATACAACGCCGATGGAATACTAAAACGTTTCGTAAGAACGCATGTCGAACTCCGATCGGAGTAGACGGCGTTGGCGAAGAGACCCGACGCACTCCGGAGTGGTCGGCAGTCAACCTGTTAATATAACACCATTTGTGTAACATACATCTAAATAGGTTTGAAAGCAAAAATGGTAACTTCCATCCTTTTTACCTCAAAAAATAAATGTATATTCAACCTGAAACTTTGTCATGAGAAAGTCATCATCATTAACAATCATTTAGCATAAAATTTGTATCAGAATTCAAGGGTGCCAAAACAGGCAATTTTTGGTGTTACTCTTTAGAAAAATCTCGCAAGGAGTTTAAGAAAGTGGTCCTTCTTGATATTAGTAATATTTGTACCTGTGATAGCAGAGGTGGTTTTCATATTAATCGTTTTAATTTAAGCCACCCATTCAGTAGCAAACTAATCCGTCGGACGAATGTGTTCAAACTAATTTAGCCGATCCATCCACTCGTGGATGCTATTGGATGGCTCAAAATAGGAGCTAGAACCGTGACTTTTTATCATAACTAGAAGACCTATTTTTTTCTTTACTATTTTTAACATATTGCCCTTTTTTTGATAGGTTGAAAAGGGCGATAAAGATATTACAGTAACACGTGAAGTCGACGGTGGTTTGGAAGTAATCAAGTGTAAGTTACCTGCTGTATTGAGTGCTGATCTGAGACTGAATGAGCCTAGATATGCGACGTTGCCAAATATCATGGTATGTAGAACCTGCCTATAAATGTAAATTTCTTTATTTGCCAGTGTCAGGTCCAAATGCATCGTAAGGGAAGCATGTAAATTCTAAGACAAGAGTAATACCTATTCTTAAGACTGGAGGATTTTTACTATTTATACCCATATTTGCTGGTTTTTTTCTGCTTTGGGTGCTCTTGGAGGAGGAGCGGCTGGTATTTGAAAAACTGTAAATGAGGCGAGATCGGCCAAAGAAGGGTTATCTGAAGTTAAACTACCTCCTCGCCGATATTGTTAGGATATGAAAAAAGGTAAAATCCCTACTCAGGCGAAGAAGCTAATAAAAAAAAAAAACGACTTAATCGAATAATGGAATCAATTGCAATTGAAAAAAAAAGGAAGCGGCTTGTTTTCAAAACCTTATAAAACAGGATGCAGATTGTTTTCAAAACCATATTCAAAAAAACTGTTAAATTATATATCACGGAATCCGCTTACAAACTATGACCTAATAAAGTATGTCAAATTTGTACAAATTCCTAATGTTTAGAAACAACTGCCGCCTGGAGTTTTGTAGTTTTTTGTGTCACTCCAAGATAGAATTTGGTCTAGGTCTTTGTTAGGTTGAACAACTTCCTGCTAATATTTGCATGAGTAACCGATGTTCGAACGTTCAAAGTGTCCTGTCATCTGCAAAGCTATAAATTGGATTCCTAGTTCATTCCAGCAGAGCGTTAATGTCAATGAGAGAGTAGGAGACAGTATGGAGCCTTGGGACATACCCGCGTTGATAGTGAAGGTATTACAAAGAAATCCGTTGACTGTCACTCGTAAAGACCGCGTTCTGAGGAAACTAGAGAGCCATACACAAAATTGTTCAGGCATTTTTTTTATGGGTCTAGCACACGTGCTGTCGGGAAGTCCCTAAAGCGCTACAGGAGCGACACGTGTGCGGAAAAAGCGAATCACGTAGTTTTTGAATCGCTGTAAATTCAATTGTCGAAATCAAAATTTTCGAGTGGATATTCTTTTAAGCATAAGGCATACCATAAGAGCGTAGCTTAGCCCAAAATCCATCATGCCAAGCACGATCGAATGCCTTGGATATACCAAGTGTAACCACTCAAGATTCTCCAGAGTGTTCAACTGCGTTGTTCCAAAGAGGATCTTTGCTTAGGAAAATCATATTGATGGCCACTAATAATATTGAATCCTTCTAGATATTTTAAAAGATGCTGATTGATAGCCTTTTCCATAACTTTCGATATTATTGAAAGTAGTGTGATTGGTCGCTAGTGTTTGGTATGTTCTCTCGCGCAGTACCATGGCAGGTATTTCATCAGCACCACAAGCTTTTTTGGTGTCTAACTTCATTAAAATACGTTTTATGATACGCCGTCTGAACAAAATACTCCCAACTCTTTGGGAGTATTTTTCCTTGGAAATTGACAGAAGGGTGTGAAGAAAACAGTTGCAATCTTGAAAACTATCGTTTCACATACTCTTGCGTCTTTAACAAGCAATAGAATTTTCCTTCGTTCATCTGACAGCAGCAAATCGTAGATAACATAAAAAAAACTCCCTACCCTGTTAATATTATTCTTATTATTCCAGAAAGCTAAAAAGAAACCCATCCAAAAACTGACTCCGAAAGACTTGGGTGTAGACACCACTCCGAGGATCAAAGTCCTTAGCGTAGAAGACCCACCGACTAGGCAAGCCGGACAAATTGTACCTGACGTAGACACAGTAATAGCTAAGTTAAAAGAAGGTGGACATTGCTAGTGTTTGATGAAATTATCAGTTATACAAGAATGAGGAAAAAATCAATGTTGAAATTGTAAAGAACCTCCCTAGGTTTGAGAGTAAAAAATACGTAAAGTACAAAAAATACCGTCTTCCTATTATTTTACAAAAGTTATAATTACGAAAGTCGTGTCTTAAATATAGGTATTAAGCTGTCAATGTTAGGTTTAGGATGAAATAAAATATCTTGTGTTATCAAATCGCTGATGTTTCAATTTTTTCGTAACTGTTTCTGTCGGCATACAACTAAATATATAATGTATTAAAAACCACGAGGCATTAGACACGGCAACTACGAGGCATATTCGAATAGTAAGGGCCGATTGGTGATAAAAAAAATATATTTTTTTTAGTCTCCTACAAACCTACTTTACTTTTCCACATAATCACTTCTAAGCACTTTTCGTAACGCTGCGCCAGCTTCTTTATTCCTTCTGCATAGAAGTTCTCCGCCTGGGAATTGAATCAATTGACAACGATCTTGAGTTCCTCGTCGTCTTTCAAGCGTTGTCCACCAAGCCACTGTTTCAAGTGCAATCGTCGATCAGATCGCAGTTTTTGGTCCACTTGCTGAACGATTTCATCGGTTTGGATACTCCGCTCTTCATCATGTAATTTGTGCGGCCATTTTTTGAAGTCTTGACACCATTGACTAACCTTTTCTTCGCTCATTACTGTAGGTCTATAGACTAGGCACAACTCCCGACAAATTTGAGCAGCTGATGATTCTTTTGCACACAGAAATCTAATCACAGCACGCACTTCGCAACTGACAAGTGCAACGATTTTCAACGGACATTGTCTGCATTCACCGACTGGCAAACGATTACTGAATCAAAACAGTAAATTCAGTGGCTTCGGAAATAATCAATAGACGGTGCTGCATGTGTACAACTTTGATCAAACCCGCCAATAATTAAATATAAGCAAACGACCTTTATTTTTTGAATATGCCTCGTATTAAAAGAAAGCTTTATTACAGACAGTATAAGTTTCAAGCAATTAAATACATTTCCCTGTTTAAACAGGTATAACTCAATACAAAAAGATCCAAGAACCTATTATATTGCGTGTACAAATTAATTCAGTCCCTTTTTTGCCCTAATAAAATGTTTATTTATTTACGAACAGAATACAACTCGTTTAAGAAAAAAGGTCCCCATTATTTCGCTCAGTTTTGAGACCGCTGGCGGATTTCCTCTCTGAAAAAAGATAGTGGTTTCGAGTCGATGACTTTGGTTGTACTCTATTTTATTTTGACGTCCTCCTATGAGGTGAACTTGGAATCGGCGAGATGATGTAGCGATCGAAATGATTAGTAAGCCGCGTAAGGGAGAACTTCCTATTCTAAAGAGACGATAAAATCCCGCTTCCTTTTTGCTTGACTTCGCGGTTGATGTTGACGGTTCAACCGATCTGTTGACAGACGCGAAATTATTTAGCAAGCTGTGCGAATATTTTATCCAACAGCTGCTACAGTTCTTCATTTTCCACTTTTTCCAGCTCTTATGCTCCGAAAGATCAAAGTTAACGCTTGAAAATCGCTGGTACCAATTTTGCACGTTTTATGCGCCATTTGCAAAGCTTCTGACATATATTTTTTTGTATTTGAAATGCAGTGCCTCTAATGCTGCTTGCCGAACGTTATCACTTTCGAAATTGTATTTTGAGGCTATCTAAACTAGCAGCATCGCATAAAGTGGTAATTTAGCTTCTTTATGATTGGTAGTTCTACACATAAAAATGGCCGGAAACAGTTTAAATTTGAAACTAAATTCTGAGACAGTTATTTCAAGGTTAACGAATTAATTTATACAGTATAACATTTTTTCAAACAAATCTAGTTAATCGCTAAAAAAAATTAGGGTATGATACGCGCAGATGATTACAAATTTAGGAACAGTGAAGTCATTAGGATTATTGAGATATAAAATATGCAAAATAAACAGTGAATCAGTAAAATATAACAATTTATTTTTCTGGCTGCTGGAAGCCTAGTTTTGAGTTCATAATTGTCCTCTGCCAGGGGCTGTTTAAGCGACAGACCAATAGAGGAATTGTTAAGTGAGGACACTGTCACAGTTGCTAACAATTACCGCTAGGCGGCGCAACTGCTAGCGTTCTATCCCACGTATATAAAAATCATTATCAACTACCAAAATTGAACAAGGTTCATATTTCTGTATTAATTTACTGTTCTCTCGCCGGCCGAATCTTCTCGGGACGCGTTACGTCGTATCACGATTCATCAGTTGAATTAGGATCGAAGATGAGAGTACAGTAAGTAATTGCTGAAATATGGATTTTGTTCAAATTTGGTAGTTCATATCAGTTTCAAGTGTTTGTTTTATATGTGCCAATTATATGAATTTTATTGTATATAGATTCCTTTTAATGGTTGTTATATCCTCGGTGCTTGATGTGTTTTATTTATTTATGTGCCAATAGAAACTTCTACACTATATATTGCGAAATATTTAAATTTAAAACATTCGCCATTTTATAAAATTAGAGGTTTTTTTTCGTTCTAAACTCACTGTTAACAACTTAGTTTCTTAGATAATGGTATTCGCAGTATCAGTTTATAATCTAAACAGTATCTGAGTTTTAAATAAACATTATATTTTTTTGGGCTTATTATCTAAATAGGAAAAATTAGAAACAGAATTTATTAAGTTATAAACATACATTTCAGGATTTAAATTTAACCTAAATATTTTTTAGTTTTTTTTTTTTTTCATTCTTGATTTATGTATCGTACTCCCTAATTTTTAGGGTTTTCAATATATTTCCTTTCTGTACGTGTTATTCTGATTTATATTTAGACTGTTTAATTTATTAATAAATACATAAACATACGTTTAATTATGTTTGTAAACCTGAATTTAAAAAAAGTTGTAAAAATTAATTAAAACATATTAAAAAACAGTCTTATTGTTATTGTTATAGTTCGGTGCGTTTTATTTATTTATTTTTGGGCTTCACTGCCTTTAAAGCAGAGCAGAATGTTAAAGTTTTAATCATTTTTAGATTTCTACTACATTTGCACTTCTTCACGTTTCATGGTCCCTATGTCACGAAAAGCATAGTCACTCATTTCGGTCAGCCTGTCTGTCTGTCGAATGTGATGTTGATTTCAAATTTCGTACTTGTACTACATGAAGTGAAAAGTCCCGAGACTATTGAAGAAAAAACAATGTTTTTTGTCAAAAATCGATTTTTTATTCTTCAACATAGTTTCCTTCAAGAGCGGTGCACTTATTCCAGCGATGTTCCAACATTTGGATACCTTTCGTATAGTACGATTCGTCGAGCTCTCTAAAATAAGCCACAGTTACCCATTCGATTTTTTTCATTTACGCCAAGTCTCTTCCCTGGAGCCACCTTTTCAAATTTCTAAAGAGGTAATAATCGCTGCGGGCCAGATGGTGATTACAGCGGATGGGGGGCAATTCATAGCCCAACTGGTCCAATTTCACCATTGATTTTATGGATTTGTGAGCTGATGCACTATCTTCGTGAAACAACACTTTATTCTTCACTGAATGCGGCTTTTTTTTTCTTGATTCACCATTCCAACGATCCAATAAACCAACATAATCATCTCCAGTGATTGTTCGCCCCCTTCTCAAGTAAGTTGATCAGTATTATTCCATGTGCATCCCAAAAAATACTTGTCAAAACCTTTCCAGTTTGTGGTTTTGGACGCTTCGGTCGCCTTTCCTGCGGTTCCAGCTACTTTGGGGACGGCCTGTGGGACTTAGGCATATAGTTATGGGAGGGAGGGGAAGAGAGGGGGGGGGGAGAGAGAGAGAGAGAGGGGGGGGGAGGGGGGAGAGGAGAAGAAACCACTTTTTTTCGGTTCATGGGAAGCAGAGCCAAAATTCTAACTAACTAAAACTAAAATTTTTACACGCTGTTCTACATATAGTTATCGGATTACATAGAATCAATTATTTGTATTAATAATTTCTTAATTTATTTCTTGATTTTCAACGAAAATACCACGGTTTGTGAAATTTTTTTTTACAAGCCTTCCATTTTGTTTTATGTTTACATAATTGTCTAATCCTAGGTAATCCGATTGAGATATGTTTATTGAATAATAATTAATTTAGATATTTTGTTATAGATGATTACAAATGGAGATGTGCTTCCCACCCACCTTTTTTTTGAGATCACTTTGATCGCAAACAACATGTAAAAAATATTATTAAATAAATTTAAAACAAATTTGTACAGTTTGAAGATATCAATAATATACAGGAGCGTACCAATCGGAAATGGTTCCTAGGGCGAGCATCGAAGAACAGTCATAAATCTTACAAAACATTTTTATTTTCTCTTTTAGAACGAAAATTAGTCCGTAAAAGTGCACTTCTTAAAATTCCACCTTCCTTGCTTTCTGTAACGCAAATAGATTTATAACATTTTCGAAATCTGTTTCTTCGGTTTTTCTCGCTCTATACTGAGCAAAGCTAGGTCGCATAACCTTTTTTAACCCATTTTAGCCCTCAAATACGAAAGTATTAGTTTTAGCTTACTGAAAGATCGCTCGCAATTTGCGATGGATATTGCAATCGATAGCCGAGCGAGTGAAATTAAGCAATCTACCTACGCCACTCGACGCAGTGGCCGTCGTCTCACCACTCATTCCCTCTCGCTTGTTCGCGAAACCTCACCATGCGTGGGAAGCGCGCCCAAGGTACGTGCCCTATTTGCCCCACCTTAGGTACGCCACTGATAATATTTAAAAAAATTAAAAAGATTGTATTTTATTTTGTAACGAAAAAAAATTATTGAAATAAGCTTCAAATTTTAGCCGTCACACCGAGAAACCCCCTTTAATGTAATTAATACATCTGAAAAATAATCCAAGGGTTTTCTTTTGTTGGAGATTTCACAATATTGCGTAGGATTGCTGATAAAGCAATCTGGATCTTTTCCTTTGTCATATATAGAGCGTTCCTTTGTTAAGGGTTCTATAACTTACCTATTAGTTATATGAAAATCCATTGAATCTATCGCGTGCATAAACTATAATAAAACGCCATATTTTTTAATTTGATAATTTAGTATATAATATGAATTCATTCAGCTGTAAACTTCATAAATAAAATAAAGCGAGAAAAAAAAACAAATAATTTTAACAAATATAATATTTTTCAATATCTTAATTATGTGTAAAAATAAAAAAAAAAATAGGTTTTGCTTCACCCAATTTGCAGTACTAAAAAAGGTTTTTTATCTTAGAACCAATGGAGTCGATTTAAAAAAAAAACAATACTTTTTTCTTGTTGATGCCGATTGGACAAAGGTCCGTAGTAGTTCTCTAACCATCAGAATTAAATTTTGAAAATAACAAACCTGCGAACCTCCCGGCTTTGATAGCTTTACGCCTAGAAGCGTAATAGTATAGTCGGTCAAGTAAGAACGTGTCGTCTATAACTTGTAGTCGGCAAAAGAAATTGTTTTTTTTTTTTAAGTTATTGTTGGCACCCCTGCAAACAATTCTTTATGGAAAGAGATTTGTTTCTAACCTTACTTAGGTTAAACATTACATTATCGAACATGCAACAGCGTGTTGCATACGCTCAGCACTTCAAGGCTGTCCTCCTATAATCATCCAAAATGAAGCCTACACCTGCTGCTATGTGTATGGACAAGCTGAAAGCATTCATTAATTCGTTAAGTGGGTGAAACGATATTCTCAGTTAAAAAAATGTTGATCTACCAGAACGTGATTAGAGAGGGAGCAAAAACTAAAGCAGAAAGAGTTGATTAATTGGTCCGTTACTTTTTGACAGTACATTTTAACAATAAAATTACTTAATTACTTTGTTAACTGACATTAAATATATTTTTGTAAAGATTTACAAACGCAGTTATCGCGATTCACTATTATCGTCACTGCTCATTCCTTATGCCACCTAACGTAATAAAATGTAGCCTATAACTTGGCCAGAGAACATATGTATGTTTTAAAAAAAAACTACGTAAATCGGATAAGTGGTTCTCCAGTGATAAGCGCACTAACGGACAGACAGACAGAGAGACGTTGCGTTTTATATATATTATAGATAATGAAAAGATGTGGGTATATAAGGTGCTATAAAAGTTGGTAAAGGACGGATTTCTGACATTTACTTGACTATTTAGTAAATTTATATTATGGTTCTTTGAATGTCTGTAAATTTCTATATATTCTAAGAAATTAAGTTTTGACCCTTTAGGTGCCGTATGGAGTATTAGTATTGGGAATATTTCTAAAAAATGCTTGTAAAGTGTGATTTTTCATTTTTTAACCTATAAGATGCGTTATGTTCTGCCAATCTTGTTTTGAAATTCCGTCCTGTTTGGCCTACGTAACAGCTATTGCATTCTTGACACTAAGTATATGAACTCCTGATTTATTATGTTTATTAGTTTTATCATTGGCATTAAAAAATACATTGGATCATTTTTGAGCGGGTTTTAAAGCTATTTTGTTTTTTTTCGGCTGTGAGAAATTTTATCCGAGATGGGACCAAAATATGTCAGAGGTAGAATGTTCTTCTTTGTTGGTATTCTTTGATGGGGTAAATTAAGCTGAAAGCGGATTTGCTTTTGTTTAGGGCTTATTAGGGTATTAATTATTTTAGGTTAGAAGCCGCTATATTTTTGATTGTGTCCAGTTCTTTTTTTAAATTATTTTTACTAAGAGGGATATTAAAGGCTATATGGATCATAGATCTGTAAGCTGCCAGATGATGGGAGTAAGAGTTAGGGGGTATTGAGTCAGCTGAACACACATCCGAAAAGGTTGGTTTACGGAAAATATCGAATCGAATGCCCCTTCTCTGATATTGTAACATCTAAGAAATTTATTTTATCACCTGTGTAATATCCCCTCTTAGTAAAAATAATTTAAAAAAAGAACTGGACACAAATCAGAAATATAGCACTCAATAACGGCTTCTAACCTAAAATAATTAATACCCTAATAAGCCCTAAACAAAAGTAAATTACTTTCAGCTTAATTTACCTCATAAAAGAATACCAATAAAGAAAAACATTCATACCTCTGAAATATCTCTGATAATATATCTCAAGTTCTCATAGCCGAAAAAACAAAAATGGCTTTCAAACCTACTCAAAAATTATCCAATATATTTTTCAATGCCAAAGATAAAACTAATAAACATAATAAATCAGGAGTTTATAAACTTAATTGTCAAGAGTGAAATAGTTGTTACGTAGGCCAAACAGGACGGAATTTCAAAACGAGATTCGGAGAACATAATACATCTTATAGGTAAAAAAATAAAAAATCACACATTGCCAAGCATTTTTTAGAAACAGGCCCTCCATTTCCCAATATTAATTGTTTATCAATACTCCACACGGCATCTAAAGGGTCGAAACTTAATTTCTTAGAATCCATACAAATTTACAGACATTCAAAGAACCTTAATATAAATTTACTAAATAGTCAAGTAAACGTCGGTAATTTTGTCCTTTACCAACTTTTATAGCACCTAATATATCCATCTCTTTTCATTATACAAGGTGCCCCATATGTATGTATGGAATAATGATTCCACATCATTTATTAATCAGTGTATCAAAAAAAAGTTTAAATAAAAGTTATACGGCGCACATGCTGACGTTGACAATAAAATGTTTTGAACTTTCAGTTCGAAGAAATTACGCCATCTCAAATTTTTTGAAATGAAAAGCCCTGTATATTATTTTATTTTTAAGTTGTACTAAAAATTCTAGATACTATTTGTCTAACATACCATATGTCTGAATTGAACTGTTTTGGAATTATTTATATTTTAATATTATAATTTAAGCTGGCTAGTGCCAGACATTTACTGTCAAGTAACCACTTAACGCGTCGAAAAATGACTTATTGACGAAAACGTTTATTGCTACCTTTTGTGAAACTGCAATTTGAGCATAATATCACAACGGTACATTTAACAGAAACTGAAAGAATCACTTTGCTAATGATGGTTGGTTACGGAGATCGTAGCAGAACACAACAGGAGGTGTGTGATCTTTTTAACGCAGAATATTCGAATCGAGAACCTATTATCTGTAGTTAGCAAAACATTAAAACGATGTAGACAATCAAGGTCATGTTAAGGATCGTTCTAAATCTGGACCTCCAAAAGTTAAAACAAGCGATGATAAAAAGTTAGATGTTTTATTGGAAGTTACAGAAAATCCCAATACATCCACTCGTCAGACTAGATTGGACCACAACATAAGTAAAGGCACCTTACGTTGTATACTGAATGAAGAAAAATTTGCATCTATACAAACCCTTTCTATTGCAAGAATTATCTGAAGATGACTACGATAGACGCGTTGAATTTTGCGAGGACATGATGGAACGAATCAATAATGATCTTAACCTAATTCATTATATTGGTTTTTCTGACGAGGCTATATTTTATCTTAACGGAAGAGTTAACAGGCATAACTGCCGGTACTGGCCTACTGAGAATCCCCACTGAATAATCGACAGTCATTCTCAAAAACCACAAAAGATGAACGTGTGGGCAGGGATTTGTGGAGGTCATATCATTGGTCCCTTTTTTATTGATGGAAATCTTACAGGACAGCGATATTTACAGTTACTCCAAGAGCAAGTTATTCCAACTCATGCAGGTCTTTTTCCCGATGAAAATACCTTGGATACAGGACCGAGCACTTCCTCACTATGAAATCAATGTTCATAGATATTTGGATGCGATTTTTCCTAATCGATGGATAGGCAGAAGAGGTGCTGTAGAATGGCCTGCAAGGAGTCCCAACCTTATGCCACTCGATTTTTTTATGGAGTCATTTGAAAACCAAAGTTTACCAAAGTCGACCTGCAACTGTACAAGATTTACAACAAGGAATTCAATTTGAAGTAGCACAGATCACCCCGGATTCTTCGAACTGACAGTTCAAAATATTTTATTGTCAACGTCAGCATGTGTGCGGTATAACGCCCTATAACTTTTTTTAATACACCGATTAATAAATGCTATCGAATTATTATTCCATACATATGGGGCACCCTGTATAAACATAAATACCAAAAATCTGTTTTAGTCTTAGTTAAGCGTTTGAAAATGTAGTTGTACTACGAAATCGCGACAACGCATTTCTCCATCTTTACAAAAATATATTTAATGTCAGTTAACAAAGTAATTAAGTAATTTTATTGTTAAAGCAGAAAGGTTTGGATATATCGCATGAAACCATTCGCAATCATCTCCGGGCTAATAATTTAAAGTGGCGGAGTACAATAGCCCGAAAACCATTGCTGAGCAAAAAATACAGAAAGAAACGACTCGCATGGGCAGAGGAAAACATAGATCGAGATTGAAGCAATATAATTTTTTCCGATGAAGCTTCATTTTGGGGTTATGTTATCACCTTACGAGCCTGGTCCATTTCCACTAATCCACTGGTTCACCGCACCGTGAAACACCCTGTGAAGATCCATGTTTGGGGATGTCTTTTGGAAAGGGGTTTTTAGGGGACTCTTTATCTTTACCTACAATTTGAACGCTGAAAAAATGCTCCAGATTTATAAGAAGAGATTAGTACCGACGGCCGAACGGTGGTCTATCGATAAAAATGAGTGGATTTTTCAAGAGGATAATGATCCCAAACATCGGAGTAAAATGTGTAACCAGCTGAAAGGGGAATCCCGTATCGTCAAACTAGATTGGCCATCCCAGTCGCCCGATGCAAACCCAAATCGAGAACGTGTGGTCATACATCAAGGAGAAACTTCGTAGTAAAAAGGTGTACGCCGTGAAGCAGCTGTCACAGTGAATTCGGGCAATTTGGAAATATTCGCACCAAGAATACGCGAAAAATCTCATCGAAAGTATGCCCCGCACCTAGCGATCATCAACGCTGATGGGAACTGGCCGAACTACTGAATAATTAGCATTTTAATGGCAATCCTTTACTTAGTCCAGTCGTCAGAGGATAATTTTGACAAAAAGCTCTCATTAAATGTTAACAGGCTGCATTTTGGCATACAGGTAGTTTTTTAGACGTAAAATACGGCAAAAAAAGTTTGCTAAAGTTTGATGTACGCTAAGTCCTCAAAATCCAAAATAAAATCAAAAATTTTAAGTGGTAAAATAATGCTTATTAGTTCCTAAAATCATGTTTAAATGGAATAATAAAAATAATTATTCGCGTAAACTTTTTGACTTATCTGCTATTGATCCTAAGATAGAAGTTAACAACATAACAACAAATATGCAAATATTCTTAAAGCAGTACTTTCCAATCGAACCGCTGATTGGTCGAATGAGTCAAAGGCAAACTTGGAGGTTCTACTATCTCCCAATTACTACCGTTACCGGTCACTTCTATTAGACTAACGTACGGAATTTTCTGGATTATTTTCGTCATTTCTGAACCCGATCGGGCTTTTTTTTGCCGACAAGTTCTCGGGAACAAGTGTCTAGGGTAGCCGTGTGTCCAAGGAGAAATACGTTGCCTGTGGGTTGGGCTGCTAGGGAACCTACAAATGAAGAAAAGATGCGGTTCAGGATGTATTTTAAGTATAAGGTTTTAAAATAAGGTCGAGTTTTAAAGCTAATAATGTTGCATGCAGACTTTAATAATTTAAATTTGTAAAAATACTCTTATTTGTGTTATTATGATAAATCCCAAGATATAAGATCCTGCCTTTTTGCTTTGTCAATGGAGCAATAAACGACCCTATTAGGGTTTGGGCATAGTTGCCAGGTATTACGATAAACGTATTTTTATTTTACCTGCTTTATATACCGCCTTCACTTGCACCTGCAATCATATTCAATGTATTTTTACCAATATGTTTACCACCTGGTAACTCGGTTTGGAGCCCTTTAAGTATTTGATAATATAGGCCTAACGACCACAGGTCCCCATTAAGATTCGAAAGATACTTTTTATTATTTTTAGTTTTACTTACAATGTAACGGTTCTATTTTAATTATGTGGCGTCCGTGGGAAAATTGTAATAGTGGCTATCGCAAGAGAAAACATTTATCACTTGACGCTAACCAAATAGTGAAACATGTTTAACAGTTTGGTAAAAAGAAATTTGAATAAACAAAGTGCTTTGCAAGAAACCAGTGAACTAACAAAAACCCCAATTTCTACGATTAAAGGTATTGTAGGAAAACCATCACTCAGGAACAGAAAAAAAACGGAAAGATTTTCAAATACATCATGTAGATCAGTGATTCCCAAAGTGGTTCAGGTGGACCCCCAGGGGTCCACGGGAGACTGGACGGGGGTCTACGTTGGCGTGAAAAAAAAAGGGGGGGTACAAGTTGTAAGTGGGGGTCCACGAAAATTTATCTGGTTTCGATAGTAAAGAACAAAAATGTTGGTTTGGCTTTACCTATCAATGTAGGCAGATAATAAACTACTCAAAAAAATTAAGGGAGCAAAAAAAATCCAAATTTTTCGGTGATTTTTGACAGGCTGTATTTCGGTGAAAAATGGTCGTATTGAGACTTTAAAAAAAAGCATTTTGAAGCTTTAAGATTCTAATTCGAAAAAATAATATTGCAAATATTTTGCTTTTTTTTTTGGTCCACGGGCTTGAAAAAAATTTTTTTTCAGTTAGGCCGGCATATGGATCAGATAGCCTGTTTATTTAGCATTAATTTCCTTGTTTTAAAACCTCCCTTAATTTTTTTGAGTAGTGTATTTTAAGAAGGTCAGCGACTGTTACTTGTAAAAACTTGCATATTCGATATTCAGTACAACGCGCGTCGAGACTTGCAAAGCGCCGCCCGCCTGCAACGCAATTCGTTCAGACGTGCAAAGGGACGAAATACGACTTGTGCTGTGCTTGCAATCTTGCATGAACTTGTTTGATTCTTCACCAATATAAATACGAATGCCAAGGACAAACGTTACTCATTTGTTTCCGGAATTTTGAAAAGAAAAGTGTGAGTGAATCGATGTCAGTGTTTGCCAGTGCCGGAAAAAGTAAGTACCTGCCTATTATCCATACTTTTATTTTATATTGTAATAATATTATATTTGTTATGTTTGCATGTAGTAGGTACGTAATAAAAATTAAATACTGAACAGGGCCATTATTCGATACTTCTATAAAAGAACAGAGCCGAGAAAGATTGAACTTTTAGTACTTTTTATTATAAAATTATTTATTTACCCGACTGTGATGATTCACTAAAGGAGAGATATATGATTGACCTGCATGTTTATACATATTTCAGTGCCCTCATAGTTGCTAATGCTAAATGATTAAAAATATTTTCATAAATTGTACGTGTCTTTATGTACCACTCGTAACGTACATCAAAGTAATAAATAAATCATTAAAATCGCGGAGTTCTGATGTCAAAATATTCTTTAAAAGTATTTTCTCTCAAATTTACAGAAATGTATCAAAATATTAACCAAAAAATATTTTATATTACATTAAAATAGGTTCAGCCGTTTTGTGAAAACCTCTATATGGGTATTAGCAGTTTATTGCTTTTAATAATTAAAATCAGTTTTGCCGCCGGCATTTTGGTTTTTTCATTGCAATAATTAATTAATCCTATTTTATTCTGTTAAAATAGCCATATCCTGTTAAAGTCGCCTTATGATTACTAAAACAAACATTTTTTTCATAACATGGCTGAATCTAAGAAGAAATGTCGACAGTACAGTGTTGATTATTTGAAATTTGGTTTTCTTCCATCAAAGGCAGACAAACGATTGCCCATATGCCTTTTATGCAACAAAGTTTTGAGCAATGACTCTATGAAACCATCGAAGCTCGAAGATCATCTAAGAAGGTGTGATCCTGATAAAATAGGTAAAGATTTAAATATTTTCAAACAGTGAAGAAAAAATATGAAAAGAGACCCACCGTGCACAGTATGTTCGCTTCAACGTCTCAAAGTAACGATGATGGCTTGCGGGCATCTTACAATATCTCATTGCTTATAGCGAAATCTGGAAAACCGCATACCATCGGAGAACAGTTAATTTTACCCGCTGTTGAAGAGGTTTTAAAAACTGTTCTGCACAAACCTCCATTTGATGTACTCAAAAGAATTCCTTCGAGTAACAACACTGTACAAAGACGTATTGATGAAATGAGCTCTGATATTGAAAGCTTCTTGTGTAATTATCTGCAAACAACTCATTTTTCTATTCAACTGGACGAGTCAACTTTACCTGGTAATGAAGCATTATTATTGGCATATGTTCGATTTGTTATGGACGAAGAAATCCATGAAGAGCTGCTATTCGCGAAAACTTTGGAGACGGACACTAAAGGCGAATCAATATTTAATATCCTGAGTGATTTTTTTAAGGAAAAAATCGATTCCATTTCCAAACATTATTTCGGTGGCAACAGATGGAGCTCCTGCCAGGAGTAACTGCAGTTCACTGTGTCATCCACCGACAACACTTGGTAGCGAAAAATTTGAGTGATAGATTGCACCAATCGCTTCAATTTGTGATTAAAGCAGTTAACAAAATAAGAAGCAATGCGCTGAATACCCGTTTATTTGCACAATTGTGCGACCAAAATGATGAAGACTTCCAACGATTGCTCTTACATACTGAAGTACGCTGGTTGTCGAAAGGTGCATGTTTAACAAGATTTTACTCACTTTTTGAATCAGTTTTAGAGTTTCTGGAAAGTAAAGATTCAGATTTAAAAGAAAACCTGATCAAATTGAAAGCAGACATCGCGTATTTGACAGATTTGTTCAAAAAATTTAATGACATTAACTTACAGTTACAAGGGGACAGCCTAAATTTAATAAAAACAAAGGGTGTAATTTCGGCTTTTTTTGGAAAATTTAAATTTATGAAGCAAAATATTAGTCGGCGCGAATTCTCCCAGTTTCCAAACTTGTCACATGCAGAATGTCTTGATGAGGATATTCAGACATACGTTCAACATTTAAATGCCCTGCATGATGACTTCAAAAATAGATTTGAAGATATTCTGACGATGGAAATACCCCCATGGATCATAAATCCATTTGATGAAACGGAAGTGGCGAATGTGGTATTACAAGAGGAGCTACTCGAGCTTAGCTGAAGGTGAAATTTAAAAAAGGCTATCAAACATTTTGGCTGCAGGCAGAAATACCCGAAAAATATACTGGGCTGTGGGAAATTGCGAGAAAACTTTTGATAGCGTTTCCCTCGTCATACCTTGTCGAAAAAAGTTTTAGTGTCGTTAGAAACCTATTAACAAAAAAAAGGAGCAGATTGAACATCACAGAACGAGGAGATTTGCGGTTATTCCTTACAAAACTGAAGCCAAATATTGATAATTTGCTGTCAATCTATCAAGTACATCCCTCATTACATTAAAATTATGACTATTTTTTTTTAATTGTTGATTTGTATTGTTGAAGTTACGGTACGTTATTAATGTTTAATTTTAATTCTATTAAGTCTGTAATCATATTATTTTAACAAATAGAACACAAGAAAATATATTATTTTTCTTTTTATTTTTACCACTCCGAATTTAGGGTTGGAACTCAGCCACGATGCAAATTTCCATCGTTAGATCTAATCTTCACATTTTTTGACGAGTTTTGGGAATATGGTAGAAATGTAGCACCAGGGGGTCTAGCCAAACCAGTAAAATTTTGAAAGGTCTACGAGAAAAAAAAGTTTGGGAACCTCTGATGTAGACGATAGTGAAAATGACGTTATCTGGAGAAAAATATATTCTATGTATGAAGAGCAGTTGGTGCCGATACTAGACAAATAAAATTAAGACTGGTGCAGGACGGGACCAATATACTTTATGGCCGATCAACCCTTCACAGAATTCTCTTAAAAATGGGATTCACGTTCCGAAAAATCAACAAAAGGCAAGTAGTGATGGAGTCACAAAGATTACGAATCTTGCGACATCCTTATTTATAAATTGTCTACTATTATCTGCAAAAAACATAAAACATTCTAATTTGGACTATCACGAAGACATGACCGCAGAACTTTTTGAAAATTGGTTTCAAAATTCCCTTTTGTCAAATGTTCCCAAACAGAGTGTTATAGTTATGGACAATGCAAGTTATCATAGTCACCTACTAAATAAGGTTCCTAATGCAGCCAACACCAAATTGGAAATAAAGGAATATATGTTAGAAAATGACATTTATTTTGACTTTAGTTATAAAAAAGTGATCTTTTGGAAGTTTTGAAAGACTATAAATTGAAAAAGAAATATGTTTGTGATAGTATGTCTGAGAAAATGGGACACACTGTTTTGCGGCTTTCTCCATATTATTGTGTGTTTAATCCAATTGAACATATTTGGCATCAAGTTAAATCAAAAATAAGGGCACAAAATGTTTCTCCTACTTTAAGCGTGTCAGTGGCTGAATTAGTAAAAAAAGTTATAAATGATATACCTTGTGAAAGCTGGAAGAATTCCATTCAGCACGTTGTTAAAGTTGAAAATTTCATATATTTATGTAAATAATATAAAACCACTGATAATTACCTCAGCTGATGACAGTGATAGTGAAACCGAATTAGGCTTAAGTTAAAATATATTTTTATTTAAACAAAATGTCCCCTCTTGTAAACCCCATTCATTCAATTTGTATATTTGTACTTCTTATCCATTTGTTTTTACATGCATCTATAAATAAACATCTCCAAAAACACTAAAAAAACAAGTCCATCTCTGCAACCTATCATAAACAAAAGGTCAGAATTTTTATATTGCCCACTTAAAACGGCAAAAATCAGGATCTTATATTTTGGGACAGGCTATACTGGATATCTTTTTATTTAGCGAACAGAAATTTGCGACATAATTATATAGGAAAATAACTATATATTGGACCTTTTAATGAGCAAGAATGTACTGCTTTAGATCGCGTTCATTTTGACCAATGCATAATAAATAGAAACTCTAAACCGAACGTCGGCAGGCAAGAAAAAAGCTGGTCCAGCCAAGGCGTCCGGATCCTATACCGTGTGAGTCTCCTATCCGTGAAACGAACCCATAAGCTGCATGGTTTATAACTTGTATAATCGTGGTGAGGTTCGAACTGAAATCAATTCCGTCGGTTGCCTTTCAGAGCGTCCGGGCGATGTCAGAGCCGTATGCGTTATGACTGCAGTTGGAGTCACCATCTACAGTGTTTAATTATATTCCCGTTTGCGAGCATCAGTAAGCGTAGTCGTTTACCGTCGCTTGTTAGCGTTACCGTTGGTCGTGGTCAATCAGCGTCACTTTTTACCGTTGCTAGTTACCATTACCGTTTACCGTCGTTTGTTACCGTTGTCGTCTATCGTCGTCACTTGGCGTTAAAGTTTACCGTGACATTTTACGTTATCACTCTACCATACTGCGTCACCCTTTAGCCCTCAGCTTGGATTTTAATTTTTTTACTTTCATCTTGAATTTTATTACTGAGAAACATAAGGGCGACAATACTGCAATATAATTTCATCCAACCAAGTTAATCGAGACCGGTGGGCCCGTCACCATTCGAATCCAAAGGGTTGACGCCGGTAACCGACAGACAAAACAAAAACTATATTTGAATCGAACCTCTGTTGAGGAAATCAGCACTTACTTCTTGTTATGAAGGCACTTCTCAAATAAAACTGCTCGCAAGTCTCTCTACTTTCTTTTAATTCTTTCTCCGAGATCAACGGAACATAGTTTTCATCGATATTAAAACCCGCTTTGGTCAGTTCGCTCGGTGTCATCCATTCTGGAATGTTTTCCACAGGATACCAAGCCATCCATTCGAAAAGCCCCGGTTCCACCTTTATTGGTAATTCTTCTCTTCTAAAAATAACAATACATGTTTATACAGTGTTGAGCATAAGTTTGTGATATATAGAAAAGTGTTTTATTATTAATTTCTCCACATTGTATATAAATTCATTTACAAAAATAACCGGTCAAGTGCAAGTTGGACTTGCGCAATTAGTGTTCCGTATTGCTTTTAAAATACAATTTTTTGTGACGGAAGTAGAAAATGATCAGTGACTTCACAAAAACATCCCAAATGAGTTTTCAACAAAGTGTTTTTTTTCGATCCTTGGTGAAAAGTTAAAGGACTCGCCTTCAATCTACACCCTCTAGAGCAGGGGTGCTCAAACTTGAACTGCTGGCGATCTACCTCAATATTGTTAGACTACGATCGATCGACTCTGAGAGGCTGTAAGTAAGTGTGATGCAGGATTGTCGTCTAGGTAGGGTGTATCGTGGCATAGATATTAGTTTTCCGCACAATATGCATTTTTTTAGTCAAGCTAAGTGTGGGTCTGCTCTAAAATGTCAATGAAAAAACTCATAATTATTCAAAATTGCGAGTTTATTGGTTCTTACAAAACAAACGAGTTCTAGTGTCTAAACTTAACTAAAGAGTGACTTTGGATGTTGAAGCGTGGCACTGCATGTCCTCAGCATACTTTTCATAAGATGGTACGTAATTACCGAGTGCTAATCGCAAGCATGATGACATATGTTCGTCAGTTAGTCGATTGCGATATTTTGACTTAATTATCTTCATTTCAGAAAATGCAGACTCGCACAAGTAAGTTGACCCAAACATTGCCGTCAGTTGAAAGGCGATTTGCCTTAGATTCGGATATTTATCTTCAGATATAAAACACCAGAATTTTGTTTCAGATGCTGTGGCTTTGAGATGTATATCTGATATAATCTGCACTAACTCATTTTCAACAGAACATGAGTCCATGTTAAACTGACTTGCTATTTCAGTAGCTAATTCCTCAATGTTTTTACACGAAAAAGGATAACTCATAAATGATGCGATATTTGCCAATTTACTGAAATCATAAAAACGTATTTCGAATTGGCCCAAAATATTTGATAAGTATCATAATTCAACTGAGGAATCCTTGCTTTCAAAGACGGAAAATTTTTGAGATCCTTTCTTTTCAGTTGATCTATCATAAGTTGCAATTTACTTTTGAATGCGTTTATTGCGCTAATCATCTCAATAATAGTTTTTCCTTTACCTTGAAGCTCCAAATTAATGGTGTTAAAATGCATTGTGATGTCTGTCAAAAATGCCAAATCAGTCAGCCATTTTCCGTTTTTCAGCATCTGAGTGTCATCACCTCTTTCGTCCAGAAAAGCTGTTATTTCCGGCAATAATTCTTGAACCTTTCTAGGAATTTTCCGTAACTCAACCACCTGACGCCCGTGTGAAGAACTAAATCAGTGTGTTCAGCTGACTCACTATCTTCCAACTGTAATTTAAAGAGCCGTCGTTGCAAGCTACGTGCACGGATAGAATTCACAATTTTTATTGCAATGCCCATAATCTCCTCCATGTTTAGAACTTTTGAACACAAAACCTGTTGATATATAATGCAATGGAAGGAGAAAAATGAAGGGAAATCATTATTAGCTCGACACAATGCCACAAAACCGTTTTTGTTTCCAGTCATTGCTGGTGCTCCATCGGTTGTAATGCACACTAGTTTATATATTGGTAGCTTGTAGTTTGTTACAAAATTGAAGAAAACGTCATATATATCTTCGCCACGGGCCTTTCCTTTCAGAGAAATCATTGTCAAAAAACTCTTCCTTAGCCGACATGTCACTGAACGCACAAAACCGTTTTTGTTTCCAGTCATTGCTGGTGCTCCATCGGTTGTAATGCACACTAGTTTATATATTGGTAGCTTGTAGTCTGTTACAAAATTGAAGAAAACGTCATATATATCTTCGCCACGGGTCTTTCCTTTCAGAGGAATCATTGTCAAAAACTCTTCCTTAGCCGACATGTCACTGAATACCATTCGAATAAAAATACACAGCTGGGCAGTGTCTGTCATATCGGTGAATTCGTCGAACTGTAAAGAAAAGTATGTACATTCCATGATATCATGTTTTAGTTTATCTGCCATATCCTGACTCATGAGTTCAACACGCTTTGTGACAGTCGGACGAGATAACTGAAGTTCTCTAATAGCAGACATAATCTCTGTTTTATTTTTAAAATCTCCAAATAAAGTCTCACCCGCTTCAATAAATGCTTCCTTCACAACCAATCCATCATCAAATGGTTTCTTGTGTTTCGCCAATATATGAGATATTTTAAATGACGCGATCGTTGCAGCTTTTGATTGTTTGGCTGGTCTTGTGAACATGGTTTGTTCTTTTTTCAAACAAGTTATCAAATCACGTACTTTTCGTTCTTTTAATTTACTCTGTGACGGAAAATCCTTTTCATAGTTTTTATGAACCGTTTTATGATGCCTCTCTAAGTTCCCACGCTTAGGTATTGCAACTGACGTATGGCAAATGAGACAAATGCACTTATCCTTTACCATACAAAAGAAAAATTCTTCCTCCCAATCGTTATTCGCCGCACTCATTTTGGACTATTTATTAATAAACTTTGTATCGATGTATCGCCTTCAAGTTACAACTCAGACCGACTCCTCTTCCTGCAGGCGCAACATTTATATTAATAATAATAATAATAATCTTTATTGTCTAACAGATATACCATTTACAAGACAATTAAGCATAAATAACATAATACAAAGGAGATAGAGATAAAAAGAAAAACAAAGTACCAGTATAGAACAAAAGACACAGATAATATAAAAATCACTTAGAAATTACATAAAACTGAAAAATTAATATTAAAATGATACACTTGGAATAAATATCTATACATGCAACAATTTCTTTTTTAAGCATTTGGTAAATTGCGCAAATGACAGGTTGTTCACGTCAATGTCGTTACAAGTACTGTTGAAAACTCTCATAGCTTGAAACAATGGTGTTTTGATGAGAAAATTAGTTGATGCACTAGGTAAACAGAAAACAGGAGAGGTTCTGACCAATCTATTAGGAACGTGAAAGTTTACTTGAAATAGTAAGTCAGGAGAGTCAATAAGAGATTTACATAGTTTTATAAGAAAACAGACCAGATGGTAATTTCTTCGATTCGTCAATAAAGGTAGCTGAAAACGTTCAGTTATAATGACCTCATTGACACCCCTATCAGGATACACACCATCATATTTTAATATAAGAAATTTGGCAAACTTTCTTTGAATATTCTCTACCTGTTTAATATACTTAGCGTGGATTGGATTCCAAACAACTGCACCATATTCAAGCCGTGAAAGCACATAGCTGGAATATAAAGTTTTTAATGTTTTACTGTTATGAAAACCACTTGAATTACGTATTATGAAACCCAACGTCCTCATCGCAGTAGTGCATATCCAATTAATATGATGGGCAAATGAAAGTTTATGATCAAAAATAATTCCAAGGTCCTTGAAAGTATTACAACGTGTAATATCTTCATTATCCAATTTATACTGGAAGTCGATGGTGCTAAATTTGTTCGAGTAAGTCAAAAAGAAGCACTTACCGGCATTCAATGGCAGCCTATTCAACTCACACCATTGCTGTAACGACTCCATATCATGTTGTAATGAAAGGCAATCACTAGAGTCTCTTATGGTGCGGAAAAGCTTTAGGTCGTCAGCAAACAAAAGAAAATTACTAGTTATGCCATCACCAATGTCGTTAATGAAGAGTGAAAAAATTAAAGGTGCAAGGTTGCTACCCTGTGGTGCACCACTTGTGGCACTAAACGTTGAGGATTTATGTCCACGAATTTCGACGTACTGCAAGCGGTTACACAAATAGGACTCGAAAAAAGTAATTAGGTTATTGCTAAAACCGAGTCTATCCAGCTTATGTAGAAATATGGAATGGTCAACTCTATCAAAGGCCTTCGAGAAATCATTGTACACAGCATCAACCTGCATTCGTTTGTCCAAAGCATTGCCTGTAAATTGAGCAAAACAAGCCAAATTACTTATTGTACTACGTTTGCTAAAAAAACCATGTTGATTTACAGAAATCAGGCTTTTAACCTGTGCAAAAATACACTGATATACTGACATCTCAAAGACCTTGGCGAATATCGGTAATAAAGATACCGGTCTATAATTAGACATATCATTTGCGTCACCCTTTTTAAATACGGGAATGATTTTGGCCTTCTTCCATACGTCAGGAAATCTGTTCGTTTTTAGAGACAAATTGAATATATAAGATAAAGGTAACAACAAAGCATGAGCACAATCCTTCACAATAAAACTGGGAATATTATCATGGCCACAAGTAAGTTTATCTTTCAATCCTTTCAATGCCGTTAGTATAGTTTGCTCTGGCAAACAATCAAGAGCGATACATAAATTTGAGGTGAAGACATCGTTTTTGGGGACGCGATCTGACGGCGCACTATATACACTCCCAAAGAAGCCAGCAAATGCATCAGCAATTTTATCCGGCTCAGAGAATTGAAGATTGCCCAACTTAAGCACATCAGACAAATAAGTTGCCGATTTTTTAGCTTTAATAAACGACCAAAACGTAGTTGGATCATCAGTGATGGAATCCTCTACTTTAGAGATATAGTTTTTATACGCCAAATCGATCAATAACTTAACATTACGTAGTAGTTCATTAAACTCTCCACGATGACAATCTGAATGAGAATATTTGAGCTTCCTAAAAATTCTGTGTTTACGCTTTATGCCTTTAATGATATCAGCTGTGAACCAGACAGGAAATGTTCTTTTACGAATGACCGATTTAGGTACACACACACATCAAATATACCAAACAAATTCCGGTAGAGTAAACCGCATGCCTCATCAACATCCTTCAGAATATAAAGATCTAACCAGTCGATATTTAATATCATTTCATAAAGCTTCGGAAAGTTAGCCCTCCTGAAATTGTACTTAGTTTGTGATAAGTTGACAGGAACATTAAGGGATTTAACTTTGAGAGATAATGAAATATCTAAGGGTGGATGATGGCTGTCCTCATCCACCAGTGGAAATTGTTCCCTATGTACTGTGCAATTGATGTTAGAAAAAACTAAGTCCAGAACTGAATCATTTCCATTCAGTATATTATTAAACTGTTCCAGAGCTAGCAAGTTCATAAAATTTCCCAACATCTCAGCCTTCATATCCCCAACTGCACCCTTAGTGAAATTTGGATCGTTAAAATCACCTATAATAAACAGGTTATTACCATACATAAATGAGAGCGCCTCAACATACTCCAATAAGGACGAAAATTCAGCATTTGTTATATGCGGAGGTATGTACAATACTAAAACATATAATGTATTATAATTTAAAAATAGTTTGCTACATACCATGTCGACTTTCACTACACTGTCGCGAACAACCTGGAGATCAACCTGTATTGGTTTCAATTCTCTCCTAATAGCCAGTATCACACCACCACCCCCCCGTGAAACGCCCATCCCATTAAGGTTTCTATCACACCGAAATACAGAGTATCTGTCGTCGAAAAGTTCACTTGAAAATATATTATCTTGAATCCAACTCTCGGTGATAGCGATGATGTCATAATCACTTTCACATACTGAACGATAAAAAGAATCCGTCTTTGTGTTAAGTCCTCTGACGTTCTGATACATACAACTCAGACCATGAGAAGTTGTTGACGAGCTACTGTTAGACATATTATTTAGTTTAAATTAACAATCTTTGGGATACCACTGATATACTTAATTTTGAGGTTAGTTTCACCATTTCGCAGCCGAGAAGTGAGAGTTTCTTTCAAGATTCTGTACTCTTCAATTTGCTTGGGCGTTCTGTCGAAACTTATGGAAATTCGCTCATACATTTCAATCTTCTTCAACTCTTTCACATTATGAATTATGGATTTAACATCGTTAGGTGATTCCAAAATGACCTTCATAGGCCTAATCCCTGTCGGATTCTCTCGACCAACTCGAAAAACCCTAATGGCCTGGGTTTTGGCATCAGGGTAAATCTTCAAAATAATATCAGTTGCCAATGCGACATCCGAATCTCTCCTGGCTTGAATATCTACAGAAGTATCTTCATTGGCACCAAAAATCATAAGATTTTTTGACGCAATTGCCTCTCAGCAAGTTCACGTATTGACTCACTCACAATCGCACCAGGCACATGATTCTCACGCCCAGCATCCTTACTGTTGTTCGATAATTGTGTCTTAATTTCGGCAATTTCCAATTTAAGTTCAGCATTAATCTTGATTTGATCTTCATACTTAGCTAATAAATTAAGGTACTGTAACTCCATCCTATTTAATTTATTCATGATATCAGTCAAAGACACCCCATCATCTAAACATCCCCGATCTTCACTCAGATGCTCAACACCATTCTCCTCCATCAAAACGCTGCCAGAGGTCGTGTGAATCGCACCCGGACCAATCGAAAGGCGATTTCGTGAGCGTTGAGGAGTTAAACTTCTCCTGTTCTTTTCCTCACTCTGTCTCTGACAAGAGATACAGACCCATGTTGTCTCCTCCGATTTCTTCCACAAGGCAGCCTGTTTTATTAAATTCCCTTGCTGTGAGACCGGAACACCCCATATTGGCGCGAACGAAGTCTCGAATGTTCCCGTCAAACACGCCGCCCGAAGTTTCTAGAAAAATCGGCGGGAATCAAAAACGCGGCTTTTCTTTGACAAGTACCGCGCGTTCCTTTGATAAAGCCGCCTTTTGCCGCTAGCAGGGGGTTATTACGATAAAAGAAAGTGATGAGGGGATTATTCTGGCCTAATTGTGGATCGAATAAATTTTAGCAGTTTATTCATTACATTTTGTTTTAGTTACCTAAAAAAAAATCTGTGAATAGTTCTATATCGGAACTTTTTTCTCGAGATCGACTCAAAAAAGCACTCGCGATAGACAAGTCGATCGCGGTCGAGCGTTTGAGCACCCCTGCTCTAGAGAATATTCCAGAATTTTTTTAAAATTTTTTGATCAGTACTTTTCGCACTTTTTTTAAAATAATACAAAGAGAATTGTGCGCAAGTATTACATTGTATATTTTTTTGCACTTGTCTTTTTACAAGCTTTCATTTTGACACCCCACTCGATGACCTGGTAATTTTTTTTTTTTTTCACTTCCGATTTCACCCCGCAAAACTAACCCCTTAACAAAATTTAACTTTCAAAACTACACAGCTCTGATGAGGCCATCAAATCATATATTAGTGCCAAATTTCAACTTTCTATGGCAAATAGTTTCGGAGAAAATCGGGTGAGGCAGACGGACAGACAGACACCGACGTGATCTTATAAGTGTTCCGTATGGAACACTAAAAATGTAATACTGTCAATGAATGAAGACTTACTTACTTATTAAGTCCTCTTAATACCGAATCACAGGTTTGAATACATCTATAGGAAGGCGAACAGTACACTTGGTCGATGCTGATATTGTTGTCTCTCAGCGCTTCCCCCACCAACTTTGCTTCAAACAAACCGATGTTGGTAAGAGGCGAGTCTTTAAGGTAGGCAGTTGCACCACCTAAAAATAAATACATAAATAATTTATACTAGGAGCCAAGAGACATATATCTGTTTTATTAACTTCTCCAAGTCTTTAGACAATGTCAAACATGAAAAACTCGTACATCAAAATATTACAAAAAGATCCAACAGAAAAATTCAAGAAAGATATTAGAACAGTGTTAGGGAACGCTTCTAGCATCATATCAGATAATCAAATCTCAAAATTATCGGTCATGAATCATCAGCCCCCTCAACTTTATTCATTAATCAAATTACATAAAGAAAATTATCCCATTAGACCTGTAGTCTCCAATCCATATCGGTCCCAGCTTAAAACTCGCAAAATTTCTCTTACATATCATAAAAACTAACATTAACTTTAAACTGACTTACACAATAAATAATTCATTAGAATTAACGAAAAAAAAATGTAAGTCCTTTCTACCAGACGTTCAAAATCTTTTCCCTAGCATAGCTCCGGATCAAACAGTATAAATCACACCCTAAAGTATACGTAGGTATAGCCTGTCCCAAAATATAAGGTCCTAATTTTTGCCGTTTTAAGTGGGCAAAATAAAAATTCTGACCTTTTGTTTATGATAGGTTACAGAGATGGACTTAAGAATTTTATTCATTAATGCAAATAAATAAAATTATAAGTGTTTTTGGAGATGTTTATTTACAGATGCATGTAAAAACAAATGAATAAGAACAAATATACAGTTTGAACGAATGGGGTTTACACGGGGGGACATATTGTATAAATAAAAATATAATTTAACTTAAGCCTAATTCGGTTTCACTATCACTGTCATCAGCTGAGGTAATTATCAGTGGTTTTATATTATTTGCGTAAATATATGAATCTTCAACTTTAACAACGTGCTGAATGGAATTCTTCCAGCTTTCACAAGGTATTTATACCTTTTTTTACTAAGTCAACCACTGGCACGCTTAAACTAGGAGAAACATTTTGTGCTCTTATTTTTGATTTAACTTGTTGACAAATATGTTCAATTGGATTAAACACACAATAATACGGAGGAAGTCACAAAACAGTGTCTCCCATTTTTTCAGTCAAACTATCACAAACTTTTTCAATTTATAGTCTTTCAAAACTTCCAAAAGATCACTTTTTTATAACTAAAGTCAAAATAAATATTATTTTCTAACATTTATTCCTGTATTTCCGGTTTGGTGTTGGCTGCATTAGGAACCTTATTTAGTAGGCGATTATGGTAACTTGCATTGTCCATAACTATAACACTCTGTTCGGAAACATTTGGCAAAAGGGAATTTGAAATAAATTTTCAAAAAGTTCTGCGGTCGTGTCTTCGTGATAGTCCAAACTAAAATCTTTTATGTTTTTTGCAGATAACAGTAGACAATTTGAAACCCAGCCCTTTTCAGATCGAGCATGCAAAATGGTTATTCGTTTACCTTTATTTGAAGGTGCGTTAGTCTGACATTTTGTACTGCTGTCAACTCACCCTTTTTGCACAGTGTCATGGGTATCGAACCATGTTTCATCAAGGTAAATTATTGGCTAATTCTCTGATCGATGCTTTTTAATTTCTTGTAAATAAGTATGTCGCAAGATTCGTAATCTTTGTGACTCCATCACTACTTGCCTTTTGTTGATTTTTCGGAACGTGAATCCGATTCTTAAGAGAATTCTGTGAAGGGTTGATCGGCCACAATGTATATTGGTCCCGTCCTGCACAAGTCTTAATATTATTTTGTCTAGTGTCGGCACCAACTGCTCTTCATACATAGAATATATTTTTCTCCTGATGACATCTTTTTCACAATCGTCTACATGATGCATTTGAAAATCTTTCCGTTTTTTCCTGTTCCTGAGTGATGGTTTTCCTACAATACCCTTAATCGTAGAAATTGGTGTTTTTGTTAATTCTCTGGTTTCTTGCAAAGCACTTTGTTTGGTGTTTCTCATTCTACCATTTTGACAAGAAAGAAGAGCAAAAGCAAGAAAATTTGTTATTTGATACTACTGCGTATGACACTTGTGGTTACATACACGGGCTATGTAGAATCGAGAAAGCTAGAGCAGTATTTTCGCGAATGAAAAAATTTTTCCTCTACAATGATCTGAGCCTAAAACTTAAAATCAGAATGGTCTGGTGCTACGTTTTCTGTATTTTGATGTATGGGGGTATGGGGCGGAAGCATGAATAATGAATGAAACAATTATAAATAAACTGAATGCTTTCAAAAAGTGGATATACAGGGGAGTCCTTAAAATCTCATAGACGAAGCATATCACAAATGAAGAAGTCCTAAACAGAATGGGATAGATAGAGAAATCGTATTAACATTGAAAACGAAAAAGATACAATACGTAGGACACATAATACTACATAATAAATACTACATACTGCAACTAATACTCCAAGGAAAATTACAAGCAAGACGAGGACCCGGTAGACGACGTCATTCGTGGTTAAAAAACTTGCGCGATTGGTTCGGACTAAGTTCAACTCGGCTATTTCGAATTGCCGCTAAGAAAGTAAGAATCGCCATGCTGATAGCCAATGTCCGTAACAGATAAAAAAAAAAACGGTTAACAGGTTGACTGCCGATCTATATTTTTGAGTTTGTGGTTGACGCCGGTAAGATTTTTCCAAATATTTTTATTTTATTGTGGTAAATATGAATTAAAAATGAGTCTTGGATGTGTTTTTTTTATGTGCCATTCAAAATATTAGAAAAAAAAATTCACTCCGATCGGAGTAATCGGCATTGCAAGTGAAAATTTTTACTAGATGCCGAACACTCCGATCGGAGTGTCCAATTAAATAAGTAAAGAAATAATAAATCGAACTCATGAACTCAAAACATTTATTTCTAAATCATTTTTGTACATTTTTATGGTAATCCTCAAAGCAATTAAGGCAAAAACCTGGTTGTCCAGGGCACATTTTGCATTCATACACTGTTTGCTTTCTTATTTTATTTTTCCTGCATTCTTTGCATTCCTTTCTGCTTACCCGTTTTGTTTCTTTAGTTCCTTTTTTTTCACTAACAATTTTTTCTACTTTGCTAAGCTGTGGACATTTATTTGGCCTGGAGGAATTTGCGGCAAATTAGTAATTGGCTAGTAAATTTCTTATGAATCCAATCGGAAGTCATATAATCGTAACTGGTCAGACCGCGAATATTTATTGTACAAAAATAGGCGTTTATCATGCTCATTTGCAGCACATGCATGAATAACTTTTTGTACCACCGAATGGTTTTACGGCTGCAAGGATAATATGCCATCATTTGATCCTGTCTATCTATACCGGACATAAAAGCATTATATCCAATGATTGCGGAAGGTTTTTCAGATTCTTGATTTCTTTTGTTTTTAAAAATGCCCATTTCGCTTCCAAATTCTGTTGAAATGTATTGAACATTGCGTTTATCGCGCCATTTTCCGACATGCACTCCATTGCAAAACACAGATTTATTCTCACCACGTTTTAAGTTTGCACTCATTACCTCTTTCGGATTATCTTTTCTCTCAGCTCTCAGCGTACCAGTGCAGTATGTATTTTGTTGAAGTAATTTCCTAGCTAAATTAACACTATTGTAAAAATTGTCTAGATAAACAGCATGTCCCACACCCAATTTTTCCTCCAATAAATGTAAAACAATCTTTTCAGTATGTCCGCTTCCACCATAAACATCTGTCGCACCTTCGTAGACACGAAATTTCAAAATAAGTCCATTAGGCTCTGTCAGCATGTATAACTTCATACCATACTTATGACGCTTATTCTTGATATACTGTTTAAACTGGAGACGACCCCGATAAAGTACCATAGCTTCATCCAAAGATAACTCTCTTCCAGGATAGTAAATTTCTCCCATCTTGTTGTTAAAAAAATCTGCCACAAATCTAATCTTTCCTAGCCGATCTGCCGGATCCATATCTGGAGATGTAAAATGCAAACACCTCAAGATAAGCAAAAATCTATTCCTTGACATATATTTTCTAAAAACAGGTAGATTAAATAGCGGATCAGTTTTCCAATAATCGTTAAGACGGCTCAAGGATATTGTGCCAGTGTGAAGTAACAGGGCCAAAAAAATGTTTAGTTCGTCAAGAGTAAGATCTTTAAAATTAGTAATACGTGATTTTGTACTTGTTTCTGGGCGCAGCAAAACCTCGACTGCGTAAGAGTTCGTTCGTTCTACAATAGTTTGTAAAAAATCATCATCAATGATCATTTCGAAAAAATCGATAGGTGCACCCTGTCCTGGAATTTACACCAATAATTCCTGGGTTTTCTGGAACAAAATTTGTTTTAACCCACCTCTGTCGTTCCATTTTATCTCATCAAGGCTAGGAAGTGTTTGATGTGGCCGAATAGGGTCTATAAAATTCTCTTCTTCGGACTCGGAGCTTGAATTTACATCACTATCGTCTGTGTCTGGTACGTAATGTTCGTCACTACTACCTCCGCTTTCTTCCAATAGCTGCAATAATTCAGTGTCAGTTAGCTTCTTTTTCTTATCATATACCTTTTTTTCATCACTACAATGTCTTTTTTTAATACCAGAAGGCCCAGGTTGATTGTCCATATTGTACGGCAGATTACAACCAAACCAAAAGCAAATCCGCGGAACCACTTAAGCACCTGTTAGAACTTGCGTTTTTAAGCAACGCCACCACTAGAAACAACTTTCATATACAACACCGATGGAATACTAAAACGTTTCGTAAGAACGCATGTCGAACTCCGATCGGAGTAGACGGCGTTGGCGAAGAGACCCGACGCACTCCGATCGGAGTGGTCGGCAGTCAACCTGTTAAGTGCAAGTTGAACTTGCACAATTAGTGTTCCGTACGTTTGTTGCTTTTAGAATAAAAAAAATTTTTGTTACGGTGGTATAAAATGATCAGTGACTTCACAAAACACACCCCAAATGAGTTTTCAACAAAGTTTGTTTCCAATCTTTACTAAAACCTGATGACCTTGAAATTATTTTTTTTATATATACCAGATAAATTATTAAAGGTAATGCACTCGTGATAATTTTCGTTCAATCTACACCCCGTGGAGAATATTCCAGAATTTTTTCAAAATTTTTTTTGATCAGTACTTTTCGAAATAAGGTGGGGGAACAGCGATTTTTTGCGATTTTTTAAAAATAATACAAAGAAAAGTGCGCGCAAGTATTACATTATATATATAATTTTTACTCGTGTTTTCACGAGCTTTCATTTGACACCACACTCGATGACCTAGTAAAATTTTTTTTTTCACTTCCGATTTCACCCCCCAAAACTAACCCCTTAAGTCAAAATTTAACTTTCAAAACTATATGGCTCTGATGAGGCCATCAATTTCTATATTAGTACCAAATTTCACCTTTCTATGTCAAATAGTTTCCGAGAAAATCGGGTGTGACATACACTCAGACAGACGGACAGACAGACAGACAGACACCGAAGTGATCTTATAAGTGTTCCGTACGGAACGCTAAAAAAAAGAAGTATTATTTTATCTTTTTCTATTACTTATATTTCTTGGAGGTTACTATCGTCAATTAAATGTATCGATGACGACTTTGCTGCAGGATTTCGTTCTACCTTACCTTTCCTTTCAGGCAAACTCTTTGGCATATTTAAGTCCTTCCGAACATAATTTCCTAACTCGTCGAAACAGTACGGTACCCAGCTTCCGAACGTAAAGTCTATTCTCTCACCGTGTCTCATAACAAAAACACTGCGGGTAGGAGATTCTTCCATTGGGGTCTGCAAAATTAAAGTTTACAGATACAATGAAGTCCGTTTATAACGAACTCCAAAAAACACTAAAAATGGTTCGCTATATCCGAAGTTCGTTACAAACAGTAAACAAAATCTAATATAATTTTTCGCTACTTTTTTATTTAGATTAGGCGCTAATGCTTGGAAAAATGAATAATAATAACTATTATAAAAAAGAAAACGTTCAAAGGAACATAAAACAAGTCACACTAAAGTTATTATTATGTATGTTGGTACCTATACGAGTATAAACGAAAATATTAAAATACGTAGTTTATACAATAAAATCAGTAATTATCGTTTGTACAATTTTACTTGAAAAAGAATTGGTGTTTATATAAATTGTCAAGGTCACAAAAAAACTACTCCATATATGTTCAAGAACTTCACGAGATTCCAAAAAATCGCGAGTTTCAGTCATTTTCTTAGTCATTTCTGAAATGAAATAAATATTATCTACTTCTCCAACTCAGTATATATCACCACTACACCAAACACTTTATTTTTGCACTCGACGCGCGTTTCGCTAACCATGTAGATAAATAGACATAAGTTTAGGTTTAATAATCAGAATTCCACCTTTTTTACACGCGAAGAAAATAACACCAAGTATGTCTCCATACCATATAATCCGAAATATAGCAAGGGACTCAATAAGGTATTTAATAAGGTAGGCCTCACCTTAGTCTATAAGTCATCAGACAATCTGAGGAATATCTTAGGAAATCCCAAAGAAAAGATTCCTAATTGTGAGAAAAGTGGAATTTATGAAATTAGTTGTAATGATTGTGACAAAACGTATGTTGGGCAAACTAAAAGGTCAATTAAAACAAGATTTAAAGAACACTTAGCACACTTAAAATACAATAGAACAGAAAAGTCTAGCATTGCCGAACATGCCCTTGAAGCTGATCATACTGTAACATTAGATAATCTAAGATTAATAAAAAATGTATCTGATAGGAGATTGTTGAACGCATACGAAAGTATGGAAATCATAAAATGTAAAAGTAGTTTAAATAAAGACAGAGGGCCTATTCCTTATAGTCCCCTCTACTGGTTACTTGACCGGAACTGATGGCCTTGCCTATGTCATTAGTTCCGCTTGAGTAATTCAAGGGTTAGGCTAAGTATAAATAGATTTGTAGTTTAGCTTTAGTCAATCATCGCTCCGGATGAAGCTAACATGGTTAGCGAAACGCGCGTCGAGTGCAAAAATAAAATGTTTGGTGTAGTGGTGATATATACTGAGTAGTATCATTGTGCCAAAGATTCCACATTCCCAACTTAACTCCTTCTCCAAGCTCGTCTTCGTCTTCATTATCGCTTAAAATTTTTCCAGAAGCCACTGATGTCACAATTTGATCATTAGTTAATATTCCTCTCGTCATTAATTCACTATCAGCATATACATATTCTTCAAAGTGATTAAACACCTTTTTAATCTCGATTTCCACTGTACTTTGTTAAATGTCAGCATCGTCAACAAATTTTAGACAATCAGTAGGATCTTCTCGATGTTTTTCAATCCACTGAGTCAACGGTAGCTCATCATCTGAGTCATATCTACATTCCTTCCTTAAAAATCCGCCATCCTTAAAACAGCTTGCAATGGTTTCTCTACTGACTCTTTGCCAAGCCATATGGACAAAGTTTATAGCTTCCAAGAGAGTTACAGAAAGAATGTTACCTTTATCGATCGTCCCTAATATTTTCATAAGTAACACCTTCTATAATGACATTTTAAAGAATGTATCATACCTTGATCCATAGGGTGGAGCTTTGTACTTGTGTTTGGAGGCATAAAAATCAATTTTAGTTGCTGTAAATGAACTTTAGAGTGCGCTGGACAGTTGTCAATCAAAAGTAATATTTTTCTGTGTGTGAATTTTAATTTTTTGTCCTATTCGATCAGTTCGTTTTTAAAAATTTCTGATGTCATCCAGGCTTTACTGTTTGATTTGTGCTTTACTGCTAAATGTTTGTTTTTAAAACACCTGAGATTGGCGGACTTTCCTATCAGACATATTTACAGTTACCAACACAGTAATCCTTACTTTTGATAATTTTCCACCAGCACAATCTCTCCGACAAACTTTAATGTCTTATCAGGTGTCATCTTGTAAAACAAAACCGTTTCATCCGCATTAAAAATGTCCACATATTCATAACTTTCTTGAATTTCCAGTTATACATTGGCCAATCACTGATCAACAACAGTCATATCCACTCCTGCAGTTTCTCCTACTATCTTCCCCCCACTAATATAAGGTCGCTTTTTAAATCGTTCAATCTAACTTCTAGAACAGTTAAACTCTGTGTTCTCTATTTTCCTTCCCAATTCACTAGCTTTCTCTTGTAAAGTATAGCCGGTAATAGGAACATGTTCATGTTGTTTTTGACTAAACCATTTAAGGAGCCATTTATCAACTTGGTCATATGTAGATTTTCTTACTTTTTTACAACTAAAGTTTCTTTTATCATAGATTGATAAGATTTCTTGCCTCTTCTTCCATATGGTAGAAACCGTAGATTAAGTGAAATTCAACTGTTTACAAACATCACTTCGTTTAACTCCATTTTCTATTTTCCTTATAATATCGTGTTTGTCTTTTAAAGTAAACGCTTTACGTTTTTGTGTACTCATCTTAAAATAAAAACTTAAAACATTTACTTTGCTACTTTGTTCAAATATACATTAGAACCTCATAACACAACAAGTGAATTGAAAATAATACTGCTCGAACATGAACGCGGCGGCGGAAACAAGTAGAATAGGGATTCCCAGCGAGTTTTGGTGAATTCCTTAGATCAAGTTGCGCGACATCAAGCACAGAAAGTGACAAGTTCGTTATAAACGGACACAAAACATCCACATTTGGTTCGTTTTATACGGAAGATCGTTATAATCGAGTTCGTTATAACCGATAAAAATTTGCATTGGTCTTATGGAAGTTTTTTCGTACATTATAAAATAATTCGTTTTAACCGGAAATTCGTTATAAACGAGTTCGTTATAAGCAGACTTCCCTGTATATGTGTGTGTGTGAGTGTGTTAATCTATATATATATATACAGTAATACCCCGCTTAGCGCGACCCCGTTACGCGCGGTTTCACTATAACGCGAATTTCAAATTTCGCGCTCATGTAGTCATTAACTTCTCTATGGTCGCGGGGGGATCCCCGCTTTCTCTGAATATTCTCTTTGAAGAATTGGGAATTCCCTGTCCTTCGACTTTGTTCTATGGGGATTTCCTCGTTCGTTTCGTGTGTTCATTTGTTCCGTAATGTTAGTTCGGTCGGCTGGCAGTTTTGTTTTAATATTTATTGGAGATACATACATACATAATTTAACCCTACGTTAAAAATGCCGCCTGTAAAGAAAAAAGAGCGTAAAAGCGTCACTTTGGAATTGAAGATGAAAGTGTTAAGAAGAATGGAAAATGGAGGCAAAGCAACAATTGTTGGGAGAGATTTTGGACTCTCAGAATCGACTGTGAGAACGATTTATAAAAATCGGGAAAAAATTAAAATCTCCAGCGAAGGTTCAACACCTATAAGTGCAATAAAACTTTCTCGTTCGAGATCATCTATCTTAGAAAGAATGGAGAAATTACTGTCAGTCTGGATCGAAGATTTGAATAAGAAGAACACACCACTAAGTCAAGATCTCATATGCACAAAAGCAAAATCTTTGTATGAGATGCTGAAAACAAAAGAAGGAGAAGGGAGTGCCACTCCGACTTTTGCTGCCAGCAGAGGCTGGTTCCATCGGTTCAAGCAGCGTTCTAATCTTCACAATATCCACATAACAGGCGAGGCGGCCAGCGCGGACATTCAAGCTGCAGCTGAGTTTCCAGACAAGTTTCAAGACTTCGTTAGACGAGAGAAAATTCCTGCTTGTCTCATCTTCAATGTTGATGAGACCGCACTTTACTGGAAAAAAAATGCCATCTCGAACATTCATTTCTAAGGAAGAACGTCAAGCCAGTGGTTTCAAAGCTGCGAAAGATCGACTAACACTTCTGCTGGGTGGTAATGCCACTGGTGATTTCAAACTGAAACCTTTACTAGTGTACCATTCCGAAACACCCCGTGCAATGCGAGGCACAGACAAGACAAGTCTACCAGTTGTGTGGCGATCAAACAGAAAGGCGTGGGTTACACGGGAAATTTTTCAAGAATGGTATTCTAATAGTTTTTGCCCATCAGTCAAATCATACTGTGACAGAAATGGGCTTGAACCTAAAGTTATATTACTCTTAGACAATGCCCCAGGACATCCAACCTCACTTGATACGCCCAGAGACTTAAAAGTGTACGTAAAGTTCCTTCCACCAAACACTACGTCAATATTACAACCTATGGACCAGGGAGCAATAGCAAACTTCAAAGCTTATTACCATCGCCGCACTTTTAGCCAACTAATTCATGAAACTGACGGGGAAGGAAGACAGTCTATGCGAGAGTGGTGGAAGTCATACAACATTATGAAGTCTATTCACAACATAGAAGAGGCTTGGAAGGAAGTTAAAATGAGTTGTATGAATGGGGTGTGGCGTAATCTTTGGCCAGATGTAGTGGAAGCACCTAGAAGAATTGTCCAGATGCAGAGACAAGTGCTTGAAGACATTGCTGCAATGATTGAGGGGTCTGAACTTGAAGATGTCACGGTAGAAGATCTCGTAGAACTTGTAGCAACGCACGACGATCCTATTAGCAATGAAGATCTGATCGAGTTACAGAATAATCCTATCTACGATGAGGAAGAACAAGTAGAAGAGAAAGTTTTATCTTCAGGGGAAATACAAAATGCACTTTCAAAAATTTATTCAGGTTTGGACATATTGCAGAGTATAGACAATAATGATGACCGTGTCTTGACCGTGTGTCAAACAATTAAAAACAGTGTTGGGTGTTATGAACGTATTTTACAAGAACGTAAACAAAACGTTACCCAAAAGACAATAGATGTATTTTTCCGTAAAAAATAAGAGTATGTATTGCATAAAGTGTTCTTAGAATTAAAGTGATTGATTAAAATGATTTGTATTTTTTTGTATTAAATTTTGACTATGTTTAATCATAAACCTCGATATACGCGAATTTCAGTTAACGCGATTTTTTTCGGAACGTATCCCTCGCGTAAAGCGGGGTATTACTGTATATATATATATATATATATATATATATATATATATATATATATATATATATATATATATATATACACATATATATATATATATATATATATATATATATATATATATATATATATATATATATACACATATATATATATATATATATATATATATATATATATATATATATACACATATATATATATATATATATATATATATATATATATATATATATATATATATATATATACAGTACAATCCCGATTATCCGAATCGCGATTATCGGAAATCCGGCTTATCCGAAACAAACTGTCAAAAAGCAAATTCCTATTAAAGAAAAAATCCCCATTATTTGAAACAGACGATGAGTGGTTTCCTTAACGCGTCGGGGACCCCCGAAGTCTAGAATTTCACCGCTCTCTATGTTTTGGTTAGTCAACGAGTGTTACAAGTTACTCATTACCTCTATTATTATCACAGAGGTAATAGTTTCGTTTTAATTGATATTTTACAAAATGGAGCGCCATAATACTAAGCGTAAACGTGTTGTTATCACCTTAAAACAGAAACTTGAAGTAATTCAATATAGCGAAGGATTTAAGTGTAGCCGTGAGTACTGTTCCAGAGTGGAGAAAAAATCGCGAAAAACTTGAAAAATGGTGTAGTGTTTTGTCATCGCTCACACAGGCATGACAAAGTATGAAAAGCGGTGAATACCAAAAAGTGGATGATTCTTTATTTTTATGGTTTACACAGAATCGAGAACGTGGAATCCCAATTTCAGGAATTTTAAATCATAAGGCAGTGAGTTTAAGCGAAGAGTTGCCAGTTATTGAAGCGCCTGTAAATTTTTCTGCAAGTGATGGATGGCTAGACAGGTGGAAAAAAAGACAATAGTATACGTCAACTGAAAGTTTGTGGAGAAAGATTGTCGGCTGATGTATCTGCTGCAAAAAAATTTGCAGAGAATTTTGAGCAGCTTATGAAAGAACATGGTTTACAACCAGACCAAATCTATAATTGTGATGAAACAGGCTTGAACTACAAAATGTTGCCGTCAAATACCTTAGTTTCAAAAACGGAAGCTGGAGCATCTGGTTACAAACGTAGCAAAGAACGGATTACTGTTCTTGCATGCAGTAATGCTTCTGGAAGACACAAACTCCCATTATTATGCATTGGTAAGTCAGCAAATCCACGAACCTTTAAGAATATTCGTCACAATGCTTTTCCCGTTTTATATAAAAATCAAAACAATGCTTGTATAAACGCGACTCTATTTAAAGACTGTTTTTTTGGAGATTTTGTTCCCAAAGTGGAACTTTTTTTAAAAGAACATGGATATCCTAGAAAATGTATTCTGTTACTAGATAATGCCCCCACTCACCCAAGTGCGGAGCAACTTGAAAGTGGGGAAATAAAAGGCAATGTTTTTGCCTCCTGCTGTAACTTCTCTCAGTCAGCCGATAGATCAGAGTGTACTGGAAAATTTAAAACGCAATTACAGGCGTTTATTATTGGAGCATATTTTAGAAGAAGCAGATGAAGGTGGCAATCTTACTGATTGTCTAAAAAAGATAAATTTGAAAAATGTTATATATTGGATAGCTTCAGCCTTGAATCAAGTAAAGAGTAGTACTCCGGCAGATCTTGGTCAAAATTGATTTCACAAGAGGAGAGACATTACTCAGAGGCAGAAACAGAGGATAATGAAAGTTTACATCAAATTATTACAAGAATATCAGGATGTGAAAGTGTTACAGAAACCGATGTTTGTGATTGGTTAGATAGTGTGGAAGATGAAATGACTGACCAAGAATGAATTAAAAGCGTACGCAAAAATGCTAATAAAATAAACAGTCATGACGATGATGATAACGAAGTAGAAGCCACTGACAATATTCCAGTAAAAATGTCACATTCAGAAGGACTAGCGGCCCTAGAAAAAGCGTTAACTTATGTAGAACAACAAGAAAATGCAACCGCTTTTGCTTATCGAACGTTGGAAAAACATTGCAGCCAAAAACAGAACTAACGCAAAACGAGTGCAGTTAAAAATTACCTCATTTTTAAGACATTAAAGTTAAGAATGAAACTGTTTTATTTTCGATTTTCCGTACATATACATAAAATAAGTGTTTTAATAAATACCTATATACGTAATAGCATATCGTATAAATGCTTTTAAGTCAATCTGCAATGTTGTATTCATTCTAAACTTCTATTTTATAAAAAAATTCGGATTAACCGAAATTTCAATTATCTGAAATCACTTTGGTCCATATTATTTCGGATAATCGAGATTTTACTGTATATATATATATATATATATATATATATATATATATATATATATATATATATATATATATATTATTTTGGATAATCGAGATTTTACTGTATATATATATATACTGTATATATATATATATATATATATATATATATATATATATATATATATATATATATATATATATATTATTTCGGATAATCGAGATTTTACTGTATATATATATATATATATATATATATATATATATATATATATATATATATATATATATATATATATATATATACCACAACACACACTTGAACACTTGATGATAGAAAGTCATCCTTTGTGTTGTTGTGTAAGGTTATGGGTCGTTTTAAACGCGATGCTTTCTTTTGTTCTAACTAGTACCTATGCTAAGATAAAACAAAATATGATTTTACCTCTTTATCCTCATGTTTCTGAATATTGATCAAATTTTCGTAGAAGTTCTCATATTTCGATACAGTATCGGTTTCATCATCAGGTATCTCTGGAGGTATAAGTAGAGGTAATTTAACCTCTCCGTCGTTTAATACTGAATGTTCGTTGCTAGAGGTAGATGTCGTGGAGGCACCTAAAATCGCTTAAATTAAACAGAAAAAAAGGCAAAATTAAGAAAGAAATTGAAATTACTATTTTTAGGAACGTATAGTCGAAACGAATAAAGAGGGTTTGTAGAAAATGACGTTTTCATAAAGTTGTAGCGTCTTAATGTCGTCCTACATAGTTATTTTAAAAAACATTTAACAACATTCGTCACTTAGTTAAGTAAACAGAATGAAAAAGAGAGTAAATGGCCATAATACACTGTTTAGGGACAATATTCGGAGATTTCGCCTTTTGTTTTGTTCTTCTATTATAGACAATTTTGCTCGTTATTTATTAAATAATGTTTTTATGGGCCGTTTTCACTTCATCTTGTTCCTTCTACCCAGTGGTGATTTGTATTGGCTATCATCACCACTCTGTTGTCTGTCATTCTATTCCATTTTGTCCTCTTTAGCGTCCCTTCATTGATATGTTTTACGGTGTATTTTTTTGCCAGCATCGGTTCTTATTTTTTGCCGTTTTCAATGATCATGGTGTTGTAGAAGTTTCAGATCTTGTTTTCGGCAAGTCACTGATTAGCCTAGTCGTCAAAGACAAATTTTGACGAAAAGCTCTCCTTAAATGTTAACAGGTTGCATTTTGGCACACAGGTAATTTTGGACGTAGAATACGATAAAAAGTTTGCTGCTCTAAAGTATACGCTAAGCCTACAAAATCGAATATAAAATGAAAAATTAGGTTTTTCGCAAATATTTCGAGAAATAAAAAAGACATCAAAAAACTAATAGCACCACGTGAAAGAACGAGAAATTTTACAAAAAATAGCATATAGATGATTTTTTTAGTAATTAAAAAAAAATATTTAAAAGAAACTGGCTAGTTTAACCCCTTCAGTTGTAGTGGGAATCCTGCTTCCAACCTCATTTATCATTAAATTAACGTTTCTGTATACCGCTAAATATTTTGAAACTGGCTATTAAGGGGTTTTTCGGGGTGCTGATTAAGAATCCGACGACAGATTTAAAAAATTTAAAATGGCAGATCCAATATGGCGGCCAGAGAGTACGTAATTCATTTAGTTTTCCAATTTTCTTTTTAAAGTGTCTCCTAAGGGATTTTTGGGGTGCTGATTAGGAATCTGAGGACAGATTTAAAAAATTAAAAATGAGTGACCCAAAATGGCAGTCAGTGTATATAAATAAATGAAAATATATTTATTTATATAAAAAATAAATATATTGAATAATAAAATACAATACACTAAAATACAGAGTAAAATTCAAAAAATGTATAACAAAATATTTACAAAAGAATAAACATTATTTTTAGGTTACTTTCTTCTTCTTCAATTTGTTCACAATTTTCATTACTACTATCTTCCTGTAATGACGGAAGAATAGGTAAATTTGTGCAACCTTCTGAAAAAAAGCAGAAGCCACAAAGTCATTTTTACAAGTGTCAATATTTTTGAGTTGGTGTTCTCCATTTTCCAACCCCAACTGTTTGGCCTTTAAGTAATTTAGAATTTTTGTATTTTCAATAACTGTTTTCTTTGTACTTGGATGTTTAAATGAAATATAATAAATACTTTATACTTAAAGCTTAGACTTTTATCTTTCATTTCCCACCTTTAAATATTTTTTTAGTGTTCCGTACGGATACGGAAGATCACTTCGGTGTCTGTCTGTCACACCCGATTTTCTCCGAAACTATTTGACATAGAAAGTTGAAATTTGGTACTAATATAGGAATTGATGGCCTCATCAGAGCCATGTAGTTTTGAAAGTTAAATTTTGACTTAAGGGATTCGTTTTGGGGGGTGAAATCGGAAGCGAAAAAAATTATTTTTTTACTAGGTCATTGAGTGTGATTTCAAATGAAAGCTTGTGAAAACACGAGTAAAATATATATATATATATATATATATATATATATATATATATATATATATATATATATATATATATATATAATGTAATACTTGCGCACACTTTTCTTCGTATTATTTTTAAAAAATCTGTCCCCCCACCTTATCTCGAAAAGTACTGATCAAAAAATTTTGAAAAAATTCTGGAATATTCTCCACGGGGTATAGATTGAACGAAAATTATCACGAGTGCATTACCTTTAATAATTTATCTGGTATATAAAAAAAAACAAAATCTCAAGGTCATCAGTTTTCAGTAGAGATCGGAAAAAAAAATTGTTGAAAACTCATTTGGGGTGCAAGTTCAACTTGCACTTGACCGGTTATTTTATTTTAAGTATTTGTTGTATGATTAATAATAAGCAAAAAATACGTTTATCATGAACACTTTTTAAAGTTTTTTTAAGTTTCTAATGATATTCTAATAGTACTGTAAAGTATACTGTTAACTGTAATTAAAAAAAATTATTCGACTTTTTTTGGCCATTTCGTACTATTTTGAACGTAACATTGCCGGCGGCGCACCACAACAGACCAATTTTCATATTTTAAAGCTCAATTTTTAAATAACACAGACAATGTGGGTATTTTTAATTATTCTTATATTGAAACTTAAGGTATAATAATGATATTTGCACAAGGATTTTTCTTTAATACTTAAAAAAATTAAAATTAAATTTTATTAAATAAAAATTATGTAATTTACTGTATACCCTTTAAAATCATGCAAACAAAAATTTCGTTTTACAAATTATAAAGCAACAAAAATAAAAACTGTAAGTATCATCGGAAAGCTGAGAGTCCCCTCTTCGAAAAGTTATCTTTTATTTTTTTACACTCTAAAAACAAGTAATATCGATAAAACCTTAGAGCGGTGCGCGTAGACTTTCAAAATAACCTGTTTGGCGCGCCACACTTTTTGAATCACCTATCCGAATTTTTAATAAATTCTCACGCTAATAAAAGAACTCTGGAAAAAATCTATATACTATTTTTTTGTAAAATTTCCCGCTCTTTCACGTAGCGCTATTGGTTTTTTTGATATCTTTTTTATTTTTCCAGATATTACAGAAAAACTGAATTTTTGATTTTATTTTGTGGGCTTAGCGTACATTAAACTTTAGCAAACTTTTTTTATCGTATTCTACGTCCAAAAAACTACCTATATGCAAAAATGTAGCCTGTTAACATTTAATGAGAGCCCAAAACCCCTGGCGACTGGGCTAAATCTTATATTAAGTATATATTTTGGATTTTGTTTCTGTTGTGATGATTTCTCCATATTGCAGTGTTTAAATTTCCTCATGTGTTGATTAGATCTTGCTTTTTAACGGAAATAAATACTGCCAGAACCCAAAAATGGCTTGAGGAGTGTTATGACAAATCTGCTCCGCCGAAAGCAACTACAGTAGCACCCCGGTTATCCGAGGTAACGTGGGGGGCACCCACCTCGGATAACTGAAAACTCGGATAATCCGGATTTGTTTTTTATTCATTCAAAAAATAAACACCAATACTTTAAACCGATGTATTCACGTTTTTAACATATAAATAAGTACATACATTATAAAATAGTGAAATAGGTATCTATGCGCTTCTGTTTCATATTGCATCTTCTTTTTCCCGCTGCAATGTTTCTCCATCTAGTAAGAAGAAGCAAATCCGCTGGGGTTGCCTCTGGTTGTTGTTCGATATACCTCAAAGCTTTTTCCAAAGAAGCAAAACCTTCTTGATGAGAGATCTTAGTGGGAGACTGTTCATCCACTGCCGCTTCGTCATCGTCATCTGATTTTTCGGTTTCCTGAAAGGCATACGTTATTTCTTCAATACTTATTTCTTCTTCTAAATCATCTGCTGTAATCCATTCAACAACATCTTCTCTTGTCACATTTTCGCAACCTTTTAATTTTTGCATTAATTCAAATAAACTTTTTTATTTTTTTTCTATCTCGCTGTCAAAATTTAAAACAGGACATTTCTCCATGGCTTCTCGATTTCAAAGCTAATTCATTTAATGGAGTATCATCTTCACTCTCATTATAGTCCTCAAAATCAATAATTTTTTGACCAAGATTTTTGAATAGTGGTAGTACGCACAGAATCCCAAGCTTGACTTACCCAGTAAATAACATTTTTCGGTGTAACCTTTCTCATCCCATTGATAATATCCTCCTTTTCTGTGTATTCTAACAGATGTTCAAGATATAAACGCCTATAATTTTTTTTAATGTTTTCGAGGATGCCTTAATCCATTGGTTGCATTATGCTGATTACATTTGGAGGAAAAAATTTTACAACAATTTCGCCCACATGAAGTCCTTCTCCAGGGTGAAAAGGGGCATTATCCATTAACAAAATTGCTTTAATAGGAAGACGGTTTCTGTTCAAAAATTTAGTCACAGATGGCACGAACTCTTCTTCAAACCAGTTAGTAAATAAGGTCGCATCCATCCATGCGCTCTTCTGACTTTTGTAATAGACTGGTAGAGCTTTGGGTGAGATCGTCTTTTAAAGCTTTTGGACGTGCAGACTTGCCAATCACCATCAGTGGGATTTTGTGTTTGCCAGATGCATTGAAACATACCATTATAGATAATCTTTCCTTACTTCGTTTGTGCCCAGGAGCTGATTTTTCCTGTCGAGATGCCAATGTTTTTGATGGAAGCATTTTATAATTCAGACACAGTTGTAAATTTGATCACATGTGTATCCACAATCTTCGATTTGCTTTTTAAAGTTCTGCTTAAACTTCTCAATTGATGACACATCAGCAGAAAGTTTTTCACTACATACAGTCAGTGGTCGTACACCGTACCGTTTTTTCCAGCGGTCAAGCCATCCAGAAGTGGTGGTAAACCGATCTATCTCTGGGAATTGCCTACTAATCATTATTGCTTTCTGTTGTAAAATTGGACCTGACAGAGGCACACCTTTTGATCTCTGTTGGTTAAACCACATGAATAAAGCTTCGTTAACCTTTTCATAGTCGCCGGTTTTCATTGATTTTCTTCCTGAGGACGAGGAGGCTTGATTTATACACCACTTTTCTATTTTTATGCGGTTTCTTTTGCAATCTCCAACTGTTACCTCACCTACTCCATAATCTCGTGCAACAACTTTAATTGTCGCTCCTGCTTCAATTCTTCTGATGGCTTTTAATTTTTCTTCAATAGGAACGACGATTCTTTTACGCTTGTTTTGTTCCATTATAATACGACAAACAAAAATTCAAACAAAGCAGTTCGTATTAATTACAATTAACTACCAGAACTCCCACCAAATAAATTATGTGAGTTAATTCGTACTTCTCCGTAGTAAACGCTATAACGCACTGCATTGACGCAAATTTACATGCTAAAAGAGTCCAAAAACATAAATAGGGGAAACCCCTCACACGGGCCAGGGGGATTCCCCGAAGGCTCCGACGATTTTAAATGGAAATATATACATACATATTTTAGAAGCTCGGTTAATACGCAGCATAGACGTGCGTACCTCGGATATCAGGTTCTTAGATTGGCTCAGTTAATCCGGAGCTCGGATAATTCCGACTCGGTTAATCGGGGTTCTACTGTATATGTCGATGGTTTAGCGAACTTAAATGTGCTCGTACAAGCACCGATGAACGTCCAAACGAGGCAGTCACTCCATAAAACACAAGAAAAATTCATCATATGGTTCTGAATGACTGTAAAGTGAAAGAGAGAGAGATATATGACATCGTGAAGATATCAACAGAACGCGTGAGGCATATTTTGCACGAATATTTGCAAATGAAAAAGATATGTGCCGAATGGGTGCCGTGCACTCCCACGATTGATCGAAAACAGCAATCTGTCGAAGATTCAGAACGCTGGCACTGTTTCGGCGTAATCCAAAGGCGTTTTTGCGTCGATTTGCAACAATGGATGAAACATTGATCCACCACTAACTACACGCCGATAGACAGTCTGCAGAGAGGCTGGAATAAACGGGGAATACATAAACAACATACAACACGCGGACGATACGGTCGTATTTGCAGACCTTCAAGACATAATGAACAGAGTGAAATCAGTGAGAGATATGGCTTATTACTCAACATTAAGAAAACTATACACATGATAATATCAAAGAACAACAATCAAAACGGAAGACTGGTAGTAAATAACCAGCAGATAGAAAAAACAGAAGCATATACGTATCTAGGGACAAGAGTAAACGACGAGTCGCTTTCCTAAAAATGGCCAAATTATTTAGATGCCACGGTAAAGAATAGGTTGCTAAAATCCTGTTTTTCCCGTGTTGTTATATGGGATGGAGTCGTGGACACTGACGGCGGCGTCATATAAGAAGAGCGAAGCCGAAAATCGCTTTAATTCCGTAGATGCGCCAATGTTTTCTGCAGAAAATGAAAAAGAAAAATCTTTCGGCCCTCATTTGACTTTTAAATGGCGTTAGTTTGTATGAGCGAAGGCGCCACGTTGAGCGTGCCTACAGAAGCGGTATCGAAAAACATAATGACAATGTAATGAAAAACAGATACGTTTTGTCGAAAATTATAAATTGTATAAAGTTCTGTGGATGTTTCGAATTAGCTTTGAGTAGACATGATGAAAGGGATGGTTCGCAAAATCCGGGCATTTTCAAAGGTCTAATCAATTTTAGTGTAGAGTTGGACCCGGCTTTAAAAGAGCATTTTGAAAAATCTACGGTCTTCAAAGGTACTTCAAAAATAATTCAGAACGAATTATTAGATTGCATGCTATAAGTTTGCCACGAATATATAAAGAATGAAATGCAGACGCCCAATTCATCTCTGTTATAGCAAATGAGACCACAGATATTTCTTGTAAGTTTCAAATGGTAGTAGTTTTCAGATACATTTTAAAAGACGGTACTTCAACTAAATGATTTTGGGATTTTTTGAATCCAAAAGATCATAATGCAATTAGTTTAGCAAATTGAATTAAAGACGTTTTGCTCAAAGTTACAGGTACACCAAATAAATTAATTTCACAAAGCTATGATGGAGCAAATGTTATGAGTGGCCGCCATGATGGAATAAACAGTATTATTCAAGAAGACTATAAATACGGCTATTATGTTCACTGTTATGCTCATCAATTAAATTTAATTTTAGCTCATGCAACTAGCCAGAACGCAGAAGTACGTATTTTCTGTTCTAATATAACAGATACTACGAATTTTTTTTTTAAATTCTCCTCAGCGGGTTGAAATATTAAATGAAGTTATACGCTGCCATATTCCAAGAACTTCTACGACACGGTGGCCTTTTAAAAGTAGAGCTATAAATATTATTTTTGAAAACAGAGAAGCACTTATCGAATCTGTGGAGAAGGTAGAAAAGACTTCGAAACAATCTACCACAATTAATCAAGCCTCTGCAATCCGTAGCACGTTATACGATGTATTTGTATTCTGGCTAACATTTTTTCATAAAATTATGCCACACGCCGATATCCTATATAACAGTTTGAAAAAATCGACTTCTGATCCTGCACAGGTAGCCACAGCAATTAATATATTTGAAAAATGTATAGCGACTGAAAGACAAAATGCTGAAGAAATTCCTACTTTAACTGAAGATGTAGTTCATTTTCAGAATAAAAGATAGAAGGAAGATCCTTATTTAAAGAAAGTAGTTGTAACAAAAGAAGTATGTGGTTATATATTAATTTAAATGAAGGAAAGGTTTTCATTTAATAGTAATCTAAGTGGTTCGCTTCTGTTTATGTCTTCTAAGTTCTCGGAGGTTGAAAATAAATTCCCATCGCAAATGATATAGTTCAGGCATATCCCTTTTTCGACAAAATTAAATTACAAACTCAACTTAAACTTATTTATAAACGGCCAGATTTTAGAAATTTGCCAGGAGGGGTGCATTGTGCGATTTATAATCGAAAATAATTGACAAAATGTATTTTCCGTAACGTACACTTTACTGCAGCTAATTATTAGCATTTCGATGACAACTGCTGAAGCTGAAAGAAATTTCTCCACTTTAAAAAGAATTAAGTCGTTTTTGAGAAGTACTATGAATAAAGAAAGACTTTCAGCATTGGGAATGTTGTCAATAGAAAAGAAAATGATAGTGATTTTAATCAATTCGTGATTGACAAATTTGCAAATTAAAAAAATCGCCGTATGGACTTTTCGTTTAAACATTGTGTTTAGAATGTTCAGCTTATAGTTAGATGTGATGTGTGTGTGATGAATTTTGCTATATTTCTAATATGGACTGCATTTTCTTTCGTCAAGTGTTGTATATTATTTATGTTCGCGTTTATACATACAGTCCCTGGCCAAATTATTAGACGCACTGCAAGATTTCATGTAAAATATTAATTACCGAGTGATATTGTACCGTTTTATTATTTTAAATTGATTTGTTTTTTTATTTTTATATTATCCAATCAATTACCTATTTATTTGACATAAATAAAACAGCATTAATTTAGAAAAGCATAAGTTTATTAAGTTTTAAAGAAAAGTGAAATTAATGTTAGTAAAAGTCAATATTTAGTTGAGCCACCTTTAGCCGCTATCAAAGCTTTAATTCTGCGCGGCATGCTATCAATGCAAGATTGTACTGTCTCCTGCATTTGAGGATGATGATTCCACACATGAATAATCTTTTCTAGGAGCTGGGTTTTGTTGGTAATCACATCTTTAGCCACTTCTCTTTTCATCAGCTCCCACACATTTTCAATGGGTTCATATCAGGGCCAATCCAACAGAGGGATATTTTTTTCTGCCAAAAAAGCTTTAACAGACCGAGCAGTGTGGCAGGGAGCTCCATCTTGCATGAAAGTGAATGGTTCCCCATTTGGAAACCATTCTCTGAGCTGCGGAATCAAACCGATTTCGTAATACTTCTTTGTACTGATCTTGCCTCATTATTCCTTTGACGACGTACAGACGTCCAGTGCCCTTGCCGCTGATGACTGACCAAATCATCACTTTGGTGGGATGTTTAACCGTCGGGACGACACAATCAGGATGAAACTTTTCTCCATGACGACGACGCACATACTGAGCTTTATTCTGCAAAATTTCGAATGTGCTTTCGTCACTGAAGCAGACCTGTCAAAAATAGGAAAAATATATATAAACTTCCATGTTTATTTGCTTTATTTAACTGAAAATGATAATAATGTATCAATTATTGATTAAATTGCTGTATCTTACCGATCTCCAGAAGCCCACATCTTTGTCTTGCCATTGTTTGGCCCACTTCAGGCGCTTTGCTTTCATTGCAGCTGTTAACTTGGGCTTCCTGGCGGGGCGACAGGCCTTAAAATCTAATTCTTTCAATTTTCTTCGAACAGTGCGCTCAGAAGCATTTACGCTAGCATCCTGGAGTTGTGATTTTATTATCTTTGTGGTAGCAAATCTGTTTTCTACACAAATTTTCTTCAAACATCTCTCTGACCGTGGAGTGAAAATTGGTTTTCTACCGCATCTTTTCTTTCTTTTCGGGCTTAATTCCTTCCCTGACTCAATTTTCTTTTTTATGCGTCGTACACTAGCTTCAGAAACCTCCAATCTTCGTGATATTTCTCGGTTTGTAAATGTTTTCGCAATCACAAGGGCCTTCACTTCAGCTTTTTTACGTGGTGAAAGATCGCCTTTTCTACCCATAATGGAAATAGTCCAATTACTTTTTTAAAACACTGCATACAAAATAAACTAATAACTGAGTAGTATAAAACTGTTAAACAAACAATCACAGTCCATAAAGCCACAGAAACACGTCCGTACCTGATTCGATTCCGATCGCGACTGATACAGGTTTGTACTTATTTACGTTCATGTATCACTTTGTCAACACAGTGTTGCCATATGTTAAAAATAAATACAAATATGTAGTCTACAACAATTCTTTTAAATAAAAATCAATAATATTGTAGTTTAAATATACTATTATTGCATATAAAAACTCTTAAGAAACATAAAATTACTAAAAAAAATACAGTGCGTCTAATAATTTGGCCAGGGACTGTATGTGTCAATACACCGCGCCCATTTGCCTGTTATAGTTGGACCTTCTGTACTGTTTTTTTTTTTATGGGTCTAGCACACGTGCTACAGGAAAGTCCCTAAAGCGCTACAGGAGTGCACGTGTGCGGAGAAAGCGATTCACGTTGTTCTTGAATCGCTGTAGATTGTACTCGGTGGGAAACACAGTCCTGGGCAAATTATTCCAAAGGGATGATGTTCTCCATATAAAAGACTGCTTGAAAAGCGTTGTACGAGGAGTAACAAGCTGAACCTCATACGGATGTGAAGAATTAGCGCGACGTGTACTTCTAACATGCACCGCTCTCGGAGGAATTAAGGGGGCCACATGCTTCGAACACTTTCCATGAAAGTACTTGTAGAATAGGCTCAAGTCGCCAACCGTTCTTCGATGTTCCAGCGAATCAAGGCCGACGGTCAGTTCCGGGTCTCCAATCAGACGAACAGCTCTTCTCTGAATAGAATCCAACAAATGCAGTGTATGTTTGGGAGCGTAGCTCCAAACATGGGAGCAGTATTCTATAGTTGGTAGAATTTGAGCTTTGTAAAGAATTAACAGTTGTTGTGGAGTGTAAAGCTTTCTGGTTCGAAATAATATTCCCAACTTTTGAGAAGCTCTCCTTGCTATGCCTGCAACATGTCATGCCAGGACATATTTGCTCCCAAATTAACGCCTAACAAATTAAGTGACGATGTTAGAGGGATGGAGTGCCCCGACATAACTATGTCGGGTTCAGCAACGTTAACTTTTTTAGAAAAAACTGCCGCCTGGGTTTTTGTAGCGTTAAATTCCACTTGATTACTGTCACCCCAAGATAGAATTTCTTCCAGGTCTTTGTTAAGTTGAATGACTTCTTGCTGTCTGCGGATATTCGTCTGAGTAGCAGATGTCCGAGCATTCAAGGTGAATGAAGAGATAAGTGTACTGTCATCTGCAAAGCTGTAGATTGGATTCCCGGTCTTTTCCAGCAGATCGTTAATGTAAATGAGAAAGAGAGTAGGAGACAGTATGGAGCCTTGGGGTACACCGGCGTTGATAGCGAAGGTGTTAGAAAGAAATCCGTCGACTGCCACTCGTAAAGAACGCTCTCTGAGGAAACATGAGAGCCACAAACAGAACTTTTCCGACATACCATAAGAACGTAGCTTAGCCAACAGCCCATCGTGCTAAACACGGTCGAATGCCTTGGATATGTCAAGATCAATCGCTCGAGATTCTCCAGAGTGTTCAATTGCATTGTTCGAAATATGTGTTATATAAGTCAGAAGATCTCCTGTTGATCTATTTTTACGAAAGCCATATTGGTGATCGCTAATAATGTTGAATCCTTCAAGATATTTTAAAAGATGTTGATTGATAGCCTTTTCCATGACTTTCGATATTATTGAAAGCAGTGCGATTGGTCGGTAGTTATTTGGCAAGGTCTTCTTGCCTTTTTTAGGTATCGGCTGAACTGTAGCACATTTCCAGCAGAAAGGAAATATTCCCTTTCTGTAGGATAGGTTGAAAAGTCTACAGAAAACTGGTGTTAGTTCCCTCGCACAGTTTTTAAGAACTATGGCAGGTATTCCGTCAGCGCCAGAAGCCTTTTTGGTGTCTAGCTTCATCAGAATACGCTTTATGATACGCTGTCTGAAGACAACATCAGGCATCCTTGACTGCACTATAGGAATAGTAGGTGGTGTTTTTTCCTTGGAAATCTACAGTAGAATGTGAAGCAGAGTTCAGCCAACAAGTTCGCTTTCTCAACAGGTGTCGTTGCAATAGAATTATCTGGCTGGGTGAGTGGTGGTATGGTGGATTTGGTGAAATTTTGACTAACTGCCTTAGCGACCGACCAAAAGGACCTTGAATTGCCGGGACAGGCGAGAAGTTTGTTTCTAATCCGTTGATTGTGTACCTCCTTGGTTTCCTCGATAATTTCTTTGCATCTGTTCCTGGCACGAACAAATGTGTTACGATTTATGGTGTTAGGATTTTCACGCCATTGTCGGTATGCAAGATGTTTAGAAGCAACAGCTTCTTTGCATTTTCGGTCAAACCAAGGCTTGCCGTTGGAAGGGCATTTCTTCGAAAAAGGGATGTAAGCCTCCATACCGGCCAAAATAACATCGGAAACCTCCCTGGCGCAGTCAGATGGGTCGTCGGATCGAAAACAAACGTCTAACCAAGGGAAAGTTCGAAAATATTTCATGAGATCTTCCCATTTAGCAGACTTGTAGTGCCAAATCTTGCGCGGTTTAGGCGCCTCTCTGTCACTGATTGGTAGAATACTCGATGTCGAAAGTAGTTTATGGTCGGAAGAACCTAACGGCGGATTTACGCTGACTGTGTAAATCTCCGGACTGGTGGTTAAAAAGAGATCAAGAAGACTGGCAAACTCTCCGTCTCGATCAGTCCGTGTTGGTTCGTCAATAAGCTGAGTTAAGCCACAGCTGATTGAAAATGATTCGGCTTCACCACCTTGTTCGTTGGTAGTATTTGAATATTTAAGCCAGTTGATGTTGTGGACATTAAAGTCGCCCAGGATGGCAATTTCGGCATTTGGATAGTTAATTTGTAAATGATCGATGATGTCTGCAAGGGAAGCGAAAAGTGTTCTAAAGTTAGTATCACTTGGTGGTCGATAGAGGATACAGATGAACCTTGTGGTTGGTTGGGTTGTTATTTTTAACCACATAACATCAAAGTTTGGGGGCTCCAGAGCCTCTTCTCGTTGGCAAGAGAGGTTGCTTCTGACATAAAGACAGATTCCAAAGTTACGCCTAACTCGGGAATAGAAGTCGTACCCAGGATAAAGATAGTTTACTGTGCTGGTCGATGAACTGACCTTACGAGTACATGAGGTTTATTTGATTGCAGGTGTTCGTACACTGAATTTATGTTCGTGTTTAAACCTCGTATGTCGCAAAAATCCATTTTGAAATTCTGATCTCTGCATGTCGACGCCCCTGAACCATCCCCCACCCGGAGATCCGAACGGGGGGCTATTTTACCTCCGGAATTTTTTGTATCCAGGTGCCTCATCATGGTAAGTGATTTTATATTTGATGTTATGTTTAACCTACTAACACTTAGCATTTTCAATTAATATTAGGTAAGGTATTTTCATTTGTGACCATGGATCATAGAAAATTTTAAAATGTCTTCTGGGTATGAATATCATGATTTAAAATTAAGTAGGTATCTGGAAATCGTGTTTTCACGCTCTTATCGGCTCATAATGCTACATACAACATAGCCTTGTGAGGTATGTGAACCTCCACCAAATTCCATCACGAGCCGCCACTGGTACCACCTATACCGTCACTCGCACCTTTACCGCGTGAAGTAGCAAAAAAATGCCACTGCACTTCAATATTAAAATCTAACTTTAACTCTGTGTAATACTAAAATAAATCATCGTGTTTGGATTTCCGAAAAGTCGGGTCAGAGGTGTTCCGTTTCACAAATTTTCACTCTGTAGTAATAGGTATGCGTACGACCATTGTATTCCGTAACTTCTAGAATAAGTATCAGTAAATTATGTTCTCGTTTGTCAATCCGAACCGTGAAACGGCAAAACGCGTCTCAAGATGGATTTGACGAATAAGAGAACAGCAGGTAAACGGCTGAAATATGGACTTCGTTCGTTTTCAGTTGTTTTACATTAACAATATTCTCAAATTCTCACAAAATGATCTTTAGTAATTTTTTTATGCTATTTTGATCACACCATAGAGAAGAAAAATAATCACATATAAAAAATAGTTGTTCCTCGTTACCTGATTTCATATCTGAATGCTTCGTATCTGGATTGGGGGTAATGCTATTAATCGATACTTTCTTATGTAAAGTCCAAGCGTCTGACTCGGCTGTCCTTTCTGTGTAACTAAAAAAAAAGTACGGACATTATATCTTTGCTGCTACCAGTTCTATAATACAAAGAAAAAAATGTACACATTGAAAAACAAATACGTTTTGTAAAGAATAAAGAGACCGGTAAAAGATCAACGCGTCTGTTAAATTTGTATCAAGTTCTCTATATGTCCAGTCTTTGGAGCGATATTTACACAATTGACCAATTAAATACACCAGTGTAGAGGATGCCGGTACTACAGTCATATTTGCATAAAACATTGGTCTTTCGCCGATTTTGAACATCAGCCGCTTTGAAATACAGAATACTTTTACCTGTTAGCTTTTCAACCGCGAGAAAAAATTTAATGCGAGCACCTGTACGCGACACAACAACAACAACAGCTGTTTTTGAGACTGATTAATTTTATTTTAATCGAAAATATTTTGTTAAAAATTTAATGTTAATCAAACACAATAATCATTGTGACATGGCAGCCGATTACAAGTTTTTATTAACAAATTTAGATAAAAAATATATGACCAAACGAAAAATTAATTAATGATCTAGCTAAAGCTTGTGAATGAAGTTAAGCTTACCATACACACTATTTTGTTCTCTAATTCTGTGGAATCAGTAAAGCAAGATATGTATGTTTGGTCTGCACAACTAATTGCTATACATACATATATACAGGGTGCGTCACCAAAATCCGGACAAATCAAACAATTTTTTTAAGGAATGTTTTTTTTAATAAAAAATTAAGCTTAAAAAAAACCGTTCACAGGGCACTTAGAGCTTCTATGTTAATAACACTCATTCAATGTATCCCCAATTCGCTTGAATAATGGCCTCCATTTTCGGTCTGGAGCGTTGGCACGGCTTCTGTAATTTCGCTCTGTTCATATTGAAGAACGCTACCCCAATAACGGCCATTAATGATGTCACATTAGGATGCCGCTACTTATTTGTGACTTTTTCAGTTACGCTTATACATAGTAGTCCAAGAGATCCGAATCTGGAGTATTAGGAGGACAGAATTCCTTGGAACCAAACGTATCAGAACTTTGAAATGTACGTCTTTGGTCACAGTTACCCTTTCTTGGAAGAAATGCATGACATCACTCTCACTGGACACAATACTTAATACGTTGACACTGGCCGGAAATTTCATTTTAGCAACAATTAATTGTGTAGGAATGGTAATGAAGGTCCTCTTCGGCAATTCTACGCAATGTCTGCTCGCTTACATCCACAATCGCCGTCAATTTTCGTAACGATTCTCCTGGTCTTCCGAAATAAGCGCTTGTGTCCCTTTGATGACTTCAGAGGTCCTCACGGTACAATCTTTCAAGTGGCGCTCCTCGTAGGCGTAATACAACCTTCGTTGGACTGTTTTTGAGTTTTGTGCGTCATAAATAGTTAGTTTGGAGTATCCGAAAAACCGAAGTATTTCCGACACTGACCCGCCAGCAAGAAGGCCTCCGATGATCGCAGCTCTTAGATTATACTCCGCATTTATTTTCAACATGGCTACATAATATGGAGGGAGATTTCAATTAAAACTTTTCCGGAGTTTGGTGACGAACCCTGTACATTGCTAAAATTTGAAAGTAGTGATTATTTTCCGTATCTCAAATAAAAGCGTACACTATATCCTTCACAGAAAACAAGTAACAGCAACAAATGACAGTAAAAAATAGATTTGATCGGCCTAAAGCGATAATAGAACATGAAGATCAGTCTAGCATAATAATGTTTAACCTACATCGATGCTTAAGTGCTCCTTAAGTTACCGCTGCTTCAATAAAACTCGCGTTGAACCAGTCTTGAGTATCACTGTTAAGAGGCCATTGCTATCTGTAGGCTTAGGAGGTTGGACAGGACAGAATTTGGACGATAGACCAATGAAATGCAATCTTTTGGACGGATGAATCAAAATTCTAAATTTTTGATTTAATATAAGAATATTTTTGCGCCGTTTATCCACCAAGGGCTGCAAAAGTTTGTACTGTAGCAACTTTTACTCCGCAGCATCATATATATATATATATATATATATATATATATATATATATATATATATATTACGAGGCTGGTTTGAAAAGTCCGTGCAAAAATAAAAACTACTTATGTGTTTGGGGTAAACCTTTTTTATTTTTCGACATAATCTCCTTTTAGGCTTATACACTTCGTCCAACGATGTTCTAGTTTGTTGATCCCTTCCGAATAATAGGATATGTCCAAGTCTGCAAAATATCCATTAGTGTCTGCAATCACCTCCTCGTTTGAATAAAATCTTTGTCCCGCCAGCCATTTCTTCAAATTGGGGAACAAATAGTAGTCCGAGGGAGCCAAGTCTGGAGAATAGGGGGGATGTGAAACGAGTTGGAATCCTATTTCCATTAATTTTGCGACCACAACTGCTGAGGTGTGTGATGGTGCGTTGTCGTGATGGAAAAGGACTTTCTTGTGGGCCAATCGCGGGCGTTTTTCTTGCAGCTCGGTTTTCAAACGGTCCAAATAACGATGAATAATATTCACCTGTAATAGTTTTACCCTTTTCCAGATAGTCGATGAGGATTATCCCTTGCGAATCCCAAAAGACAGTCGCCATAACCTTTCCGGCCAAAGGAACGGTCTTCGCCTTTTTTGGTGCAGATTCCCCCTTGGTAACCCATTGTTTAGATTGTTGTTTGGTCTCAGGAGTATAGTAATGTATCCATGTTTCATCCACAGTGACGAAACGACGCTTAAAGTCCTCCGGATTCTTCTGGAACAGCTGCAAACCATCCTTGCAACACTTCACACGATTCCGTTTTTGGTCAAGCGTGAGCAATCGCGGTACCCATCTTGCGGATAGCTTTCTAATGTCCAAATGTTTATGCAAAATATTATGTACCCGTTCCGTCGAGATGCCCACAGCACTAGCAATCTCACGCACCTTAACCCTTCTGTCATCCATCACCATATCATGGATTTGATCAATAATTTCTGGAGTCGTAACCTCCACAGGCCGTCCAGAACGTTCAGCGTCACTTGTGTCCATATGGCCAGTCCGAAAATTTTGAAATCACTTATAAACTGTTCTAATCGAAGGTGCAGAGTCACCATAATGTTTATCAAGCTTCTCTTTAGTCTCCTGAGGCGTTTTGCTTTTCATAAAGTAATGTTTAATCATCACACGAAATTCTTTTTCGTCCATTTCTTGAAAATCACTCGACTTCCTTGATTCACACGAATGCCAAACACAAATAAATAGACTAATATGGCTGAAACTTGGTGTGCGTTCATTCAAGAGATGCTAGTAACTATACATGACCTCGATACGCGCCGGTGGTGCCATCTCTCGGACTTTGCACGGACTTTTCAAACCAGCCTCGTATATATATATATATATATATATATATATATATATATATATATATATATATATATATATATACAGTGGCGAACAAAAGTATTGAAAATTTTCTTAATCAAAAATATAAAATACTATCCTTTAGGAATAAAACTTGTCTTGTTTTGTTGAAAATTTCTTTATAGAATTTTATTACTGACTATAATGTTTACCTCTTCTGGTATATACGATTTTTAAGTAACGCGTTTTGTCCTTACCGAAAGCATTGAAATAATTTTATTATTCTGCTTTAAGACTACATTATTGTTGATACGAAGTAATTTAGTAGTATTGTTAAGAATGCGGTTTTTGCCAAAATGCCAAAGTGCAAATATTACAGTTCAGATCTGAAACATAAAATTATTTTTCAGTATCCAAGTGAAAAAAAGCAAATTGAAATAGCAAAACCTTTAAACATGCATAGGGGCACTGTGAGCAAAATAGTTAAGAAGTTCTCGAAAAGGGACACTGTTGATCCGGCATTTAAAAGTGGTAGACCTCGAAAAACAAGTAAGAGAGTAGATAAAATTATAATTCGAAAAGCGAAAAATGATCCCAAGAAAACTGCTGATATTAATAAAGAACTAAGGCAGGAATATCAGGGTGTATTGGTGTCAGACATGACTATTAGGCGACGTCTGTTATCTGAAAATCTTCATGGTAGGCGTGCTGTTAAAAAGCCATTCCTTACAAAGCGTCACAGAAAAGAGAAATTGAAATTTGCTAAGGAACATAAAGACTGGACTCAAAATCAGTGATCTCTAGTAATCTAGTAATCCCAATAAATATTAAATATTTTCGACATTAATCGTCTTAGTGGAATTTTTATTTTATAACAAAAATGTTTCCATACTTTCGTTTGTGCATATTTTTGTTACGTTAAAAACTAAGCACATTTCTAAGAAACAATAACTATTTTAGTCTTCAAAATGTTTGTTAGCATGTACACGATTAATAAATAAATATTATAGTTGCAAACCGTTTAAATGTTAAGACTAGAGATGGGAATTTAAATGTTTCCATACTTTTGTTCGCCACTGTATATATATATATATATATATATATATATATATATATATATATATATATATATATATATATATATATATATATATATAGGTTTTTAACTAAGCCAAGCTTTTGAAAATATTTTATTTTCTTCTTCAGGGCTACAAATACAGTATTTTAAGGTTTACAACAGGGAGCAACCCAAATTATTAACATCAAAACTACAAAGACGTTGAGTTTTTGTTTAATTTGTCAAAAGTTTGTAAAAATTTTAAAAAATTGACATTAGGTTATTATTATATCGTCTGATATATTTTGTGAATTATCATTTTTCCAACTGATCTGCAATAGATTAGAGAAAATTGAGCTTAAATCCTCAATGTCAGTTTTCTTTATTAATAGAATTAGGTTCAAGGTGGACATCCACCATTTCCCTAAAGATTCTTTTGTTGAAACTTCTTTCCTTGCACATGATTTTAGTTTCATTAAAATTAAATTCATGTGAAAATTGATTACTATGTGAATCAAGTGCGCCTGAGTTTTTTTTAAGTCTGCAATGGCTTTTATGTGTGTATATATACTTTTTCACACTGAGTGCAAGGGATGCTGTATACTACTTCCGATCCTTTTACAGTTTCATCCTTATCTTTTAAATTGATAAAAATATTACTAATTGTTTTTGAATGTTTTAAAAGCACTTTTTAAATTAGGTTGAATTTTAAAAAGTTTGGTAATTTTTGTGGAAAATAACGGTATATAACATATAAATATATATATATATATATATAATATATATATATATATATATATATATATATATATATATATATATATATATATACATACGAGTATATATATATATATATATGTATATATGTATGTATGTGTATGTATATATATATATATATATATATATATATATATATATATATATATATATATATATATATATATATGTATATGTATATATATATATATATATATATATATATATATATATATATATATATATAATATATATATATATATATATATATATATATATATATATATATATATATATAAATATATATAAATATATATATATATAAATATATATATATATATATATATATATATATATATATATATATATATATATAAATAAATATAATGTTCTTGAAACGCTGTATTCACTTCAGCTATATTACTATATTTTATAACTCTAATTTTTTTTAAGAAGGCATAAATAGTAGTTTAATTGTGTATGTGTATAGAGTATGTATATATATATATATATATATATATATATATATATATATATATATATATATATATATATATATATATATATATATATATATTTATATTTATCTACAGTAGGACCCCGGTTATCCGAGGTAACGTGGGGGGGGCACCCTTCTCGCCGCTTCGTCATCGTCATCTGATTTTTCGGCTTCCTGAAAGGCATTCGTTATTTCTTCAATACTCATTTCTTCTTCTAAATCATCTGCTGTAATCCATTCAACAACATCTTCTCTTGTCACATTTTCGCAATCTTTTAATTTTTGCATTAATTCAAATAAACTTTTTCTTTTTCTTCTTATCTCGCTGTCAAAATTTGAACAGGACGTTTCTCCATGGCTTCTCAATTTCAAAGCTAATTCATTTAATGGAGTATCATCTTCACTGTTATTATAGTCCTCAAAGTCAATAACTTTTGACCACGATTTTTGAATAGTGGTAGTACGCCCAGAATCCCAAGCTTGACTTACCCAGTAAATAACATTTTTCAGTGTAACCTTTCTCATCCCATTGATAATATCTTCCTTTACTGTGTATTCTAACAGATGTTCCAAGATATAAACGCATATAATTTTTTTTTAATGTTTTCGAGGATGCCTTGATCCATTGGTTGCATTATGCTGGTTTCATTTGGAGGAAAAAATTTTACAACAATTTCGCCCACATGAAAGTCCTTCTTCAGGGTGAGAGGGGGCATTATCCATTAACAAAATTGCTTTAATAGGAAGACGGTTCTGTTCAAAAATTTAGTCATAGATGGTACGAACTCTTCTTCAAACCAGTTAGTAAATAAGGTCGCATTCATCCATGCGCTCTTCTGACTTTTGTAATAGACTGGTAGGGCTTTGGGTGAGATGTCTTTTAAAGCTCTTGGACGTGCAGACTTGCCAATCACCATCAGTGGGATTTTGTGCTTGCCAGATGCATTGGAACGTACCATTATAGTTAATCTTTCCTTACTTCGTTTGTGACCAGGAGCTGATTTTTCCTGTCGAGATGCCAATGTTTTTGATGAAAACATTTTATAATTCAGATCAGTTTCGTCACAGTTGTAAATTTGATCACATGTGTATCCACAATCTTCGATTTGCTTTTTAAAGTTCTGCTTAAACTTCTCAATTGATGACACATCAGCAGAAAGTTTTTCACCACATACAGTCAGTTGTCGTACACCGAGCCGTTTTTTCAGCGGTCAAGCCATCCAAAACTAGCGATAAACTCATCTATCTCTGGGAATTGCCTACTAATCATTATTGCTTTCTGTTGTAAAATTGGACCTGACAGAGGCACACCTTTTGATCTCTGTTGGTTAAACCACATGAATAAAGCTCCGTTAACCTTTTCATAGTCGTCGGTTTTCATTGATTTTCTTCCTGGGGACGAGGAGGCTTGATTTATACACCACTCTTCTATTTTTGTGCGGGTTTCTTTTCCAATTTCCAACTGTTACCTCACCTACTCCATAATCTCGTGCAACAACTTTAATTGTCTCTCCTGCTTCAATTCTTCTGATGGCTTTTAATTTTTCTTCAATAGGAACGACGATTCTTTTACGCTTGTTTTGCTCCATTATAATACGACAAACAAAAATTCAAACAAAGCAGTTCGTATTAATTATACTTAACTATCAGAACTACAACCAAAGAAATTATGTGAGTATATTCGTACTTCTCCGTAGTAAACGCTATAACGCACTGCATTCACGCAAATTTACATGCTGAAAGAGTCCAAAAACATAAAAAGGAGAACCCCTCAAACGGGCCGTAGACCCCGACGATTATAAATGGAAATATGTACATACATATTTTAGAAGCTCGGTTAATACGCAGCATAGACGCGCGTACCTCGGATAATCAGGTTCTTAGATTGGCTCGGTTAGGCCGGAGCTCGGTTAATCGGGGTTCTACTGTATATACATATATATATATATATATATATATATATATATATATATATATATATATATATATATATATATATATAGATACATTTAAACTACTATTTATGCCTTCTTAAAAAAATGGTTTTTAGATTTATAAAATATAGTAATACAGCGGTCAATGAAGTCTTGGTAATAGAAGTCCAAGTCCGAAAAACCAAGAATGTGTTAGCAAAGATGATGATTTGAAAATTTCTTGATAGAGAACACTGTAGTAGCTAGGAGAGGAATTATAAAGAATAAAAGTAGCAGTAGAAGTAAAAAGAAAACTTTGAAACGAAAACATTCAAATGATTTTACCTAATCGATTTTGCAACATGTGGCGAGAGATATTTGGGAGAAAATCCGTACTGCAAAATGGCGTCGACCTACTTTCTGTAAAAAAGGGTCTTTTTTACTAGGAATTCCAAAGTGGATTGAAAAGGGATGGACTAGTCAAAAAAAGAAGCAGGAATTTACCCATAGAAGAGTTTTCTAACCCAAAAATGACAAGAAAAAATTGCGATTTAGGGGTGCAGCGTCTTAAAAAACAGGTGCATAGAATTAAGGTAAAACAACTATCGTTCGAAGCTCTTTAACGAAAACTGATCCCGCCCTGCAGCCGACCTGCCCGCCGAAAGCTGTCGTGCTGGTTCCAACGTTTACGAGGGTCTATACGTACTATTATTAATATAAGGAAACTCTAAAAAATACTCGAGGTAAAAATAAACGAGTCATTTCTGTGAAAATCTAATGAAATTGAGGTGGTCCAAATTTTTTTAATATATTGGTAAAATCCTCGTAACGTAATGTAAAAGAAAGAAAGACTGTAAAAAATAAACGCTACTATAATTAAAAAAGGGTGGATATTTTGATATGGCATACATTTGATTTAAATTCATTTCGATGGGTACATTTGTGTCTGATTTTGATCCAACATACAAGCAAAAGTAAACATTTATTTTATGATAACAAAAACCTTGACTTTGTACTTTTAATTCCAATTAAAACTTAAGTGTGGTTCTAAACGTTCATGTTTAAAATGCCTCAAATAAAGAGCCAAAACATTCCTAGATAAACATGTGACAAAATTTTTTTGTAAATAAAATTACTTTTTTTGGAAAAATTATTAAATTGGGATAACTCCTACAGAACCAGGAACCTTCTTAATAAAACTTACTATATTCATTATCGTTATAACATGAAGCGCGTCATGTCGTAACAGACAGAAAGCAGATAGAATGAACGTTTATGGTCAACTTTACCACACAAAATGTAAAGTTCAAGGTCACTACGAATTCAAGCAATGAAATATTGTTCATTTTTTTAAACTGAATTTTGTACAGAAGGATTTAATATAATATGTAGAAAAGTTATGCTTCCAATTTAAAATTAAAAACCGACCAAGTGCAAGTCGGCCTTGCGCAATTAGTGTTCCGTACCGTGATTGCTTTTAAAATAAACGGAGGTTTAAAAGGATCAGTGACTTCACAAGACACACCTCAAATGAGTTTTCAAAAATTAATATCTAGGATTCCCACACAAACTTGTTTGTAATGGCTAAAAAAAAACCTTCGGCAATGTGAAGTTCTATATCATGTCTCTAGTAGAACTAGTATCTTTTATCATTTGCATAAGCCCAATGCTATTTAAATAGGTGGATAGACTATTATTAGCACTATGTTGGGAGTATGGAATCTTTGACTCAATGGAACTACTCAGTATATATCACCACTACACCAAACACTTTATTTTTGCACTCGACGAGCGATTCGCTAACCACGTTAGCTTCATCGGGGGCGATTGATTGACTAAACCTAAACTACAAACCTACCCTACAGTCCCTGGCCAAATTATTAGACGCACTGCAAGATTTCATGTAAAATATTAATTACCGAGTGATATTGTACCGTTTTATTATTTTAAATTGATTTGTTTTTTATTTTTATATTATCCAATCAATTACCTATTTATTTGACATAAATAAAACAGCATTAATTTAGAAAAGCATAAGTTTATTAAGTTTTAAAGAAAAGTGAAATTAATGTTAGTAAAAGTCAATATTTAGTTGAGCCACCTTTAGCCGCTATCAAAGCTTTAATTCTGCGCGGCATGCTATCAATGCAAGATTGTACTGTCTCCTACATTTGAGGATGATGATTCCACACATGAATAATCTTTTCTAGGAGCTGGGTTTTGTTGGTAATCACATCTTTAGCCACTTTTCTTTTCATCAGCTCCCACACATTTTCAATGGAGTTCATATCAGGGCCAATCCAACAGAGGGATATTTTTTTCTGCCAAAAAAGCTTTAACAGACCGAGCAGTGTGGCAGGGAGCTCCATCTTGCATGAAAGTGAATGGTTCCCCATTTGGAAACCATTCTCTGAGCTGCGGAATCAACCGATTTTGTAATACTTCTTTGTACTGATCTTGCCTCATTATTCCTTTGACGACGTACAGGCGTCCAGTGCCCTTGCCGCTGATGACTGACCAAATCATCACTTTGGTGGGATGTTTAACCGTCGGGACGACACAATCAGGATGAAACTTTTCTCCATGACGACGACGCACATACTGAGCTTTATTCTGCAAAATTTCGAATGTGCTTTCGTCACTGAAGCAGACCTGTCAAAAATAGGAAAAATATATAAACTTCCATGTTTATTTGCTTTATTTAACTGAAAATGATAATAATGTATCAATTATTGATTAAATTGCTGTATCTTACCGATCTCCAGAAGTCCACATCTTTGTCTTGCCATTGTTTGGCCCACTTCAGGCGCTTTGCTTTCATTGCAGCTGTTAACTTGGGCTTCCTGGCGGGGCGACAGGCCTTAAAATCTAATTCTTTTTCAATTTTCTTCGAACAGTGCGCTCAGAAGCATTTACGCTAGCATCCTGGAGTTGTGATTTTATTACCTTTGTGGTAGCAAATCTGTTTTCTACACAAATTTTCTTCAAACATCTCTCTGACCGTGGAGTGAAAATTGGTTTTCTACCGCATCTTTTCTTTCTTTTCAGGCTTAATTCCTTCCCTGACTCAATTTTCTTTTTTATGCGTCGTACACTAGCTTCAGAAACCTCCAATCTTCGTGATATTTCTCGGTTTGTAAATGTTTTCGCAATCACAAGGGCCTTCACTTCAGCTTTTTTACGTGGTGAAAGATCGCCTTTTCTACCCATAATGAAAATAGTCCAATTACTTTTTTAAAACACTGTATACAAAATAAATTAATAACTGAGTAGTATAAAACTGTTAAACAAACAATCACAGTCCATAAAGCCACAGAAACACGTCCGTACCTGACTCGATTCCGATCGCGACTGATACAGGTTTGTACTTATTTACGTTCATGTATCACTTTGTCAACACAGTGTTGCCATATGTTAAAAATAAATACAAATATGTAGTCTACAACAATTCTTTTAAATAAAAATCAGTAATATTGTAATTTAAATATACTATACTGCATAAAAACTCTTAAGAAACATAAAATTACTAAAAAAATACAGTGCGTCTAATAATTTTGGCCAGGGACTGTATATACACTTAGCCTAACATCTGAATTACTCAGTCGGAACTAATGGCATAGACGAGGCCGTCAGGTCCGGTTAAGTAACCAGTAGAGGGGACTATAAGGACTAGGCCCTCTATCTTTATTTAAACTACCGCCACCCCCTTATCTCACCGTGGAACAAATGTTTTTAATATCAAACTTTAGTTCTGCCATTAGACCCAAAAAGGTTAATTTTAGTTTCATCACTAAAGATTACAGATTCCCAAAATTCAGGAGGTTTAGTAACGTATTCCCTAGCAAAATTTAATTGCTTTTTGCGATTAGCTTCCGAAATTAACGGCTTCTTCCTGGCTGCACAGCCCTTACAGCCTGCCTGTGTAAACAATTTCTCACTGTTTGTGAACAAACATTTTTCGAAAATAGTTCCCGTACTTCTTTTACTTTTGGTGCAGTTTTCTTGTGATCTATAATTATTTGTCTAACAATACTGGCCCCTTCAAGTGGAGTCGGTTTCTTGGAACGACCGGAGCGTGGTCGAATTTTATAGGAACCCGTTGATTTATACTGGTTAACAATGTACTGAACAGTAGCATGAAACTTTTTAACAATTTTTCCTATATCTCTGTACGATTTTCCATATTTCCACAAATCATTTATGACCTGTCGAACTTGAAATAGAATTTCGTAATTCTCTCGTTCATTTTTAATATTACTTTGAAAACCCACTGTAAAATTACTAGCAACAAGTGACAGATTATAAAATATGGCCGAAAATTATTCATTTGTTTTCAGTTTAGCGAGCAATAGATGGCTTGATAAAATGCGGCTGATTATAACGTGTTTTTTCAATGCAGTTCTTGCGCGTATAGAGACTTTTTTGACATTAATTTTGTTTATATTTTTATAACAGTGATGTAACTTCTAAATAAAACGTTCCGTGGTTGTTCTTAATACTAATCCTCGTAGGTTAAGTTTCAAATATTAATTTAAACATGTTTTCTCATAGTTCCAATTAATTAGTTAAACATAACAGAAAAATAGTATAGAAAGCAGGTGATGTATGGAGACTTTTTGGACTGACTGTATATTTTTTTTTGAACTTGTGCTTTCACAATCCTTCATTTGACACCCCACTCGATGACCTTGATTTTTTTTTTCACTTCCGATTTCACTCCTTTTGAAAGTTACATTCTGACTTAAGGGTTTAGTTTTGGGCAGTGACATCGGAAGTGAAAAAAATGTTTTTATCAGGTCATCGAACGGGGCGTCAAATGAAAGCTTGGGAAAATACAAGTTCAAAAATATATATCATGTAATCATATCACTTTTCTTTGTATTATACAGGCCAACGATGAAAAACTTTTTTAATAATTTTACCTGATTTCTATGTTTTTTGGTGTGCTGAGTCCGAAAATAATAATAAAAAAGTTGTATCACCCACCAATTTTATACATTTTAATATTGAAAATGTGAAAAGTTTATTTTTAGTGTTCCGTACGGAACACTTATAAGATCACTTCGATGTCTGTCTGTCTGTCTGTCTGTCACACCCCGATTTTCTCCGAAACTATTTGACATAGAAAGGTGAAATTTGGTAATAATATAGGAATTGATGGCCTCATCAGAGCCATGTAGTTTTGAGAATTAAATTTTGACTTAAGGGGTTAGTTTTGGGGGGTGAAGTCGGAAGTGAAAAAAAAATTTTTTTACTAGGTCATCGAGTGTGGTGTCAAATAAAAGCTTGTGAAAACACGAGTAATATATATATATATATATATATATATATATATATATATATATATATATATATATATATATATATAATATTATACTTGCGCGCACTTTTCTTTGTATTATATTTAAAAATTCGCGAAAAATCGCTGTCCCGGGCCTTATCTCGAAAAGTACTTATCAAAAAATTTCGAAAAAATCCTGGAATATTCTCCACGGGGTGTAGATTGAACGAAAATTATCAAGAGTGCATTACCTTTAATAATTTATATGATATATAAAAAAAACAAAAATTTCAAGGTCATTAGATTTCAGTAAAGATTAGAAACAAACTTTGTTGAAAACCCACTTTTGGGGTGTGTTTTGTGAAGTCACTGATCATTTTATACCACCGTAACATAAATTTTGACTTAAAGGGTTCGTTTTGAGGGGTGAAATCGGAAGTGAAAAAATTTTTTTTTTACTAGGTCATTGAATGTGGTGTCAAATAAAAGCTTGTGGAAACACGAGTAAAAAATATATATATAATGTAATACTTGCGCACACTTTTCTTCGTATTACTTTTAAAAAATCGCCGTCTCCTACCTTATCTCGAAAAGTACTGTTTTCTTCCAGTTAATATAACCTCGCATTACAGTGTTTAACCCATGTGCTGTGATTCACACTCGAAGTATGGCTAATCGTGATTGTAAAAACTCTCCCAACACTTTTTGTTATATATGTGGTGAGTTTGTAGTTAAAAAACATCAAAGAAACATTACTGACTTTGTAAAAAAAAGTATACTTTGCATATTTCGGTATAGAAATCGGTAATCAAGAAAAATGTTGGGTTCCTCACAAAGTATGTTATGTTTGTGTCGAGGAACTTAGGAAATGGTATGGTATAAGAAAGAAAAGAAAGCTTTTAGATTTGCAGTACCCATGGCATGGAGAGAGCAAGAAAATCATTCAAATGATTGTTATTTTTGTCTATCCTAACTTTACTTCAGCTAATCGGCCGGTAGGACATGGACCGGGACTTCCTGTCGCTGAGCCACCTCAGTCTATTGATGATGTTTTACAGTCCAGTCCCGAATTTAATGAAAGTCGACCGGATGATGATCACTTTCAATGTTCTCTACAAAATTTAAAACCACATTTGTTTACACAAGCTGAGTTAAATGATTTAGTGAGAGATTTGGCCTTGACTAAGGAAAAGGCAGAATTGCTTGATTCTAGGCTGAAAGAAAAACATTTACTGGAATCTGGAACATCTATTTACCATTATAAAACAAGAGATCAACAGTTTGCTCAGTTTTTCAAGAAGAAAGAGGATTTGGTTTACTGCCATGATATTGGTAGTCTAATGACCGAATTTGGCATTGAGTACAAGAAGGAAGATTGGAGGCTTTTTATAGGCTCATCAAAAAGTAGTTTAAAAGGTGTTCTGTTACACAACGGAAATACTTCACTGCCTGTTGCTCATTTAGTCCATATGAAGGAAACTTTCGAAAATCTTAACATGATTCTACAGAAAATTAACTATCCAGCTTACGATGGGATGCTATGTGGAGATTTAAAAGTTGTCTCCATGATTCTGGGTCAACAAAAGGGATTTACAAAGTTTCTATGTTTTATATGTGAGTGGGACAGCAGAGCAAGGGATCAACATTGGTCCAAAAAACAATGGCCCGTAAGAAAAACTTTAACACCTGGCGAGAAGAACATTTTGCATAAAACTTTAGTAGACCCAAAAAAGATTCTTCTACCACCACTACACATCAAGTTAGGCTTAATGAAACAATTTGTGAAAGCCTTGCCTAAAGATGGTGAATGTTTTAAATATTTGTGTAAAAGATTTCCTCATTTATCAGAAGCTAAACTGAAAGAAGAGGTTTTCGTTGGGCCTGATATTCGTAAAATGATGTTCGATTCCAACTTTGAAGCAAGGATGATTACAAAGGAAAAGGAGGCTTGGATATCATTTAATGAAGTTGTGATTAAGTTTATGGACAATGTGAAAGACCCTAACTATGAACTTATCGTAGCTAATATGATAGACAAGTTCCACTTCTTGCACAACCATCTTGACTTTTTTCCTAAAAACTTAGGCGATGTGAGTGAAGAGCAGGGGGAACGGTTCCATCAGGACATAAAGAAGATGGAGAAACGGTACCAGGGACGGTGAAATATCAACATGATAAGTGATTATTGTTGGTCACTTCATAGAGAACAACAAAATGCATCACATCAGAGAAAAAGCTATACAAAAAACTTCACAGAGAAAAGGGAAAGGAAATACAAAAAAATAGGCACCTAAAATAATCGCACTGAAGTGAAATATGTTATCGTGAGTAAAAATTGTAGCCTAATCAAATAAAAGTACGGTTTAAGTTTTTATTTTTTATGTATCAAATTTTCCCTATTTTGCAATTTAATCGATATCATATTGTGAGAGCACTGTGGGTGATACAAAACAACTGATACCAGATACGGTATCAGCACCTAAAAATACATAACACTTAGATGTATTGGTTTAAAAAGTTTTTACAAATATTTTTTTATTGGCCAGCGTTATTTAAAAAAAAAAATGGAAAAAACACCCCTGCTCACCCACCTTATGTCGAAAATTTTGAAAAATTCTGGAACAGTCTTTATAGAGTGTAGATTGAGCGAAAATTATCACGAGTGCGTTACGTTTAATAATTTATTTGGTATAAAAAAACACTGAAAAAATACCGAACACTAGGAAAACCCGTACAAAATGGTGAAGGTCGTTAATTAGGGCACGTCAACAAAAATAATTTTGTTTTATTTGTTTATAATTAAATATTTAGGTGGTAAATATTTGTTTTGCTTTTTTATTACTAGATTCTAGATTGAGCTAGATTGATTTATTAGCTATTAGGTAGCTAAGATGTTATAACTAATATACATAAAAAAAAAGTGAAAGTAAATATTGGATCTTAAGATGTCGGGGCCTAATTAACTTAGCCTAGGTAAGGATATTATTTTATTTTAAAAGCAAAAAGACCGAACAACCAGAAAAAAAATTTCCCTAAAAGGCTAGAACTGCCTGTTCGAACCGATCTAGAGTGGAAGATGCTCAAACGGATTAGAAACGGCGTCGGCCACGTGAAAACCGCTGGTAAGATGGGGGGTATCAAACAGGATAAAGATGTGGTTTGTGAATGCGGCGAAAAGTAAATTACGAAGTACATTCTGAGGTGCGGAGGTTGTCTATATACCCTGCAGTCCCGAAGAATTATGGCTCGCAAGAGAGAACGCGATTAACGTAGCCCGATACTCGGCTGAAATAGTCTGAATCTGTATAACCCGAGAAACCAAAGCAAGGTAAGATTTAGCAGCAGTTGTTTCTTACAGGTAGTAGTTATCCGCAGAAATATTATGACGCCTGTGGTAGCACTACGGCTTTGTCTGTTTCGGCACAAGAAGAACGTTAAGGTCTATACCAGCGGGATGATTTCAAAAAATCGGTTTTTTTTTTGCATATTTCGATGCTTCTTTATGTATAGAATAAGAGGTGGAAATATCAAACTCGGTCTATGTTTATTTTTGAAAATACAGCTGTCGCCAGGCCCAGCTGCTCGGGGGGGCATAAACTCGTATTGGGAAGCGTAACGCGAACCGGAGCAAGTATTAAAATTCCAATGCCATGACGTCATCATGTAAGTGAAAGTTAACCATGTAATACTTCAGTGAATTCAAAACAGTCATAAAAGTAAGTACGTAGCAAGTGATTATCGAAAACAATTTATTGTATCGACTTAATTTCTTTTTTGCATGTTAAGGGCATGTTTTGTCGTATCCTGAACCACGGATTTTTTGATTGGATCAAAAATGTCAATTTGGCATGCCAAAAACGGCGAAAATTTTATACTTTTTTTCTAAACGCCGCCATTCTTATAATTTTCAATATTTTTTAAAAATCCATGGTTGATGGTACTATTTTAATGATGATTTTGGTTTTTTTTTATTTCAGGCAATGTGGAGACGCCTATCACGGCTCGGCTGCTTTTTTTTTTCGCCTGTCTCGTTACTGGGATATGTCACGCAAATTTCAATATTTTGGTCGGAAAAAATTTGTGTATATATATATATATATATATATATATATATATATATATATATATATATATATATATATATATATATATATATGTCCGGTTTATAGCGTCACTCTGCGCCTTCCGGTTCCTAGCTTCCATTCTCGCCGATCGTCTCAGTCACTTGGTCGTAGATTTCGTTCGGACATTGCTTTTGTTATGCCTATAGACCAGGTTATGTTCTGCCTTCCCTTTTTCTTTCTTTCTGTAGGAGTCCACTGTAGGATTTGTTTTCGGATTCTATGGTGTTGCATCCTTTGGACATGGCCGTACCACTTTAATTGTCTCTCCTGTACGTCCTCTATCAGTGTTCTTTTTATTTTAATTTTTGACCGGAGCCTTTCATTTGATATCTTATCGAGCTTGAAAATTCTCGCCGATCTTCGCCAAAAATCTATTTCCAGAGCATTTAACCTTCTTTCAAGAGTTTTGTTTAGTTGCCATATTTTGCACCCATAAGAACTATACTTTTGAAGATGACGTTGTAAATCTATTGCTTTCTTTGCCTACTGACATTTTTTGACCACAGAATGGAATTCATGGCACCGATCAGTCCTTTCCCCTTTGCTATCCTCGCTCCCACTTCATTTTCTGTTCTTCCAGTGTTGTCTATTCTAGTTCCCAAGTAAGTATATTGGTCGCATGCTTCAATTTCGATGTTATTGTCCAGTTTCAGGTCCTGCCTATCCCCACCGATCCGCAAATACTTTGTTTTGCTCATGTTTACTGTGAGTCCCCGATTGTTATATTGGTCTCTGAGCTTCCTTGTCATATATTCCAGATCTTCTGGATCTTGGGTGATAACCACCTGATCATCGGCAAAATATAGCGTATAGAGTGTTGTCTCATCGTCTATTTCGATACCCATTCCTCGTCAACTCTTCCTCCAATAATCAAGGGCCGCATCAATATATACTTTTAATAACGTTGGGGACTAGCAACACCCCTGTCTAAGACCTTTTGTGATATGAAAGCTTTCAGATATTTCTTTATCAATCTTTATTCTTGATTGACAATTTGAATATAGTTGTTTTATCGCCTGTATGGCGGTAACGTTAATAGATGTTCTTTCCAATACCTGCCACAGTTTCTTTATTGGTACATTATCGTAGGCTTTTATTAAATCAATAAAGATTAGATGGACTTCTCTGTTGGTTGCTACTTTCTTTTCGGTTAGTTGATTAAGGCTAAAAATGTTATCCATACAAGTTCTTCCTGCTCCGTATTTGTAAACAACTAATAAATATGTATCCAACTTTTTAAAACATTTGATGCAGTAGTTTTCTTTAAAAAAATTCTAGAAAAATATCCTTATTTTTAAGTAGTTATACTGATATAGCCTCTTAATGTCCCCGCCAATATATCCACGATACAATAAAAAGGTTTATTCCTATTGAAGCTGGAAGGTCAACGATAAAAAAATTTTGGATTGTTGTAGCTTCTACTTGATGGAAATTCATTATAAATATATAATAAAAGACTGTTTTTAGTCAATTTCCACTGGTTTATTTAAATTGCGATGACGCGTTTCGCTGTCGATGCAGCTTCTTCAGATCTACATTTTACACTGTCAAGTTAGGTTTAATATTCACAGTTTTATATAATTTCTTAATTATAATATTACACAATTTTATAGAATTTATAGTCTTAGATTCGAATACACGTGAAAAAGTAAAAACAATAATACATAAAAAATATTTGAAACAATACAATAAATTACAGTATCTCATTCAACAAAAACGTATAACAACTCAAAATAAGAAAGAAAAAGAATTTTTTACTGATCATCAATTCTTTAATCGATTTATTAACATTTCTAACACACCTTTTTCGGACAGGGAAAAAAATCTTCTAACAAAAGGTTTCAAACACAATATTCAAACTAACTTCAATATCAAAGAATCGGAGACATTAGGTATTGATACTGAGATTGCCTTGAAAGATAGTCCTAACAACATATTATCAAAATTTCAAACAGCCGAAATTATTAAAAAAGAATTCATATCTAACACTAACAAAATCAACCAAGACTTAAGGACAATAAAAACAATTCAGAGTAAAGCAAAACAAAATGATGTAATCCTTACCAAAGCAGACAAAGGTAACACAGTAATAGCAATAGACAAAATCGACTATATTAATAAAACGTTAGATTTTTTCAAAACAGGAAAGTACGAAATTTTAAATAAAGATCCAACAAATATTTTTCAAAGAGAAATAAAACAACAAATTGAACAGGCTAAAAGTATCATTCACGATAAAGATAAAATTAAATTGATAAATATGAATCCCCAAATCCCACAACTTTATTCACTCATAAAACTACACAAACTTGACCACCCAATCAGACCAGTTGTTTCCTACATGTCTGCTCCAGCATATAAGACGTCATCCTTTTTAATTGATTTAATCAAATAGCATACCAAATTTGAACCTAAATATAGTATCAAAAACTCATACCAACTCGTGAATAAAGTTAAGAATATAACAATTCCAGATAATTCTAAATTAGTCTCTTTCGATGTCAAAAACTTATTTCCAAGTGTTCCTCCAGCCGAAACAATAATTTTAATAGAGAACCTATTAACAAAAAACAAAGTAAATGAAGTTATAAAAATGGACATAATTAATTTATTAAGAACTTGCCTAAGACAAAATTATTTTTCATTTAACAATACATTCTACAATAGTAAGGAAGGGTTAATTATGGGGAGTCCATTAAGTCCATTACTTGCCGAAATTTTCATGGACAGTATTGAAACAATGATATTTAACAACCATAACAACAATAGTAGTAATTGCCTATACTGGTATCGATACGTAGACGATATAATTGTATGCTTTACAGGTACAGACAGACAATTAACTCACTTTTTACAGTATATTAATTCTTTACATAGAAATATCAGTTTTACAATGGAAGAAGAAGTCGAAGGGAAAATCAATTTCCTAGACTTAACAATCAGTAAAGCCAGGAAAAAACATGAATTTGCAATATATCACAAACCTTGTCATACAGATACCACAATTCACAATAGTTCCCATCACCCTAACCATCATAAACTTGCCGCTTATCATAGTTTTATACATAGACTAACTAATATCCCCTTATCAGAAGAAAATTTTACTAAAGAATTAAACTACATAAAACAAGTAGCCGTTAACAACGGTTATTCGGTTACTTTAATCAATAGTATCGTTAAGAAAAAACTTAGAAACAAGGCTATCTCAGAAATATACCCACGTTTTAAGGACAGAAATACCACTTTTAAATGCTTAACCTATTTCGGCAAACCAACGGAAAAACTGGGGAAATTTTTAAATCAAAAAAATATCAACATAGCGTACAAGACTAACAATACTATAGGGAAATACCTTAAAAACTACAAACCACAAATCAATAAAGACAACAAATCAGGGGTTTATCAATTAACATGTGGGTCATGTCCTAAAACATACATCGGACAAACTGGACGTACATTTAGACAAAGAATTACAGAACACGAAAAAAGTTTCATCCATAGAAAATCTAATTCAACATATGCTAATCATCTATTAACAGAAAATCACACATTTAACAAGAATTTCAAAATTTTACACACCCAACAAAAAGGTTTAAAACTAAACCTTTTAGAGACTATGCAAATAAATCGATTAAGGACTACAGGTACTTTACTCAACGACCAGGTAGATTTAAGCAATTCACCATTATTGAATTTATTCTCTTAACTCCAAATCTGTGTGGATTTTCCAATATTATCAATGTAATTTAATTAGGTGTAATATTATAATTAAGAAATTATATAAAACTGTGAATATTAAACCTAACTTGACCTACAAATCAGGGGACCCCATGCCCATGGTTTTGGTGCTAGTGCCCAAATCCGATAAAGCCATTTTTGCTATTACTGAAGTCAGGCACAACAAAATAAAAGCAGAACCCCAACACTCCAAGTCTAAAAATACCCAATGCTTCAACTGCCAATTATTTGGCCACTCATCCCATCTGTGCAGGGCCCCGCCCAAATGTGTTAAATGCGGGCAGGGGCACCTCACGTCCACATGCCAAAAAAACGCGGGATTTACCTGCCAAATGTGCAAACTGCGAGGGTGAGCATACAGCCTCCTACAGAGGCTGTCCCAAACACCCGTCGCAGCGACCCGCAACCAACCAAGCTAACTCCCAAGCCACCTTCTCCTGGGCAAACCATCGTCAAACGGCGGCTCCCCCAGCGACCTCAATTCCAACAAACATGACCGACGCCCTTACATCTATCAATAGCATGAATTCTGCCATGCAAACCTTCTTTAAAAACATCCAAAACTTTCAAAAGCTTTCCGCCACTTTCATGCCCCTGCTTAATTCCAACGCCCAAGTATGAGTAAGCGACCAAATAAGATCTCTCCTAAAATGCTAAACATCTTGTCATGGAATGCCAATGGCATTCGCGACAAAAAGCATGAACTTCTCCATTTCCTACAAGACCATAACGTCGACGTAGCTCTAATCCAAGAAACCTTTCTAAAGCCCGGCATCCGATTCAGTCTTCCTAACTACACTGTTTACCGCAACGACAGAATCAGGGCCCGCCTAGGGGGGACCATGATTCTTGTCAAGCACTCCTTAAATCACTACCAACCACCCCCCCTTCCTCTTGTCCAAACTGAAGCCACGCCTATTGCCATAACCATGGCAAACAACACCACCATCCACCTCTTCTCGGTCTACCAACAAAACGGTGACCAACATCCCATCGATCCTGCAGACTTCCATCTGCTGTTTGGCCCTGTCAATCAAAAGACCGTTCTGGGCGGAGACTTCAATGCCAAAAACGTTCTCTGGGGAAACCTAGCTACGAACGCTAATGGCATTGCTCTCGACGCCATCCAGAACCAAATCCCATTCAATCTCATAGCTCCAGACGAGCCCACCCACATTGGACACGGAAGACCGGACTTTCTAGATATTTTTCTTCTAAAAAATATCAACCTCCGGCATAACATTACTGTCATTCATGACCTTTCGTCTGACCATCTACCGGTCATTTTTACACTGGGAAATCCGGCCGACAAAATGAATGCCACAGTCACCACTTCCAGCACAGACTGGGACCACTTCCAACGCCTCCTGGCGACCACGGGTCCCATCCCAAAAATTTCCACAACCCAGGATCTGGATTCGGCAGTCAATAAACTGACTGCTGATATCCAGACAGCCCTTGCCCAGGCCACAACGTCACGAACCCAACCAGTCTCTTCTCAAGGTAGACTACCCCCAGCTATCAAAGAGCAGATCAGGGATAAAAACCGGCTGCTCAGAAGAGCCCTCAGGACGGGAGACCCCCGCCTCAAAAGGCTCGCAAATCAAGCAACGCAGCAGGTGAAAGACTCACTTGCTGAATTCCACAGCAGCAGGTGGGAGTCCAAAGTAGAATCCCTCACTACCCAGGACTGTTCTCTTTGGAAAATGGCAACAGCCCTTTCCAATGACGAGCCAAGGTCCATGCCAGCCCTCACCCACGCCGGCACCACAGCCTCCACAACCCAGGAGAAGGCTGACCTTCTGGCAGATCTGCTAGAGGAACAGTTTTCTCCTAACACTCCTGCCCATCCCGATCCAGCCCGTGATCTTAGGGTCGCTACAACCATACAGACCCTAAATCTTGCCCAACCCCCTCGCAATACGTACTTCACAACCCCCTCCGCTGTTAATGAGATCATTCGATTTACCTCAATCCGAAAAGCCCCAGGTCATGATAAAATTACAAATAAAGCCCTCAAAAAACTCCCCAAGAAACAAATCTCAGAAGCCACCAATATCATTAACAGCATACTGAGACTCAGCTATTTTCCACTCTACTGGAAAAAAGCTGAGGTCATTATGATCAAAAAACCAGGCTCTCCATCCCACGAGGCAAGCAGCTATCGGCCAATCAGCCTACTTCCAGGCCTTGGCAAGATAGCTGAAAAAGTCATCCTCGAAATCGTCAGAGCAAAGTCCATAGCGCTCCGTGTTGTCCCTGACGAACAGTATGGCTTCCAGCCCCTTCATGGCACCATCCATCACACCACGAAACTCGCCCAAACCATTTCCAACAGCTTCAACAAACGTCACAAAGTTGGAGCTGTGTTTCTCGATGTAGCAAAGGCCTTCGACCGAGTCTGGCACGAAGGCCTCATTCTGAAACTGATCCGACACGGCTACCCCCTTTTCATTAACAAACTCATTCAATCCTTCGTCTCTGACAGAACATTCCAAGTCAGAGTCGATAAGGCCATCTCCGAAGTCAAGGCCATTAGAGCCGGAGTCCCTCAAGGCTCCGTCCTCTCCCCCCACCTCTTTAACATTTTCACAGCCGACATTCCAAAAACGGATCAGACTACCCTACTCCTGTATGCTGACGACACAGCCATCATAGCAGAATCCAGCAGCTACAGAATCATCACCAGTAGATTGCAGCGCCACCTGAACGTCCTCGCCCCCTGGTTCGACCGATGGAAGATCCAGCTAAACCCATGTAAGACACAGGCCATCGTCTTCGCCAAAGGCAACGGCACTCCTTATGGACAACTCCAGCTCCAGGGATCCCGCATCCAATGGGCAACCACCATCAAGTACCTGGGAATCCAGTATGACAAACACCTCATCTGGAAAGACCAGGTCTGTGCTGCCTCAAGGAAAGCCAAGCAACTACTGGGCAAGCTGTACCCAATCATCAGCCGGTCCAGTAAGTTGCAACCAAAAATCAAGCTGCTAATTTATAAAACCATCGTGAGGGCAGGACTCACACACGCCTGCCCTACTTGGTCTAAACTCACCAAGACACGCAGAGCTCAACTTCAGGCAGTACAGAACAAGGCCCTGAGGATGATCACAGGAGCCCCATGGTTCGTCCGAAACCGGCAATTGCATAGAGACCTCGGTGTGCCAACAATCAAGGCACACATGAGGTCCACCAACATCAAGTTCTTCGCAAAGGCGCTACAACACCCAAACGCCACCATAAGGAGCGCATTCCACGTGCCCGCCAACGCCCGCCATCACTATCCAAGACCTTCTGACCCCATATCCGACGAAGACGATGGCCCTCCCCCACCCCCATGAAGATTGTAACCTAGATTAAGTTTAGAATTAAGTTCTAGATTAGTTTAGAATTAAGCTCTAGTTAAGTTAGATTAGTCAATCAATGTAATTAAAACCCAATGTCCTAGGTTAAGTTAATTAGGATTACTGTATAGAACCTAGGTTAAGTAGTATAGGAATATAAGCTATCATAAATGTAAGTAAGAGGCATAGCCTAACTTAAATTCAATAAAGACAACAATGACCTAACTTGACAGTGTAAAATGTAGATCTGAAGAAGCTGCATCGACAGCGAAACGCGTCATCGCAATTTAAATAAACCAGTGGAAATTGACTAAAAACAGTCTTTTATTATATATTGATAAAAAAATTATTAAATCATGCATAATACATAATAATAATATCACTCATCGAACATTACGCACCCCTCAACCTTTAATCATACCTCTCTGGCAACAATCCAGACAACCCTGTCAGCCATGACGTTCCCTCTACCCATCCGTCAGGCGAGTTAGCTAAAGCATCAGGACTAACATACACGTAATCTCCTGTTCTTAATTCTAATTCGTCACATTCTGTCGGTGTGTACGGATGCACGACCTAAAATGAAAACATGTAGTCAGCTCGTACAAGGTGATTGACTCCACTTTTGAAGAGACTCTGAATACATTACCTTATGGATTTGCTTCCCGTTTATCCTTGGATCTCTAGAATACAACCGCAATTCCCAATTACTCGATAAACTTGGGTCCAATTCGTCTACTAAAGCTTTTAAGTTTTGATATTGTGCGCTTGGGAACTGGTAAGCCAATGTTAAATGTAGTGACTTGACGTGAGGCTCTAAACTTATAGCTGGAATAGAAAATATTAGTTTTAAAAAATGTGTTAGACTTATACTGAAAATGAAATAAAGTGCAGAAAAAAATATCATTTTGCAATAATTTCCAGAATTTTTAACGTATTTTTCCCATTTTGAAACAATTACTCGAATTTCTTAACTATTGTTTAACAATTTCCCGAATCTTCAAACAATTGGTTGAATTTTGTAACATTATCCCACTTTCCTGAATTTTTAAAAAACGCGGTCATGGAGTTCACACACACTTTCGCACAAAAACTAACACAGATACCAAAGTTGCGACATCTAGCATTAGGGGGGTGGTTTTCGTATTTATAGGGTTATTAGGTATTTAATATTGGGTGAATGCAAAAGTTTGTGCCCGATTTTTATAGATGGCAGAAGCATGCACTTTTGACTGTGCTGATGTTTCTTTTGCAATCATATTATTAACTGACAGTTATTTAAATGCGTCATGAGTTAACAAAACCTTAAAAGATGTTGTGCTACGTTAATATTTAACATGGAAAATGAAAAGTTACATTTTCGTCATGTTATGTTATATCAATTTAAAAAGGGAGTTATTTTCTGATGTTGGATTGAGTTTTCGAGCACACCTGTCCAAATGGTCCCACAGCAATTCGATGGGGTTCAAGTCGGAGAAGTCATTACTCCTAGGACGTCATCGGATTTCCATTGGTCCAAAAGTTCTCTAATTTGTTTAGCAGAATGTTTTGGGTCGTTGTCATGCTAAAAAATAAATTTCCCCTGAAAAATATCTCTTCCAGAAGGAAGCATTTGAGTTAGCGAAATTTCTTGATACTGTTCTTTTTCGCATGATTCATTCTATCTTAATCCAATTTTACCGTTGCCAAAACAACCCCAAACCATTACTGAACCTCCACCATGTTTTACTGTAGGCAACTGACAGGCTTCCAACATCCTCTCTCCAGCTGACCGCCGCAAGTAAACTCGTCAATTTGAACCGAAAATTTCGAATTTAGATTCGTCGCTCCAAAGGACGGAATTCTATTGTTCTGATGTCCAGTTTTCATGTTCTCGGGCCCATTCTAATCGTTTACGTTTATTCACTTGCCTAAGAAGTGATGTCCTCACTGTAACTCTCCTGTGTAGTCCACATTCTGCTAACCTGTTGCTTACGGTTGTCACGCTGATGGGGATGGGCCGCTCCAGGTTTACTTGAGCCGTGATTTCTGGTGCGGTTAGGCGGCGATTACGTCTGCTGGACATTGTCATAGCTCTATCTTCAGCGGGAGTGTTTTTCGAGGCCTTCCTGAACGTTTTTGGTTGAAAGTCTATATCCCGCAGAAAATTTTTTTACGATGTAGTTCACCATTCTCCTTGGCATCCGCATATCACTCGCGATTTGTCGACTCGAGTGACCATTTTGATGTCTCGCAATTATCAGAGCCCGATTTTCAACGGAAACTTCTTTCGTTTTTGTCATTTTTACAAAACAATTGAGCCTGTATCAATGACAAAGTACTGTTTGCGAATGGTTAATTTTCAAAAGAGCAAAGGCATTTACAGCATAGTCACAGTAAACACACTATACAGTAGCGAAACTCAAGGATAATCGCATAGGAAAATCAGGTTCGCTTTCAGAAGGTCACGTGGCAATCCGCCATGTTAAAAGTGGACCAGCGCGAGATTTGAAATACAAATAAAGTTGTGCAAAGTTTTATCATTCAAAATCATAGATATAGAAATGTTTGAAAATTTTTGATTTGTTATTTAATACAGCATGAGTAATATAAAAGTTAATGCGCATGAAAAATATTAAAAAAAAAGAATGGAGCACTTTGTTAGAAAAGAAATGAATACAGGTGAAAAACTTGATAGGAAGGTATTTGATGGAATTCTTCATATTCAATTTCAGTTTTTAATAACCTTATCCAAAAATTCAAAAGTCTATCAAAGTTAAACGTCACTGTTTGAGGTTAAAGTCTTATTTACATCATTTTTCAAGTAAATTTGTGATTAAAGATGTTTTTTAAGGACTACAATGAATTAATATTTAGATCAAAGAGTTTATACAGTAATTTCCTAATTATAGTTACATACAATACTTAGTTATGACCAAGCTGACTTGTCAATTACAACTATATTGGGAATGTGGAATCTTTGGCACAATGACACTACTCAGTATATATCACCACTACACTAAACACTTTATTTTTGCACTCTACGCGCGTTTCGCTAACCATATTAGCTTCATTAGGAGAAATGATTGACTCATATATACTGAGTATTGTCAATTACAATTTAAAAGGAAAATAACTATATTTAATTTATAGTATAGGTATACAACAATAGAAATAAGTTCTTTATAGGAGGAATATTAATAACAGGTAACTAAATCTTCAAAATTTTAATAGTAACCATAATTACCATCAAAATGGACTTCGATTAGGTGTACTGTCCATTTAACGAACTTATTATCAGAATATTTTACCCTCTGACACACATGGTCTGACAAAATCATATTACAAAAAATTCTTTGGAATCACATTAAAATTTTTGTTATTTTAATAGCACATTTGATTCAATAATCCATTTATATCAGTTATTTCAATAATCCCATTCCCCAGTGGTTTTGTGATCTCAACATGACACTTAATATTTAAACTTTCAAACCCAGCTTATAAGAAAATAAAATATACTGTCTAAAATTTGAAAATAATAAATATGTTGTTATAGGTTCTGTATTCCTTACAATATATTCACAGAAAGATTGGCATGAAAAAGGAGCAATGTAATTTATAGAGAAAAATAGAAAAAAAAGTCACTTTCAGAGTATTAATTGTACTTGCAATTAAACAGTGTTAAATTTATCAGGTTTATTATTAGAAAAGGTGTGTCAAACAATTAATTCAGATGAAGTTATTGAAAACTAGAAGCCTCTTGAGAATACACCTTTTAGAAAAAAATAATATGTTTTATTTATAATTTATCAAATATAAATAGTTTTAAATAACTGAATACTAGTTTACACAAAAATAAATCTTTCTAAAAACCAGAATTTGGAGGAGTATTTATTAATCATAACAAAATTACACAGGCACACAAAAAAAGTTTTTCACTACCGAACAGATCACTATACCTATATGTATTTTTGGGCGCAGAAACCGAATCCGAGTTCAGAATTGAGCAATCACGTCAGGATTTTTAAATAACCAGCCGAACTAAGTTTAGAAATAAATTTCAAGCTTTAATGACCAAATCACTCTACCAATACGAACATTTTATTAAATCAATCAAGGTTCCCTGGAAGGCCGTCTTTTGAGCAAATACGCCTAAACAAAATGTACATTAGTAATGATAATATTGTTTCATGCATATGTATTTTTTTTAAAATGTATTTAAGATAGTGAAAAGTTGTCTTGTGAAAGCAAGCAATAGAGATTTATTAAAATAATCAACAACTCCAACAACTTTAATCGCATACCATGATTTCTATGAAATCATTGTTTCAACTAAAAATAGAGGAACTGCAAAGAAAAATCATTAATGCAGCAACTTAAACTTTGACGGTTAATACTGTTGATGATTACATGTGATGTAAATAAAGCATAATTAAATTTCGTTATGATTTAGAATAGTAGTCTTAGCGCGCCCTGAATGAGTTAGAAATTTCTTATTTGCAAATTTTAGAGCGTAAAAAAGTGTGACTCGAGCAAATAATTTGCTACAATAATTACATGGAATATTGCAATTCTCAACGGCACAACAATAACTTCTTTTCCCCATGATTATATAAATTGTTTCTCAACCTTTTCGATTCTATTCACTTACAAATGTTTTTAATTATCTTTTTCTACAAACTCTCTTTTCCTTCTGTCTTTATATTCATATAAACTGCAGTCACATCAAGAAACGATGGACAATACATTTCCAAAGATACATTCCGAGATCAGATGTAAACACTGAGCGGCCGTTTTGAAAAAGGACCCGTCGACGCACGCGCCGTCAAAATCTTGTCATCAAATTGGAGCTCAGTTTCGCTACTGTACTATGTTTACTGTGGCATAGTTTTTATCATAAAATGTCACTAGGAATTGCCATAATCCCTAGAAACTTGAAATGAGTTCTTACTTCAACTGGAATTCTTAGAAATCGCCTCAAAACGATTATCATGTAAAACTTGGAAATTTGTTCTAATTGGTTTTTAATTTGTGATTTCACCAAAAAGGCTTATCTAAACAATTTTATGATGGGCACTTATTAAGGACGTTTACCTAATATACCTAATTACCTAATATAATAAAAGGGTTTAATTAGGTATTAAATTTTGGCAGTTACACTGAAATTTCTAGTTGGGCAAATAGTTTCTGACGGTAGTGTACTTCTATTTTGATTGTTCTTGTTTTTCCGCTATTTCCCATTTAAACAGAAATAGAAAATAAAAGAGACCGAGACCGGATAACAGAGTAACCTAAAAAAAATGTTGAGTTGAATATAGAACAAGGTTTGAAATAAAAACTATTAAGTTGGCATAAATTTACTTATGGAACAGCAGGTAAATTATTTTATTCACTTTCCTTGCTAAGGGGAAATACTGTATTCGTAAAAAAATTACCGATTCGCAGTTCATGAAAATCATAAAATAACAAGTATTTGTTATCTTATCTCCTATTGTTCAGCTCAAATTTAATTTTATCCGCTGTTAATGGAGCATATAATTTCATGTCATCAGTAAATACCAGGCCAGATTGAAAAAGCAAGGTAAATAATATTTTTTTTGCAAAAACAAAAATTTATTTCTCAACATAACCTTCATTAAGCTCAGTACATTTGGTCCAGCAAGATTCGACGAAAATTTCTTTATCCCACGCTAATTTTCGAGTTTACGAAAAAAAATCATTTGTTGTCAAATCTGGCAAACCGGATGAGTGAAAAACTATTTCGAAGCTCAGCATTTTTGCCACTGCAACGGCTGATGCACTGTAGTCCAGAAATTTAATTTTTCGTTCAAAATTATCTACAGGTCTTAATTTCCAACCGATTTTTGATAATTTTTTTTTGAAATACTCGTAACTAAATTTCCAAAAAATCTCTAGAAGCCGATTTTTGAATTATAGCTAATTTTGGGTTATTTTTCTACCATTTTAATATAATTTTTAGTCATTTTTTCGAAGTTTGCAATATTTGGATGAACAAACCAAAGCAATTTATTTTTCTCAATCCACATAATCCGAAATTTGTTATTTCAAGACCTGAAGCTCGCAAGGTGAATCAACATAGCCATTTTTCAAACATAAATCGCTTTTAACTAAGTTGGCAATGTGGAATCTTTAGCACAATGATACTACTCAGTATATGTCACCACTACACCAAACACTTTATTTTTGTACTCGACGCGCGTTTCGCTAACCATGTTAGCTTCATCAGGAGCGTTGATTGACTAAAGCTAAACTACAAATCTACCCTATTTATACTTAGCCTAACCCTTGAATTACTCAGGCGGAAATAATGACATAGGCAAGGCCATCAGTTCCGGTCAAGTAACCAGTAGAGGGGACTATAAGGAATAGGCCCTCTGTTTTTATTTAAACTACTTTTACATTTTATGATTTCCATACTTTCGTATGCGTTCAACAATCTCCTATCAGATACATTTTTTATTAATCTTAGATTATCTAATGTTACAGTATGATCAGCTTCAAGGGCATGTTTGGCAATGCTAGACTTTTCTGTTCTATTGTATTTTAAGTGTGCTAAGTGTTCTTTAAATCGTGTTTTAATTGACCTTTTAGTTTGCCCAACATACTTTTTGTCATAATCATTACAACTAATTTCATAAATTCCACTTTTCTCACAATTAGGAATCTTATCTTTAGGATTTCCTAAGATATTCCTCAGATTGTCTGATGACTTATAGACTAAGGTGAGACCTACCTTATTAAATACCTTATTGAGTTCCTTGTTATATTTCGGATTATATGGTATGGAGACATACTTGGTGTTATTTTCTTTGCGTGTAAAAAAGGTGGAATTCTGAATATTAAACCTAAACTTATGTCTATTTATTAGCTTATTTACTAAGTCATCGTCATAACCATTAGCTCTAGTTATATTTCTAATACGATTCCTTTCTTTATTAAAGTTTACTCTATTCAGAGGGAAAGTGGCCAAACGATGAACTAAAAAATGTAATGAGGCTAATTTATGTTGTTTGCAATGAAAAGAATTATTAGGAATATATCTATCTGTTACTGTGTCCTTCCTATAGATATCAAATTCTAATCTATTATTATTTTTAATAATTAAAATATTTAGAAAAGGCAATTGTCCTTTGTTCTCAACTTCGTAAGTGAATTTAATGGAATCATACCGGCTATTTAATTTAGAAACAAAATCATCAATATTTGCTTTCTTTGTATCAAAAATCGCGAAAATATCATCCACATACCTATACCATACCCTTGGGAAATATTAGAATTCTTGACTGGCTTCGATTTCAAACTTACTCGTGAATAAATTGGCTATGAAAGGTGATAAGCAATTACCCATAGCTGTTCCTTCTTTCTGAACATAAAATTGATTGTTATAATTTTGTTCCATACGAAGTTTAGATAATGTTAAGTATTCACGAATAATTTCGTCTTCAGTCATTCATTCTAAGTAATTCTTCGAGATATTGTAAAGTTTGTGGAACTGGCACACTTGGGAACAAAGAACTAACATCAAAAGAAATTAAGACTTCACCTTCATTAAGAACTAGATTTTTTGTTTTATTAATGAATTCTAACGAATTCTTCACAGCGAAAGTATTTAATGGTAACTTCTCAAGTTCTTTTGATAACCATTTGGATATTAAATATGTGGGTGATCCGACCGATGAAACAATGGGTCGCATTGCTTTTCCAGGTTTGTGAATTTTGGGTAAGCAATACAATTTTGGTATGGTCCGATTACTCACATTTAATTTAAATTTTAGCGAATCGGATACAAGGTTCTTACATTTTTTTAAAGAATTTTTAACCTCTGATATCATTCTCGGTAATGGATTTCTTATAACCTTTCCATAAGGGCCAGATTCGATAAGATTATCTACGCGTTCAAAGTAATCTTTCTTATCCAATATTATTAAAATTATTTCCAATATAACAATCAATTTTATGTTCAGAAAGAAGGAACAGCTATGGGTAATTGCTTGTCACCTTTCATAGCCAATTTATTCATGAGTAAGTTTGAAATCGAAGCCAGTAAAGAATTCGAATATTTCCTAAGGGTATGGTACAGGTATGTGGATGATATTTTCGCGATTTTTGATACAAAGAAAGCAAATATTGATGATTTTGTTTCTAAATTAAATAGCCGGTATGATTCCATTAAATTCACTCACGAAGTTGAGAACAAACAAACAATTGCCTTTTCTAGATATTTTAATTATTAAAAATAATAATAGATTAGAATTTGATATCTATAGGAAGGGCATAGTAACAGATAGATATATTCCTAATGATTCTTTTCATTGCAAACAACATAAATTAGCTTCATTACATTTTTTAGTTCATCGTTTGGTCACTTTCCCTCTGAATAGAGTAAACTTTAATAAATGGTTATAACGATGACTTAGTAAATAAGCTAATAAATAGACATAAGTTTAGGTTTAATATTCAGAATTCCACCTTTTTTACACGCGAAGAAAATAACACCAAGTATGTCTCCATACCATATAATCCGAAATATAGCAAGGGACTCAATAAGGTATTTAATAAGGTAGGCCTCACCTTAGTCTATGAGTCATCAGACAATCTGAGGAATATCTTAGGAAATCCCAAAGATAAGATTCCTAATTGTGAGAAAAGTGGAATTTATGAAATTAGTTGTAATGATTGTGATAAAAAGTATGTTGGGCAAACTAAAAGGTCAATTAAAACACGATTTAAAGAACATTTAGCATACTTAAAATACAATAGAACAGAAAAGTCTAGCATTGCCGAACATGCAATTGAAGCTGATCATACTGTAACATTAGATAATCTAAGATTAATAAAAATGTATCTGATAGGAGATTGTTGAACGCATACGAAAGTATGGAAATCATAAAATATAAAAGTAGTTTAAATAAAGACAGAGGGCCTATTCCTTATAGTCCCCTCTACTGGTTACTTGACCGGAACTGATGGCCTTGCCTATGTCATTATTTTCGCCTGAGTAATTCAAGGGTTAGGCTAAGTATAAATAGGGTAGATTTGTAGTTTAGCTTTAGTCAATCATCGCTCCTGATGAAGCTAACATGGTTAGCGAAACGCGCGTCGAGTGTAAAAATAAAGTGTTTGGTGGTGATATATACTGAGTAGTGTCGCTTTGGCTTGTTCCAATCAATATTGTAAATCTATCTAAAATGATGATAACACGTAGGCTGAAAAGTTTTTGGTCTGACTCATAGATGTCGCCCTTTTCGAAAAGCCCATATGATTTTTAGGAAGTACCAACCTTCAAACGATACGTGTCAAAATTTCGTGATATTTCGACGATTAGTTTACAAGTTACAGCGATTTTAGTGACGCTACTTTTGACATTTTCAAAACAATAGAAAAAAAACAAATTTCGTGTGTTGATTACCACTGGTTTTTGATGGGAAAAAATACCGTTCAGCAAAGCAATTGCTTGGCCAGTGTTACGGGGACTCTACCCCTAGAAAATCACTCATTATGTACTGGTATGCTGAATTTAAACGCGGTCGTCCAGACACAAATGATGCTGAATGCTCTGGACGCCCAAATGAGGTGGTTACACCGGAAAACATCAAAAAAATCCACGAAATTGTTTTGGATGACCGTAAAGTGAATTAGCGTGAGAGAACTAACACTCATAAACCGTCCCAGTGAAAAAACTATGGCAAAAATTAGAGGGATCAACCATAAACAGTTCCCGAATAAAGTTGGGAAATATTCTCTCCGAAAATTTTTCTGTAACAAAGGGTGTCAGACAGTGCTGCTGTCTGTCTTCTACATTATCCAAAATTTATCTAAATGAGACATTAGAGAGATGGCGAAAAGCATGTGGAGGAATGGGAATACAATTGACCGACGAAACAACGTTTTTGTACACTCTACATTTTGCCGACGATCAGGTGGTTATTGCTCAGGACAAGAAAGACCTTGAATTTATGACAAGGAAACTGTTTGAAAATTAGAAAAATCAGGGTTATATTTATGTATAGGAGGCAAACAGGGAAGCGTTACTCTAAATACCGACACGCAGGCTGAAAAGTTTTTGGTCGGACACATAGATGTCGCCCTTTTCAAAAAATCCATATGGTTTTTAGGAAATACCAACCTTCAAACGATACGTGTCAAAATTTCAATACATTTCGACGATTAGTTTAAAAGTTACAGTGGTTTTAGTGACGCTACTTGATATTTTCAAAACAATGGAAAAAATCGAATTTCGTGTGTTGATTAAACACTGTTTTTGATGGGAAAAAATACCGTTCAGGAAAGAAATTGCTTGGTAAGTGTCACGGGGACTTTGCCCCTAGAAAATCACTCATTATTTACTAGTATGCTGAATTTAAACGCTGTCGTACAGACACAAATGATGCTGAATGCTTTGGATGCCCAAATGAGGTGGTTACACTGGAAAACATCAAAAAATCCACAAAACTGTTTTGGATGACCGTAAAGTGAATTTGCGTGAATAACTAATACCCTAAAGATATCAAAAGAACATGTTGGTCCTATTTTGCATGAACATTTGGGCATGAGAAAGCTCTGTACGAAATGGGTACCGCGTTTGCGGTACCAAAACATGACTAATACCACCAAGCTTTTGAACACTATCACTTTCAAATAGCTATTTTTTTGAACAGTACTTTTCGAGATAAGGCGGAGGAGCAGCGATTTTTAGCAATTTTTTAAAAATAATACAAAGAAAAGTGTGCGCAAGTATTACATTACATAACATATATTTTTGAACTCGTATTTTTACAAGCTTTCATTTGACACCCCACTCGAAGACCTGGTAAAAAAAAAAAAATTTCACCTCTGATTTCATCCCCCCAAAACGAACCCCTTAAGTCAAAATTTAACTTTCAAAACTACACGATTCTAATGAGGCCATCAATTTTTATATTAGTGCCAAATTTGAACTTTCTATGTTAAATAGTTTCGGAGAAAATCGGGTGTGACAGACAGACGGATACCGAACTTATCCGTACGGAACACTAAAAACTATTTGACCGCAAAAATGGTGAGGGTGAATATAATTGGGACAAAGAGTTACTGTTTTAAGCATTTGGCGACCAAGGAATAGGTACCCAGATAAAATAATTTTATTTTGTTTGTTTATAATTAAACAAATATTTAGGTAATAAGTATTTGTTTTTCACTTTTAGCAGTCACACTAGATTCTTAAGATATTATTATGCAAGGTCAGTCAATAAATTTTGAAAGCGGAAATGAAACAAGATGAATTAATAAGTCGAAATATTAAATTAAATTAAATTAAAAATTATTTAGTATAGTCTCCCTTAAGGGGGCAACTTTGATGTTATGTGGTTAAAAATAACGACTCAACCAACCACAAGGTTCATCTGTATCCTCTATCGACCACCAAGTGATACTAACTTTAGAACACTTTTCGCTTCCCTTGCAGACACCATCGATCATTTACAAATTAACTATCCAAATGCCGAAATTGCCATCCTGGGCGACTTTAATGTCCACAACATCAACTGGCTTAAATATTCAAATACTACCGACGAACAAGGTCGTGAAGCCGAATCATTTTCAATCAGTTGTGGCTTAACTCAGCTTATTGATGAACCAACACGGATCCCTGATCGAGACGGACAGTTTGCCAGTCTTCTTGACCTCTTTTTAACCACCAATCCGGAGATTTACACAGTCTGCGTAAATCCGCCGTTAGGTTCTTCCGACCATAAACTACTTTCGACATCGAGTATTCTGCCAATCAATGACAAAGAGGCGCCTAAACCGCGGAAGATTTGGCACTACAAGTCTGCTAAATGGGAAGATCTCATGGAATATTTTCGAACTTTCCCTTGGTTAGACATTTGTTTTCGATCCGACGACCCATCTGACTGCGCCAGGAAGGTTTCCGATGTTATTTTGGCTGGTATGGAAGCTTACATCCCTTTTTCGAAGAAATGCCCTTCCAACGGCAAGCCTTGGTTTGACCGAAAAATGCAAAGAAGCTGTTGCTTCTAAACATCTTGCATACCGACAATGGCGCAAAAATCCTAACACCATAAATCGTAACACATTTGTTCGTGCCAGGAACAGATGCAAAGAAATTATCGACGAAACCAAGGAGGTACACAATCAACGGATTAGGAACAAACTTCCCGCCTGTCTCGGCAATTCAAGGTCCTTTTGGTCGGTCGCTAAGGCAGTTAGTCAAAATTTCACCAAGTCCACCATACCACCACTCACACGGCCAGATAATTCTATTGCAATGACACCTGTTGAGAAAACGAACTTGTTGGCTGAACTCTTTGCTTCACATTCTACTGTCGATTTCCAAGGAAAAACACCACCTACTATTCCCATAGTGCAGTCAAGGATGCCCGATGTTGTCTTCAGACAGCATATCATAAAGCGTATTCTGATGAAGCTAGACACCAAAAAGGCTTCTGGCGCTGACGGAATACCTGCCATAGTTCTTAAAATCTGTGCGAGGGAACTAACACCAGTTTTCTGTAGACTTTTCAACCTATCCTACAGAAAGGGAATATTTCCTTCCTGCTGGAAATGTGCTACAGTTCAGCCGATACCTAAAAAAGGCAAGAAGACCTTGCCAAATAACTACTGACCAATCGCACTGCTTTCAATAATATCGAAAGTCATGGAAAAGGCTATCAATCAGCATCTTCTAAAATATCTTGAAGGATTGAACATTATTAGCGATCACCAATATGGCTTTCGTAAAAATAGATCAACAGGACATCTTCTGACTTATGTAACACATGTTTGGAACAACGCAATTGAACACTTTGGAGATCTCGAGCGGTTGCTCTTGACATATCCAAGGCATTCGACCGTGTTTGGCACGATGGGCTGTTGGCTAAGCTAAGTTCTTATGGTATGTCGGAAAAGTTCTGTTTGTGGCTCTCATGTTTCCTACGAGAGCGTTCTTTACGAGTGGCAGTCGACGGATTTCTTTCTAACACCTTCACTATCAACGCCGGTGTACCCCAAGGCTCCATACTGTCTCCTACTCTCTTTCTCATTTACATTAACGATCTGCTAGAAAAGTCCGAGAATCCAATCTACAGCTTTGCAGATGACAGTACACTTATCTCTTCATTCACTTTGAACGCTCGGACATCGGCTACTCAGACGAATGTCCGCAGACAGCAGGAAGTCATTCAACTTAACAAAGGCCTGGAAGAAATTCTATTTTGGGGTGACAGTAACCAAGTGGAATTTAACGCTACAAAAACCCAGGCGGCAGTTTTTTCTAAAAAAGTTAACGTTGCTGAACCCGACATAGTTATGTCGGGGCACTCCGTTCCTCTAACATCGTCACTCAATTTGTTGGGCGTTAATTTGGGAGCAAATATGTCCTGGCATGAACATGTTGCAGGCATAGCAAGGAGAGCTTCTCAAAAGTTGGGAATATTATTTCGAACCAGAAAGCTTTACACTCCACAACAACTGTTAATTCTTTACAAAGCTCAAATTCGACCAACTATGGAATACTGCTCCCATGTTTGGAGCTCCGCTCCCAAACATACACTGCATTTGTTGGATTCTATTCAGAGAAGAGCTGTTCGTCTGATTGGAGACCCGGAACTGACCGTCGGCCTTGATTCGTTGGAACATCGACATTGGCGACTTGAGCCTATTCTACAAGTACTTTCATGGAAAGTGTTCGAAGGATGTGGCCCGCTTAATTCCTCCCAGATCGGTGCATGTTAGAAGTACACGTCGCGCTAATTCTTCACATCCGTATGAGGTTCAGCTTGTTACTCCTCGTACAACGCTTTTCAAGCAGTCTTTTATATGGAGAACATCATCCCTTTGGAATAATTTGCCCAGGACTGTGTTTCCCACCGAGTACAATCTACAACGATTCAAGAACAACGTGAATCGTTTTCTCCGCACACGTGTCGCTCCTATAGAGCTTTAGGGACTTCCCTGTAGCACGTGTGCTAGACCCATAAAAAAAAAAAAAAGTGCCACTCTAGAAATTTGAAAAAAAAACATTTTTTGGCTTAAATGATGCTTTAGGGACTAAGAAATAAGGTACAAAGGTTTTTGTGAGGGTAAGAAGGTTATAAATGCGTATTTTATCAAGTGCGCCTAATTGTCTCGCAGCGTTCTCCAAATTCTCCCGAGAGTCTTTATGCTTCGTTTAAATGACTGTACCTTTCTAAATATTGAAGGAATCTATTTATCTACAGAATTTAAGTTCATCTAGAATCTATCAACAAAACATCAATTTAAAAGGACAATTATATGACGCAGGCCTCGCAGATTAGAGGTATCCAGAAAATTTACATAACTTTAAAACACGTTTTTCTCAAAACTACATTTTTCAAACTGGCCGGAAACATAACTTCTTTAAATTATCACCGATTTATTTGAAATTTTAACTGTACCTTCAAAATTACATTATCTAGCGAAGTAAATACAGATTTTACAATTTGTTTCGAATTTTTATTTTATAAACGATTTTTTACGTGATTTTTTACCGAAAAATTAAAACACTTTTCAAACATGTACCCTTCAAAAAAACATCAATATTTTTTAATTTTTCTATGTACTACCCGAGAAAATCTTATGTAGAACTCAAAAAACTTTTCACTTTGTTCCAGGTAAAAAATTGGAGGAGAAATCTTTCCGGCCGCAAAGTACTATTTATAAGATGCATCTTCCTTTACTGAGTACTGGTGTCGTCGTTTTGTAAAAAAATTGCTTAAAAATTTGTAAATGTACTTAAGTATGTATAATAAGAGCATTTGAGTAAATTTTGGATTGCGTTCACTATATTTTAAAAAAAATTGTCAAAATCCGACTTTTTTCTTAGCTCTAGAGTGGCATTACCTCTTAATGCTCAATACGATTTTTCCGACGATTTTCCAATTCATTTACCCCATCTCTGAAATCTTCAAAATACCCATCCACGGATGCAATCACCTCATCATTTTTTGAAAAAAACGCTTTCCACTTAGAAATTTTTTGGGGTATGGAAACAGATGGAAGTCAGACGGACCCAGATCTGGTAAATAGGATGGGTGTTCAAACAATTTGTACCTTAATCCGACCAGTTTTGCCGTTGCCAAAGCACCTCTGTAAACAGGTGCATTATCATGATGTTTTTAGGCGACTATGGCCACTTTGGCTGCTTTGGAGCCAAACAACCGTGCTCAGTCCACTGTGGTGTTTGTTGTCCAGGATCATATTGGTAAACCCAAGCCTCATACATAGTTACAGATCGAGGCCCAAAATCAGTTTTATTCTTTGTTAAACGAGCCAAATATTGTTTAGAAAGTTTCTCTCGAGTGCGTTTTTGTTCCCATGTTAGGAAATGTGGCACCCATGTGAATAGCTTTCTCATACCTAAAACATTAGTATAGATCTCATGTACTGGTACATGTGAGATGCCTCTAGCCTCAGCTAAATCATCCACGGTTAATTGACAGTCTTCCATTACTATATCTTGTACTTGCACAAAAGTTTCTTCAGTTGTTGCATTTTTTAGACGTCCTAAACATGGATCATAATTAACACTTGTACGACCACGTTTAAACTCTAGAGTCCATCTATGAACAGTTGGAAATGAAGGAGCAGATTACTTTTTAAAAAAAAAAAAAAATCTCAAAGACGTCTACTTTAACCCCCTGATACAGAATGAATAACTTGACTGTGTTCATATGACAAATGAAGCTTCAAAATGGTGTTAATATTTGGTTCAAGGGATGCTTATTTACTTTACTGATATTATAATTAACTCAGCCTAGATATATATAACAAGGATTTTCTACAGCTGACGCTGCCTTCCTTCTCTCAGCCTTTGATTCCATCCGTTTCTATCTTCCCAGCCTCCACCTGTTAGACCCCTGTCCTCCATAGCCTCGTCCACATCGTCTCTCCACGATCGTCTGGGTCTTCCTCTTTTTCTTCTCCCTATAGGGCTCCGCTCCGTTATTTTCTTTATCCACCTATTATCTTCGCTTCGTCTTATGAGTCTATACCATTTTAATCGTTTTTCTTCAATGGTGTTTATTGCGTTCTCTTTGATGTTCTCTTATTTCTTCATTTGTTATTCTCTCCATACGTGTCACTCTCCAACATCTTCTCCAATACTCCATCTCTACCGCGTTAATTTTAGATTTATTTCTTTTGTTGATCGTCCATGTTTATGACCCGTATGTCATTATGCTTTGTATTATTGATTTGTATATGCGTGTCTTGTTTCTCTTTGTAACGTGCTTGTCCCATAGGATCGAATTTAATTGTCTTATGCATGTTCGTGTTTGTCCTAATCTAGCTTTAATCTCTTCTTCTGATGTTGCGTTTTTTGAAATGACGGTTCCTAGATATTTAAATCTATCGGTTCCTTTGATTATTGTTTCGTTATCTACTTCTAGATTCTCCACGTTTCCCTCCTTTGTTGTTAGATATTCCGTTTTATCAAAGTTTATTGCCAATCCTGCTTTAGTGTATTCTTCGTTCAGTTTTCTTACCATATAACTGAGGTCTTCCTCATCTTGTGCTATGATTACTTCGTCGTCTGCGAAACTTACGAGTATACAAGTAATCTTCTCGTATTGGGACTCCCATTCCACTACATTTTTGCTTGTGTGTTGGGGATGTAGAGCATCCTTGTAATAGGCCTTTTGATGTTTGGAGTCTCTTCCCTATTTTATGTCCTATTTTTATGTTCACTGTGTTGTTTTCGTAGAGAGCTTTTACTGCCTATATTAGTTCTTTGTCAATGCCTAGTTCTTTCATTGCGTTCCATAATCTTTGTCTTGGTACTGAGTCATAGGCCTTTCTTATGTCTATGAAGGCTAGATGAACTTCTCTATTCCTTGCCAGTTTTTTTCCATTGTTTGTTTTATAGTGTACATGTGGTCTATATACATGATTTTCCGGCCGTAAAGCCTGCTTGGTCTTCTCCAATTTTTCCTTTTATATTTTCCTCCATGATATTTTTAATAATTTTTCCATACAAACGTCCCATACTCGATATTATGCTTAGGCCTCTATAATTTGTGCATTTTCTGCGGTCTCCCTTTTTAAATATAGATACTATATAAGCTTTTGACCATTCCTCTGGTATTTTTTCTCTATTTATCGCTCCGTGGAACATGTTTCTCAGCATTCGATGTAATTTATTAGACCCGTACTTAATCATTTCATTTACCACACCCCCAGGCCCTGCAGATTTATTATTTCTGAGTGTTTTTATTGTCTTCTTTACTTCTTCATAGCTTAGTTCTATCTCTTTTATTTCCTTATTCTGTTCTTCTTCAGGGTTCTCTTCTTGGAATTCTTGTCTATCTTCTGTTAGCAGCTTCTTATAATATTCTTCCCACTCGCTTTCTGGGATGTACTCTATATACGTCTTCTCTCTATTGTTAGTCCTTAATGCTTTAATTATTCTCCATGACTCTGTACTTCTAGTTCCTCCTATATACTGTTCTACATGTTCGCACGATTTTTCCCATCTCTCGTTCTTTTCTTTGTTTATCATCTTTCTCGTTTCTGCATTTTTCTCTTTATATTTCTGTAGATCTTCTTCTGATTTTGTATTCAGCCATTTTTCGTATAGTCTTTTTTTCTCCTTTATAGATTCTTTGGTTTTTTCACAGATTCTAATTTTATGTTTCTCATTCTCGTTGTCTTCTTTACCTAATGCTTCTAGGGACGCCTGTTTGATGCATTCTTTTATGTGGTCATACATCTGTTGGAGGTTGTCGTAGTTAAATTCATTTAATTTTTGATCTAATCGTCGTCTATATAGGTCTCTTATCGTTTCGTCTTGCAGTAAGTGTATTTTGTATTTTATTTCTTTGTCTGCTTTTTCTGTTATCTCATTAGTATTTCTGTTTTCTTTATCTAGTGTTTCTTTTTGCTTTATTGTCTTGTACCACGGTACTTTTATATTTGCTATTAATAGTCTATGGTCTGTTCCACATTCTGCCCCTCTCTTTACTTTTACGTCTTTTATTTTGATAGTGGTATCGTTTTTAATTATAATGTAGTCTATTATTGATTTTAAGTTTCGTGTTTCTTGCATCCAGGTATATTTGTGGATGTCTTGTGTTTGTAGAATCCGTTTGTTATTTTAAGGCCATTTAGTTCACACAGCTCTTTTAGTCTCTCTCCGTTGTTGTTAGTAATGTCTTCTCCGAATGGTCCTACGGTATTGTCCTCTGTTTTCCTTCCTGTTCTCCCATTCAGATCTCCCATTATTATTAATTCTTGGTTTTTCTTTACTTTTTGTGTTTCTGTTTCTAGTGTTTCCATGAAATTATCTTTTTCTCTTATAGTGCTGTCTTCTGTTGGGCCGTATACTCCTAATATTACTATGTCTTTTCCCAGCATTGCTATATTTAGTTTTATGATTCTTTCATTGATGGGTTCCCAAGATATTATTTTCTTTTTCCACTTCTTTTTTACTAATATTCCAACTCCGGCCTTTGCTCTTTCTTCCTTCTTTACTCCACTCCAACAATGCATCACTTCATCTATTTAGATGATTAGCCTAGACAAGGATTTTATTTTATTTGAAAAGCAATCACGGTACGGAACACTAATTGCGCAAGTCCAACTTGCACTTAACCGTTTTTTTTAAATACAAGTGTTTCATCACTGCACGATATTAGGCTTTATCTATTTCTACGAAATATATAATAGCGATCCCTTACGATAGCTGCCGACAAACATCTGCACGTTGCATCTGTTTGAAACTTTAAACACAACAATTATAAGAATCCCGCTTACCAACAGTCATGCCGCTTAACATTTCCCGTAGAATTTTACTAAACTTATTAATCCACCCTCGTATATTTGTTATACTAATCGTACAATACAAGCATTTTCAAAATCAATAAAAAATATTAAGATAAGAGTAGGTTTAAGATTACATATTATTTATATAAACCATAATAATTTAAAAACGTCGACTTTTTTTAGTTTCTATCTAATCTACCTAAACAGGTTTTTCACCGCTTTTCCTCACGTTGTGATAATGCAAGTGCCAAAAAATATAGCAGAAAAACTGCTTTGCTCAGTATGTGAAAAACACTTATCGGTGGGACCAATAAAAGTGTATCCAAACAGAGAAGTAAGGTGTGGCAGGTGCAACAACGACAAAGATAACGGAGTGATGATGTCGATATTGTACACATCAATGATAAGAGATGCGTTATTTCCCTGCATAAACAGCTTGGAAGGATGCGACGAACATCTAACAATGTCCGAAATGAAACAACACGAAAAAGAATGTAAAGAAAACAAGTACAGCTGTCCAATATGTGATGGGTTCGAAGGTAGCGTTTATGCCTTGAGCAGACATTGTGACATAATTCATAAAAAAGCCCTGTTAGAATGTACGGGCTTTCACATAGACTTACAAAAAGGAAATCAAGATGTTTGGTTTTTTCACCTTAGGGAGGGTGCACTTTTATTTATCAACTATATATATGAAGGGGATTTACAAGAACTAACGATAGATGTAATAACAGCAGAAAAAAAATATCAAGGTGACATTCTTCAAGATGTAACACTATGCTCAGTGGAGCATCAAACCATGCTAAAGACAAAGAAACAGTTATGTTCAAAATTAGATGCAAACCAACGGAATACGTTTAATATTAATATCCGTGGTTTAAAGTTTGTGAATAATATCATTTTCTGCAAATTCAATATAGTTAAAATACCAAGTCTAATTGTGGATAAAAATAGAAATTTACGGGATAATCGCCATGCAGAAGATGGCTTTAGAGCAAAATTCAAATTTGAAAACATCAGCCAAAGTGAATACGACAAAATACCCGGCTTTCTAGGAGAGTATTTTTGTTTAGGGATGATTTGGAGAGTTTCAAATAATTTTAACTTATCCTCTCCCATCTTGACACTATGTTGGTTTCCGGATGAAAATTTTGGTTTAGTACAGGGAGAGGTTTTCGATATTCTTGTAACTTTCACTTTGTTATCTACGCGACATAATCGATCAGTGTCTGTCACACAAAAACGGGCGATTAAAAAAGGTTTTGAGGGAGTAGTTTGGGAAAATTTAAGTAATATTTTAGGACCAAGAAATCGATACGCTCAAGATGATTCTCTTACTATTGAAGTAAAAGTAAAAATGATACGCCCCGAATAAGGCACAATAGGTAATTGCTTTTAATGTTGTAGCAACTCAATAGACCAACATAAAAAAAAAAAAAAAAATAGTAAAGTGAGGGAGATTCACACACTGAGTGTTTTATACGTAACAAATTATTTTATGTTATTTTAATATGTTTAACTAATTTTAATACTTTTGTACTGTAATCAACTTTATAAATTTTAACAAGGAGTAATATAAATAAAAAGGAAGTACCAAATTCTTGTTTCAGCTTGCGACTAAATTCTTCTTTTAATCGGTGAAAAATAATTTATTTTTCATCTTTTCTTTAGTGTTCCGAAGATTACTTCGGTGTCTGTCTGTCATACCCGATTTTCTCCGAAACTATTTGACATAGAAAGTTAAAATTTGGCACTAATATAGAAATTACTGGCCTCATCAGAGCCGTGCAATTTTGAAAGGTACATTTTGACTTAAGGATTGGTCTGGGGGTGTGAAATCGGAAGTAAAAAAAAAAGATTTTACTAGGTCATCGAGTGGGGCGTCAACTGAAAGCTTGTAAAAACGCGAGTTCAAAAATATATATAATGTAATACTTGTGCACAGTTTTCTTTATATTACTTTTTAAAAATGGCGAAAAATCGCTGTCCCCCCTTTATCTTGAAAAGTACGGATCAAAAAATTCTGGAATATTCTCCACAGGGTGTAGATTGAACGAATATTATCACGAGTACATTACCTTTAATAATCTATTTGGTATATAATGTGACGTGTTCGAAGGTGGTGTTTATGCCTTGAGTAGACATTGTGACATAATTCATAAAAAAGCCCTGTTAGAATGTAGGGGCTTTCGCATAGACTTACAAAAAGGAAATCAAGATGTTTGGTATTTTTATCTTAGGGAAGGTGCACTTTTATGTAGCAACTATATATATGAAGGGGATTTACTAATGATAGATGTAATAATGGCGGAAAATAAATATCAAATTTAATATAGTTAAAATATCAAGTCTAATTGCGGACAAAAAATAGGAATTTACGGGATAATCGCCATGCAGAAGATGGCTTTAGAGCAAAATTCAAACTTGAAAACATCAGCCAAAGTGAATACCACAAAATACCGGGCTTTCTAGGAGAGTATTTATTTGTCATACATGCCTTACAGGTTACAAGACCCAACTACAAGGCCGAAAATACAGATAAGAGCCACTATACATAGAAATGTAATACAATAATAGAGTATTAAGCAGATACAAATTCCAATTACAATAATAATAATAAAAACAATTAGATATGAAAACAATAAGAAAAGAAAGATGCCACAGCCCTCAGTGTTCCAATATTTTACTCATCTTTAACATAGATGTGTTGAAAAAGTCGATGTTTATTTCTTTATTACACATTGAAAAAAGTGGGGAAAATTTTAATATATTTGTTCTTGGAATAGGTAGATAAAAAGTGTTATATTGTCTGCTAGTTATACGCGGCACATTAAAATTTATTTTTGACAGAATAGCGGGAGAATCTATATCATTATTTATAATTTTGAACATAGTCGTCAGTAGCAAGTAACCACGACGAATCTTTAATAACGAACGGCCGTTATCTGCAAGTAGTACCTCATGCGGAAACCCCTGTTGTGGATAGATACCATCTCTTTAAAGCTAATATATTTTAAAAAATTTGCGCTGGACCCTCTCCAGATTATCAGTATGGGTGTCATAGCCTGGAGACCAGACCGTAGCAGCGTATTCCAATTTAGAACGAACATAACAAATATATAAAGTTTTAATTACGTCAGGATTATGAAAGTCACCGGTGCAGCGTGCAATAAAGCCATATGTTTTAAAAGCTTCAGAGATTATGGTGTTTATATGATTTGTAAAAGAAAGTCTTGGATTAAATGTTACGCCCAAGTCCCCGAAGACATCCACACGGGAGATATTACTGTTGTCCAGCAAATAATTATGAATAATCGGTGAGATTTTATTTGAGAAAGACATGATGTTACATTTCTTAATGTTAAGTTGTAAATTGTTTTTTACGCACCATTGGCCAATTATCTGTAAGTCCTTCTGAAGATTTATGCAATCCCGAATACCTCTTACCCTGCTGTATAATTTTACATCATCGGCATAGAGAAAATAACCAACATCTAAACCCCTCCCAATATCATTTATAAAAAGATTAAAAAACAGGGGTCCCAGTACAGATCCCTGGGGAACCCCAGAAGTAGCATCATAAGATCTTGATTTAGAGCCATAAATTTCCACATATTGGTAAGAATGATTATTGTTTAGGGATGATTTGGAGAGTTTCAAATAATTTTAACTTATCCTCTCCCATCTGACACTATGTTGGTTTCCGGATGAAAATTTTGGTTTAGTACAGGGAGAGGCTTTCGATATTCTTGTAACTTTCACCGTGTTATCTACGCGACATAATCGATCAGTGTCTGTCACGCAAAAACGGACGATTAAAAAAGGTTTTGAGGGAGTAGTTTGGGAAAATTTAAGTAATATTTTAGGACCAAGAAATAGATACGTTCAAGATGATTCTCTTACTATTGAAGTAAAAGTAAAAATGATACGCCCCGAATAAGGCACAAAACATAAAAAAAAAATAGTAAAGTGAGGGAGATTCACACACTGAGTGTTTTATACCTAACAAATTATTTTATGTTATTTTAATATGTTTAACTAATTTTAATATTTTTGTACTGTAATCAACTTTATAAATTTTAACAATGAGTTACATAAATAAAAAAGGAGTACCAAATTATTCAATTCTTGTTTCAGTTTGCGACTAAATCCTTCTTTTAATCGGTGAAAAATAATTTAGTTTTCATCGTTTTTTTTTTCAATTAATTCTTCCTTTAAAAAAATGTATTATTTTAGAAACCCCATTTTATAAATTCTCATTTGATATCTTAATATATTCAAGGCGTTCGACCTTATTTAGCATGACGGATTGTGGGCTAAGTTACACTCATTTAGGTCCCTAGGTGGAGGCAGTAAGGCTCTAACACTTCGACTTAGATTGTCCCACAAGTGTTCGATAGGGTTAAGGTCAGGACTTCTTGCTGGCCAAGGTAATGTTGCAATTTCCACGTCCTGGTGGTAATCTTGTACCACTCTAGCGACGTGCGGGCGTGCATTATCGTGCATAAATAAAAATTCTTGTCCGATAAAGGGGGCATATGGTATCACATGTGGTTCTAAAATGTCCGTTATGTATCGATCAGCTGTTAAACGACCTCCCTGAATTATAACCAATTCTGTACGGGCCTCCAAACTAATGCCACCCCACACCATAACAGATCCCCCACCATAGCTTACTGTTTCGACAATGTTGCATTGGGCATATCGCTCGCCAGGACGTCGGTATACTCTTCTACGGCGATCATCACTAAAACGGCAAAATCTACACTCATCGCTGAACAATACATTGCCCCATTCGCGGTCTCCCCAATTTTTGATGTTCTTGTGCAAACTGACGACGCTGCCTTCGATGATCTGCAGTTAGAAGGGGACCAGTTGCGGCTCGATAGGGAGTAACTTCGACTTCTGCCAACCTTCTTCGCACTGTATCTCTACTAATACGGTAATTATACCTGCGGGAAAATTCTTGCTGCAGTGATGTGGTCGTAACAAACCGAGTTCGTATTGCCTGCAATCTCAAAAATCGGTCTTGATTATTTGTTGTCACCCTATGGCGACCTTGTCCAGGTCTTCTTTGATTGCTGTTGGTCTCCCGAAATCGTTCCAGTATCCTGGACACAGTAGATTGTGTCACTCCAAGACGAAGTGCCACTTGAACTTGGGACAAGCCTTCTTCTACAAGCGCTATGGCAACAGCACATTCCTCAGGCGAAAGATTCCTATTTTCACGGGCATTTTAACACTACAAACGTTGAACGTTGCCAATACAAGCGTAGAAGCAAATTTAACACACATAGGCCAAATTGCAATTTTATGGAATTTTGTTTATTTACCATTTGTTCTGTATTGTAAACAAATACTGCTTTTTATCTACTCCATACTTCTATTTTAAATATATCATAAAGATCTGATTAAGAACCATTGGCGTCGCTTTAAAAAATTTCATAAAGTCGATTTTTCGATTTTTAAAATTATGCGTTAATTTTGCGGCGCAGTGTATATTAGAATATGCGAGTATAGTATGGTCACCCTTTTATAATTGTCACAAGCGAACACTTCAATTGATACAAAATAAAATGATGCGTTACATGCATTATAAACAAACCGGTTCATATAACTTTATGATCTCTTCTACACTGTTGCACGAACGCTATGGGATGGTAACCTTAGAGAAACGTAGAAAACAATATTGCATGCTTTACTTGTACAAAGTAATGAATGGTCTCATTGATGACCCGGCATTTCTGTTCAACTTATATTTTAGTGTGCCAACGTACACCACAAGAAATCATAGCACTTTCTATATATCAGATGTAGCCCATAATAACCATCACCTGGGATCTCCATTGAATAATGCTTGCATGCTATACAATGGAATCCAGAATAGTGTATGTAGATTATTATGTAATGTTATTTAAATTAAGTTAATTTAAGTTCTAGTACTTTGTAATTGGGAAGATCTCTGTGATCAATCTGTAAAGTGCAGTAAATAAATAAATAAACAAATATACAAGAGCGTAATACGACCAGTAATGACCATCTGAAACAAGACCCGATACAGGTATAACACAGGATGCTGGATAACTGAAATGAGAATACTTACGAGATGTACAAACAAGACACCGAGGGATAGAGAAAGGAGTGGAGACATAAAACGCACAGGTAATATAGAAAATATCAACCAGTGGATAAGAGGAAGGAAAGTGGAATGGGATCAACACATAGGAAGAATGGCAAACAACAGCATAGTACGGATACCAAGAGACAAGTCACCGAATAAAAGAAGAACAATGGGACGTCCAAGAAAAAGATGGAGCGACGATCTATAGCGCAGGGAACAAAAAAAACAGGCAATAGTGCCTAGCCTATAAGTCGGAAGAAGAAGAAGACTTAATAGGTCAATTCTTTTGGCATATTCGGTTTAAGCACCTCAAAATACATATACAGTGGCGTGCAAAAGTTTCCGGCCAGTGACATTTCGTACTCTAATTTATTTAAAAAAAGACTAATGATTTTTAATCATTATGAGATGTGAGTATGAGATATAGGAAACAAAATAATATAGTAAAATAATATGTTTTATGTTTGTGAATATATTTATTATAATTATTCTTATATTTATATGTGCAAAAGTTTCCGGCCACTTTGTACTACGAGAAAAATTATTAGTCCATATGCTGTATAATAGACTTAAATTATATTTTTATGTTAATATTTTGTAGCAATACCCTTTGCAGCGATAACAGCTGCACAACGATGTGGCATTGACTCAATTAATCGATTAATACAAGCAGGTGAAATTTTATCCCATTCTTCCTTCAATGATTTGAATAATGCGGCTTTATTTGAATTTGTATGTTTTCGAACTTGACGATCTAGCGTTTCCCATAAGTGTTCTATTGGGTTCAAGTTCGGTGATTGAGATGGCCAGCTTAAAACTCTCACATTTGAAGCAGAAAACCACTGTTTTAAGAACTTGGATGTATATTTGAGGTCATTCTCCTGCTAAAATATCCAATTCTGCAGCAATGTTTCTTCAGCATATGATAACAAATTGTTTTCTAAAATGTCCTTGTAAATATCAGCGTTCATATTTCCGTTGATCTCGATCAATGGACCGACTCCTTGTGCAGAGAAAATTCTCCAAACCATCACACTTCCTCTACCGTGTTTTAGAGTAGAAATTTGGTACCGAACATCATTTCTCGTACCAATAGGACGTCGTACATGTTGTCTACCATCGCTTCCAAAAATATTAAATTTAGATTCGTCTGAGAAAGCTACTTTTTTCCAATCTTTGATTGTCCAATTTAGGTGATCTTTGGCAAATTGTAAACGGGCCTTCTTATTCTTTTTACTGATTAATGTTTTTTTAATACCTATACGGGTATAACATTAACTAGGTTTTCATCCTTTAGCTTGCGTGCAATTTCGGCAGCAGTTTTCTTGACATCCGCAGTTGATTTACGTTTAATGATACGATCAACTTTTTTAGACGTTTTTCTTGGTCTTCCACTACGCGGACGATCTTTTTAAACCATATCCACAACGGTATTTTACAATAATATCGTTCATGGTTGATCTACCTATCGTTAATAATGAAGCAATCTCACGAGAAGACTTCCCTTCTTTTGAAAATTTTATTACTCTATCACGAATTTGGATTTGCATATGCCGAGCCATGTTTATGCTCCCACGACCTTTTATGAACTAAATGTGAACATTCAACACGCTATTATTCGTAAATACGTCTTTGAACGTCCTACTGCGTCAATGTATATTATGTGATCGGAAACTTTTGCACTTATAAATATAAGAATAATAAAAATAAATCTATTCATAAACATAAATAATATTTTTTACTATGTCATTTTGTTTCCTATATCTCATACTCACATCTCATAATGATTAAAAATCATTAGTCTTTTTTTTAATAAATTAGAGTACGAAATGTCACTGGCCGGAAACTTTTGTACGCCACTGTAGATATGGTGGTCTGTTCATTTAATTTTTTAATTTACTTACAGAAGTATTTCTGACCATTTTTGAGGTATTTCTTGAGGTTTGTCAAAATGCTGACGAAATGTCACTGGCCCGAAACTTTTGCACGCCACTGTAGATATGGTGGTCTGGTCATTTAATTTTTTAATTTACTTACAGAAGTATTTCTGACGATTTTTGAGGTATTTCTTGAGGTTTGTCAAAATGCTGACGAAATGTCACTGGTCCGAAACTTTTGCACGCCACTGTAGATATGGTGGTCTGGTCATTTAATTTTTTAATTTACTTACAGAAGTATTTCTGACCATTTTTGAGGTATTTCTTGAGGTTTGTCAAAATGCTGACGAAATGTCACTGGCCCGAAACTTTTGCACGCCACTGTAGATATGGTGGTCTGGTCATTTAATTTTTTAATTTACTTTACAGAAGTATTTCTGACCATTCTTGAGGTATATCTTGAGGTTTGTCAAAATACTGACGTGATGGGTGAATTCTGACCTTGCATTCGATTTCACCACCCCAAAATACGTATAGATATGATGGTTTGCCCCTTTACAATTTTAATTTATTTGCAAAAGTAATTTTGGTCATTATCGAGGTGTTGTTATTTGAAAATCCTTGGGTGATGAGTCAATTCAGACGTTGAATTCGTTTTCAGCACACCAAAAAACATATAGTATGGTATCTCACCTTTCAACTACGAAACTTTTTTTGTGGTCCTGTGTTATCTATTTATTTGCAATTAACAAAGATGTCACGATTCATGAAGTAAAGATTTTCACGCCACTGTAGGTGAGCCAGATCTTTAGAAACAACGGCATCTCTGAAAATTAGTCGGAATATACAATATACAGCCTTGGCCACCCCTAATAAACACGTGAAACTCATAAAATATTTAAAAAAATACTAATTGTTTTAACAATACTATAGGCGGCGCTATTAAAAGCTAACTTAAACAATAGACAACCTCTTTTACAGGTCCATAAAACACCTGGCCCACAAAATTGCGATAATGAAGTTTTTTGAAAAATATTTTTAATGTTTTATCAGTCTCTTTTTACTACTTGTAGTGCCAAGAAGCTTCCGCGCGTGTTTTATTTGTGAATTGGACATTCTTATATTTGAGAAATGCCTAAGAAAAGTGAGCTTGGTATCGAAAAACGAATTAAAATTCAAACCCTACATGAAGGTAAGTTCCAAGTAGAAATAGCCAAGTTAGTGAAATGTTCTCGGTGCGTAGTGCAATGTGCTATTAAAAGGTTTGTGGAGACTGGCTCCCATGCCAACAAAATGAGAACGGGCAGAAAACGTAAAACTAATGAGCGACAGGACAGAAAACTTATCCGCGAGTCTATTAAAAATCATCATCTGAGCTCGCTGCAACTCTGTCGGAAGAGATTGGGATGCCGATTAGTTCTTGAACGGCAAGGAGAAGACTGACAGAAGCTGGATTAAGAGGGTGTAAAGCTAGAAAGAAGCCTTGGCTTTCAGAGGCCAATAGGAAGAAACGCTTAGAGTGGGCTCTGAAGCACCAACATTTTAGCGAAGAGGATTGGGCTAATGTTGTATGGTCCGACGTCCAACTTTGAGGTAAGTTCTTATATGATTTATTTTAACAAATAACTACATACAATTACTCTTGATTTAATCCGTTTTAGTTAAAATAATAACTAATTTTTTAATTGAGTATTTTTTCTATTCTTACAGCTATTCGGAACGTCAGGTGTGACATTCGTGAGGCGGCGTGTCGGCGAGGAATACCATCCAGATTGCGTGGTACCTACTGTAAAACATGAAGGAGGCAGCATTATGATCTGGGGCTGCATGGCTGCTAAAGGTGCCGACGAAATGTTCGTTTGTGAAGGCCGCATGAATAACCAAAAGTACATAAATGTACTAGAAATTGTACTGATGCCTTCGCTAACGCGACACTAATTTAGACGACATCAAATTCGAGCAAGATAATGCACCTTGTCATAAATCAGCGGCTATGATGCGCTGGTTTAGAGACAATAACATTGTCTTGTTGGATTGGCTGGCGCAGTCTCCAGATCTAAACCCTATCGACCATTTTTGGGGTATTCTGAAGCGCAAGATACGGGAGTATAGCAAAACATCAAAAGCAGCGCTATAAAGTGCTTTGATGTATGAGTGGGATGCCATAAGTACAACTAAATATACTAGGCTTGTACGCAGCATGCTCCAAAGAATTGCTGCTGTAATTAAAGCTAAGGGCGGACACACCAAATATTAATTTATTTCATAATTTTACCTCCATATACGATTTTACAAAACATACGAGTTTAATTTTTTACCCTGAAACACAAGAAATGAAGTAAATTGTAGGATGCCTAATACTTTTGGCCAAGGCTGTACACAGTTTTATAAATCAGTAGATGAAAGATTAAACGCTATTTTTAAAAGTTCTGAAATAATCTTTATGGAAAATAGTGGAAATATATCATATTCATAAAATTCTAAAACAGTCTACTCTCAAATCAGACGAAATCATTTTCACATTTCTTTCTAAGATCTAATAAAACATTCCACATTCTCATTCTAAGCTACGACTAAATGAAATGATTGATTTTTATGAATTTCTGGAATATTCTTAGTCGCTGAAAGACGGGGTTCTGTTGTCAAACAAGAAATAACCGTTGAACCAAGTTGAACTTGCGCAATTAGTGTTCCGTACGTTGATTGCTTTTGAAATAAAATTTTTTGTTACAGAGGTATAAAATGATCAGTGACTTCACAAAACACACCCCCAAATGGGTTTTCAACAAAGTTTGCTTCTGATTCTTGTTGAAAACTGATGGCCTTGACATCTTTGGTTTTTTTTTTTCGTATACTAGATGAATTATCAAAGTTAATGCACTCGTAAGAAATATTTAGCATAGCACTCCATGATATCTCATCAGGAATAAACATTAATGGAATAAGAATTAACAACATTAGATTGGCAGATAATTCACAGGACCTACAAGTGCTGATGGATAGAGTAACACATGTCATCGAGAATACGGAATAGATATAAATACAAAGAAAACTAAACACAAGATTATAAGCAAAAACTCTGCATTACAAGAATAACTCTATATTAGCAACCAAAAGATTGATAGATTGAATACCTTTTGGTACTTGGGTACCACAGTAAATGAAGAATGGGACTACTCACTGGAGATTCGATGCAGAATAGAAAAAAAGCGAGAGCAGCCTATACAACAATGGCCAAAGTGTGCAGAAATCGTGATCTCAGTTTAAAAATCAAAATAAAACTTCTCATTGCTTCTGTATGGGGCGGAGTCTTGGACTGTAACTACGGCATCATGTAAAAGGTTGGAAGCATTCGAGATAGGGTTCTACAGGCGTGCTAGAACTCTTGAAGATAGACCTGTAAATTGTTAATACAGAAAACTCGAATATCTGGGTCAACATCATGAGAAACGAGGAAAGATAGGGTCTACTTCAACTGATACTGCAGGACAAGTTGGACAGAAGAAGGGGACCAGGCAGGAGACGTGTTTCGTGGCTGAAAAACCTGCGAACATAGTTTTCAACAACAACAACGGGACTATTCCGGGCAGCTGTAAACAAAGTCCTAATAGCCAGGAAGATTGCCAATAACGGGTCGGCACAAGAAGAACAGGAATGCACTCGTGATAATTTTCGTTCAATCTACATCTTATGGAGAATATTCCAGAATTTTTTGAACAATTTTTGTTCGGTACTTTTCGAGATAGGGGAGGAGGACGGGGCTTTTTGGGCATTTTCTTAATAATAATAGAAAGAAAAGTGTGCGAAGGTATGACATTATATATATTTTTCAACTCGTGTTTTCACAAGTTTTCATTTGACACCCCGCTCGATGACTTGGTAATTTTTTTTTTCATTTTCGATTTCACCCCTAAAACTAACCCCTTAAATCAAAATTTAACTTTCTAAACCACACGGTTCTGATTGGGCCATCAATTCCTATATTTGTGCCAAATTTTAACTTTCTGTGTCAAATAGTTTCGCGGAAAATAGGGTGTGACAGACAGACACCGAAGTGATCCCGTAAGTGTTCCGTACGGAACACTAAAAAACTTTTACCTTGTTATCTACTGTACATAATCGACCATATTATTTGAAAGAAAAACAAAAGCATAACACACGACATTTATATAAAGTAGTTTTGGAACATTTAAGTAATATTTTAGAACCAAGAAATGGATATAATCAAAATGATTCTATCATTATGGGAGTAAAAGTTAAAATACACCTACTAGAAGAAAACTAATTTATTAAAATATATTATCAGTTACTTTATACTGATGCTGATACTAATAGGAATGAGAGAATTGTAATTTTAGTGGAAAGCTTATTAACGTGAAATTTTCAAATGTAAAACTGCCCTTATCTCTAGCGACTGTATGTGGATTGTGTTTTGTTGCCAATATTAAAAATATACAGTGGCGTGCAAAAGTTTCTGGCCAGTGAGATTTCGTACTCTAATTTCTTTAAAAAAAGACTAATGATTTTTAATCATTATGGGATGTGAGTATGAGATATAGGAAACAAAATAATATAGTAAAAGAATATTTTTTTATGTTTGTGAATATATTTATTATAATTATTCTTATATTTATATGTGCAAAAGTTTCCGGCCACTTTGTACTACGAGAAAAATTATTAGTCCATATGCTGTATAATAGACTTAAATTATATTTTTATGTTAATATTTTGTAGCAATACCTTTTGCAGCGATAACAGCCGCACAACGATGTGGCATTGACTCAATTAATCGATTAATACAAGCAGGTGAAATTTTATCCCATTATTCCTTCAATGATTTGAATAATGCGGCTTTATTTGAATTTGTATGCTTTCGAACTTGACGATCTAGAGTTTCCCATAAGTGTTCTATAGGGTTCAAGTTCGGTGATTGAGATGGCCAGCTTAAAACTCTCACATTTGAAGCAGAAAACCACTGTTTTAAGAACTTGGATGTATATTTGGGGTCATTCTCCTGCTAAAATATCCAATTCTGCAGCAATGTTTCTTCAGCATATGATAACAAATTGTTTTCTAAAATGTCCTTGTAAATAACAGCGTTCATATTTCCGTTGATCTCGATCAAAGGACCGACTCCTTGTGCAGAGAGAATTCTCCAAACCATCACACTTCCTCTACCGTGTTTTAGAGTAGAAATTTGGCACCGAACATCATTTCTCGTACCAATAGGACGTCGTACATGTTGTCTACCATCGCTTCCAAAAAGATTAAATTTAGATTCGTCTGAGAAAGCTACTTTTTTCCAATCTTTGATTGTCCAATTTAGGTGATCTTTGGCAAATTTTAATCGGGCCTTCTTATTCTTTTTACTGATTAATGGCTTTTTAATTCCTATACGGCCAAAAAGTCTCACATCATGCAGTCTTCGTGTCACAGTACTACGACTAACATTAGCTAGGTTTCCATTCTTTAGCTCGCGTGCAATTTCGGCAGCAGTTTTCTTGACATCCGCAGTTGATTTGCGTTTAATGATACGATCTAATTTTTTAGATGTTTTTCTTGGTCTAATATCGTTCACGGTTGATTTACCTATCGATAATACTGAAGTAATCTTACTCTTTTGAAAATTTTATTACTCTCTCACGAATTTGGATTTGAGTATGCCGAGCCATGTTTATGCTCCTACGACCTTATATGAACTAAATGTAAACATTCAACGAGCTAATATTCGTAAATACGTCTTTGAACGTCCTACTGCGTCAATGTATATTATGTGGCCGGAAACTTTTGCAGATATAAATATAAGAATAATAATAATATATAATCTAAGGAATCGTCTGCCATCAAAAACCGAATATTATTTGTGCAACAGCTTGATCTTATCTTTATTTGATTATGCTGATGTTGTATATGGCGACTCTTTGTCAGCCCAGTATGTTAGATTAGTCCAAAAAATACAAAACTGTCGTATGCGCTTTTCTTTTAACATTCCATTCAGAAATCGAATCACACCCTATTTAAATAACAGCTACATTTTAAATATGGAAAATCGTAGAAGGTGTCACTTGTATAATTTTGACTATCGAATTTTAAAATTTGGACAACCCCAATACCTCAGAGAACAATTTAGTGTTTTTCTGCATCCGCACGATACGAGGAACATTAATTCTTTTAGAGTTCCTCAGCATAGGAAGGCTATCTTTCAAAAGTCCTTTATTTTTGTTGCTGTGCATTTGTGGAATTCTTTGTCACAAGAGGTTAAACAATTATCACCAGGCAAGTTTTCTTCCTATGTAAAACACCAACTTATTAACTAGCAAAAGAATTCTAATTTAACGTAATATTTACCTACTTCTTTATATATAATTTGAAATTCTTTTAGAGGTGGTACCACTTGCCTACCATGTCATATTATGTAAAATTTACTCTGTTTATCCATATACATCTCCCCGCGTCTCCGCCGCCAGTTTCGCTGCGTGCTCGCCGATCCCTCTTCGCGCTCTGCTATTTTTAGAATTTTTTATTCTTAGAATTTTTACAATTAGTTTTTTATTTATTTTTAATGTATATGTTCGTTACAGGGTGGCGCTACACATGCCCAAATAGTGAAGGGCTTGTGGTGTCGGCTATTTATAGTTGCTGTGCCATCCTTTTTGTCGTATTTCGAGCAAATTTAATTTCTGTCACTTTATGAATTTGTAGATATTGGCAAATAAACTGAATTTGAATAATAAATTTATTCACAAACATAAATAATATTCTTTTACTATATTATTTTGTTTCCTATATCTCATACTCATATCTCATAATGATTAAAAGTCATTAGTCTTTTTTTTAATAAATTGGAGTACGAAATGTCACTGGTCGGAAACTTTTGCACGCCACTGTATATAAAAAATTAAATGCATTTTACAACGACAAACAGAAAAAAGCTGAAAAAGAAAACACATACACAACAAAAACATTGATTACAACACTGAAGAATATTGCAAGCTATATAGCGACATATAATCTCTTACATCTGCTTCCTCTTGGAATGCACCTCGCCGTAGTTGTCGTACACCATGGGAAGCACGCCGTTAAAGCGTCAAATTGTTCATAGGTGTCACTAATTACTAAAAAGAATAATTAGAAAGTAACAACCTTGGTAAGCACTGCACTGAATATAATTCATAAAATTCTGAATGGTATAGAGTTCTGAATTCTCGTCAATTTTTATTTTCCAGCAATTTACTAAGTAAATGAGAAACTTAAACGTATATTTCATATAAAACAATGTTAGTTACAATTTTCTACCCACGCCTTAGGTAGGTTTTTTTTTAAAGGGACACATACATAGTAACAAAAAAAATATTTCAAAGAATTCTACATCTTACTAACTTTGTATTCGTTGACGTTACTCACATTCTTCAGATACATCGTTTGAGCAATAGCCCAGTCGGAGGCAAATTTTGATGAAAAGCTCTCATTAAATGTTAACATTCTACATTTTGGTATACAGGTAGTTTTTTGGACGCCTACAATATCGAAAATAAAATGAAAAATTCGGTTTTTCGCAAATATCTCGAAAAATAAAAAAGATATCGAAAAATTAACAGTACCACGTGAAAGAACGGGAAATTTTACAAAAAAATAGGATATAGATTATTTTTTTTTAGTTATCCTAATTTTAAAAAAATATTTAAAATAAAATGGCTGGTTTAACTCGTTCAGGTGTAATGGGAATCATGCTTCCAACCTCATTTATGATTAAATTAACGTTTCTGTATACCGTTAAATATTTTGAAATTGGCTATTAAGGGGTTTCTCGGGGTGCTGATTAAGTATTCGATGAAAAATTTGAATATTCAAAATGGCGGATCCAATATGACGGCCAGAGAGTACGTAATTCATTTAATTTCTTAGAGTAACTTAGAATTTTTTTTTTCAATAACTGTACCTGAATGTTTAAATGAAATATAAATACTTTATACTTAAAGCTTAGATTTGTATCTTTCATTTCCCACCTTTAAATATATTTTTTTATTTTAAATTTAAGTTGTATGATTAATAATAAACAAAAAATACGTTTATCATGAACACTTTTTTAAGAACAAAATTACAAAAAAGAAAACTTTTTTATATGTTTTTAATGACTTTCTAATATTAAGTATACTTTTAACTGTAACTAAAAAAAATTGTCCGACTTTTTTTGACCATTTCGTACTGCTTTGAACGTAAAATTGCCGACGGTGCACAACAGCAGGCAAATTCTCATATTTTAAAACTCTTCTTCTTCTTCTTCCTACGTTAGGACCATGTCCTGTGTTCACTTCAAAGGTTTCCCAGAAACAATTGCGATGATGAAGACCAGCTCTCATACCATCTTATTGGTGGTCTTCCAAGCGGTCGAGGTGTGTTTAGTCGCTTCTCTTTTGCAACCTTAGCCAACCGGTCATTTGGCATTCTGTCCACATGGTCTCTCCATTCTCTTCTATTCCTTGCCCATCTCACCACATCCTGTATTTCGCACATTTCCCTTATTTCTTCACATCTCTTCCGGTCAAATAAGGTATGTCCTGTTATCGATCTAAGTGTTAGCATTTCTGTTGTTCTTAGGAGTCGTTTTGTTATTGTATTATCCGCTCTGGTTTCTATCGCGTACGTCATGATCGGTCTTACGCATGTTTTGTATATTCTTACTTTACTCCTGGTGCTCATATATTTGTTTCTCCAAATTATATCTCTTAAGTATCCTGATATTAATGATGCCTTTGTTGTTTGAGTTTTTACTTCCTCCTTAAGGTTCCTGGTACTTGTTATGTTTGCCCCTAGATATTTGAAGGACATCACTTGTTCTACACTCTGATTATAAATCGCGAGTTTGCATCTTTTCGGTTTTCTAGATATTGTAAGGGATTTTGTTTTCTTTACAGATATTTGCATATTAAACACTTTTGCTGTTTGTTGGAACTTATGTAGGAGTCTTTGTAAGTTATCTTCGTCTTCTGATATGATTACTGCATCATCGGCGTAGCATATTATTTTTATTTCTTTGTCTCGCAATCGATATCCTCTTCCAGTTTTCTTTACTTCGTTTATAATTTCATCCATTATGATGTTAAATAAGATTGGGCTTAGGCTATCTCCTTGTCTGATTCCGGTCGTCATAGGTATTTTATTGCTTAATTTATTTGCCACTCTTACATATGTGTGGTTGTTGATGTTCAATTCTTCGATAGTTTTTATTAAATTCGGGTGAATTCCCCTTTTTAGTAGGGTTATGGCATCAGTTAACCGTACCCTATCGAATACTTGGGTAAGATCAATGAAACACATAAAAGTTATCTTATTAAACTCTATGGCTTTTTCGGTAATTTGGCGGATTATAAATATGGCGTCTATAGTAGACCTGTTCTTTCTGAACCCTTGCTGTTCTTCACAGATTCCGGTTAACATTATTTCTTCTGCTAAAATTTTAGTGAACAATTATAGTACCGCACTCATTAAGCTGATAGCTCGATAGTTTTTTGGATCTGTCCTTTCTCCTTTTTTGAAAATTGGTATCAAGATGCTTTCTTTCCATTCGGATGGTATAATCTTGGCTGTGAGTATTTTGTTAAAGAAAATCTGTAATTCTTCTAGTAATTTATCATCTCCATATTTGATCATTTCGTTCTTAATTTCGTCCATGCCCGGGGCTTTTCTGTTTTTTAGTTTCGCTGCCATGTGCTATATTTGATTCAAGGAAATGGTCCTATTTGGTTGGGCAACATTTTCATCTTCATGCTGTATTTCCTGTGTTAATGAATTGGTTTCTGATGGATTATAGAGTTTTTCGAAATATCTTTCCCATTCTTTCACCGTAATTTTTGTATTTTGTATATACTCATTTATTGTTTTTTTTTTCTATTTGTCAGCAGATTCCATATTTTTTTTTGGTCCTCCGTACAGATCATGTTCCATATCGTTCGAAAATTTCTCCCAGTGCTCTCTTTTGATTCTCTGGATATTCTCGTTAACCCTGTTTCTTACATTTTTATAATCATTGTATGTTATAGCATTGGATCTGTATTGTAGGTACGATTTTCTTTTTTTCTTCAGCTAATGTCTTAACTTCTTGTTTGAACCAAGGCTTTGTGTTTGGTTTTCCCCCTTTCTTTATAGTCCTTCTTCTAAATGCTTCTTCTGCTGCTTCTAGCATATTAGTTTTTAGTTTTGTCCATGCCGTTTCTATGTCATTGGACTCTCGAATATCATTTGTGGTTATTTTTTCTGTTAACCTTTGTTGATATAGATATTTGGTTGAGTCGTCGGATAGAGATTCTATATTGATTTTGCTTATTTGTTCGACGGGTTCGCTACGAAGTCGTTGCATGGTTGTTCGTATTTTTGCTATTACAAGATGGTGATTCGTTCCAGCATTGGCGGAAACTAAAGTTCTCACGGCCTGTATTCTTGTTGGATGAATATTTCTATTTGTGATTACGTAATCAATTGTTGATCTTTGTCCACGTGTATTTTTTAAAACTCAATTTTTAAATAACACAGACAATGTGAATATTTTTAATTATTCTTATATTCAAACTTATGGTATAATAATGATATATACACAAAGGTTTTTTTTTCAATACTATATTTTACTAAATATTTATAATTGACTTTATGCCTGCTAAAATCATGCAAACAAAAATTTCGTTTTACGAGGCTGGTTTGAATAGTCCGTGCAAAAAATTAAAACTACTTATGTGTTTGGGGTAAACCTTTTTTATTTTTCGACATACTCTCCTTTTAGGCTTATACACTTCGTCCAACGATGTTCTAGTTTGTTGATCCCTTCCGAATAATAGGATTTGTCCAAGTCTGCAAAATATCCATTAGTGTCTGCAATTACCTCCTCGTTTGAATAAAATCTTTGTCCCGCCAGCCATTTCTTCAAATTGGGGAACAAATAGTAGTCCGAGGGAGCCAAGTCTGGAGAATAGGGGGGATGTGAAACGAGTTGGAATCCTATTTCCATTAATTTTGCGACCACAACTGCTGAGGTGTGTGCTGGTGCGTTGTCGTGATGGAAAAGGACTTTCTTGTGGGCCAATCGCGGGCGTTTTTCTTGCAGCTCGGTTTTCAAACGGTCCAATAACGATGAATAATATTCACCTGTAATAGTTTTACCCTTTTCTAGATAGTCGATGAGGATTATCCCTTGCGAATCCCAAAAGACAGTCGCCATAACCTTTCCGGCCGAAGGAACGGTCTTCGCCTTTTTTGGTGCAGATTCCCCCTTGGTAACCCATTGTTTAGATTGTTGTTTGGTCTCAGGAGTATAGTAATGTATCCATGTTTCATCCACAGTGACGAAACGACGCTTAAAGTCCTCCGGATTCTTCTGGAACAGCTGCAAACCATCCTTGCAACACTTCACACGATTCCGTTTTTGGTCAAGCGTGAGCAATCGCGGCACCCATCTTGCGGATAGCTTTCTCATGTCCAAATGTTTATGCAAAATATTATGTACCCGTTCAGTCGAGATGCCCACAGCACTAGCAATCTCACGCACCTTAACTCTTCTGTCATCCATCACCATATCATGGATTTGATCAATGATTTCTGGAGTCGTAACCTCCACAGGCCGTCCAGAACGTTCAGCGTCACTTGTGCCTATATGGCCAGTCCGAAAATTTTGAAACCACTTATAAACTGTTCTAATCGAAGGTGCAGAGTCACCATAATGTTTATCAAGCTTTTCTTTAGTCTCCTGAGGCGTTTTGCCTTTCATAAAGTAATGTTTAATCACCACACGAAATTCTTTTTCGTCCATTTCTTGAAAATCACTCGACTTCCTTGATTCACACGAATGCCAAACACAAAGAAATAGACCAATATGGCTGAAACTTGGTATGCGTTCATTCAAGAGGTGCTACTAACTAAACATGACCTCGATACGCGCCGGTGGTGCCATCTCTCGGACTTTGCACGGACTTTTCAAACCAGCCTCGTACAAATTATAAAGCAATAAAAATAAAAACTATTCGTATCATCGGAAAGCTAAAAGTCTACTGCTCAAAAAGCTATCTTTTATTTTTCTTTTACATTTTGAAAACAAATAATATCGATTAACCTTCGAGCGGTGCGTATAGACTTTTAAATTAACCCGTTTGGCGCGCTACACTTTGTGAATCACCTAACGGAATTTTTAATAAATTCTCATACTAATAAAAAAAATCTGGAAAAAAAAAATCTATATAGCGTTTTTTTTTGTAAAATTTCCCGCTTTTTCACGTGGTGCTATTAATTTTTCGATATCTTTTTTATTTTTCAAGATATCATCGAAAAACCGAATTTTTTATTTTATTTTGGATTTTGTGGGCTTAGCGAAAATCAAACTTTAGTAAACGTTTTTTTTATCGTATTCTACATCCAAAAAATTACCTGAGTGCCAAAATACAGCCTGTTGACATTAACTGAGAGCTCAAAACCCCTGCCGACTGGGCTGTAATCAATATGTGGAATTCAAGTTCAAGCAATGCAAGTCCCAGAAGAAAGTTTTATTCTTGTAAAATTACTATAAAATATCATAATAAAGTTTGCTCTTCTCGATAGGAATAAGACGTTTTGCTTAATAATTCTGAAAGGAGAAAGAGAAGATATTTGGAGAAAACATTATATCAGATTAATCCAAACAATCTCTTATGTGAGCGTTTACTTTTTATGTAGAGACGCGAATATATTTTTTACCTGTTTCATTTCCCGGTTCCTTGGTTAGGGCATCGACTGTCCTCTCATTACTTTTTCCTCCTAGTCAGTGACCGGACTGAATCGAGTCCGCGTCAAGCAGAGACCTACTCTCTCACTAGGTACCTTTCCTTCAAATTTAGATCTGTCCAAACGACTTCGCGGAACGTTCAACTGGCAATGCTGAACTGTTGCTGTGTCGCAGCACCAACCGGATGTGCAAGTACCGGTACAGTTGGTCGTTTCTCATGAAACATGGGGCGTTTGTTATGATTCATAGGGTCTTATTCTGCATGGTTTGTAAGGACCTGTTGCGTGTCTGCAACATGTGGGTCCATGTCTGACAACCGTTCAGTAGCATCTTGTAGATGATCATTTTGTTTCGTGGTAGTATGCGGAAAAGGTTCAGCAGTGTGGTGCCTCCAAGTGAAAAAAAACTCCGGGAAGAGTAACTGTCGACTTGGAGGGAGACGGGACTAAGAAGCGTGTGCGATTTGAACAAAAATTATGAAGTTTCCAACTAATTGGTTATAAGAATACAACTGGAAATCTGCAATCTTATTTGATTTTTGCGAGGAGCCACAGCGAGCGCGATGATTTCTGTAGCCCATAAACAAATATTTAAAATTTTTCACTACCTTAATGTACAATCCAATCTGTGATTGGCTTAAAATTCATATGACGTCATATATAATTACAGGTTTCTGCTTTCTACATGCTTTCCGAAAAAAAACCACATGCGGAAGCTTACACATGTTAACGCTAGATGGCGCAGATAGTACACTTACAATTTCCCCCCCAAAATGAAAAGTTAGGCTAGGGACACTTTTTGCTACCCAAGTTGGCCTCAAACATCTACTAAACGTTATTGTTTTGTGATAGGTAACCTTTGCAAAAGTTTACTAAAGACTTGCCTCGAATTGCTCAATAAAATTTAAAAATTTTATCGCATTATTATTTATTTACTTATGGGTAACACATCTCATAACGAAAATTTTTAAAAAATGTACTGTATAAGTTGAAAACTAATGTTATACTTATTATAGGCTTTAAAACTGGACTAAAGATAAATTAATAGATCAATAAATTACTGGGTAGTGATCATGCTGATAGCGTTTCATTTCAGGCAAAACATGAAACACAACTGCTCCATTACCCTGAAGAAGATGCAAGTCTATGGAATATAATGTTTATTTTTTCTAAACGACATAGAACAAGCCGACACCCTTCTTTAAATTTATTTCGCTTGTAGTTGTTAGGTATACAGGGTGCGTCACCAAAACCCGGACAAATCAAGCAAGTTTTTAAGAGCGCGGTTTTGTCCTGGCATCTTCAGAGAGCATCTGTCATATCTTAATTGTGTCGGAATGGTGTCGAACATCCTTTTCGACAATTCTATGCGTTGCTATTGCTTACACCCACAATCGAAGCTAATTTTCGTAATGATTGCCCTGGGTCCCCTGAAATCAGCACTCAAGTCCTTTTGATAACTTCAGGGGTCCTCGCAGTACGTTCTTTAAAGTGGCGCTTCCTCGCCGGCCTACTGGAATCTTTGTTGGACTGTTCTTGAACCTTGTACTTGGCTACATCATAAATAGTTGATCTAGAGTATCCGAAAAACCAAATTATTTCCGGTGCTGACCGGTCGGCGCGAAAGCTTTCGATGATCGCGGCTCTTCGACTATACTCGGCACCTGCTTTCGACATGGCGACAATTTTGAGACTAACACTATTGACTTCGGTCAGTTTGCTACTCGGACGCCAACGACGAGCTCTGGCGGAAGAATAATATGGCGGTAGATTTCAATTGAAATTCGTCCGGATTTTTGCGACGCACCCTGTATTCATTTCCATAGTTACTTATAATTCGAGTATCTTTTCTGAGATGGGGCGATTGACTCTGACGTTGCGAGCTGCCAACGGAACAGCATTTACTAGATGTGGCTGTTATTCGCCTATCAAATTTTCCACAATGATTTACAACAAAATTATAGCACGGGATTGTGAACGGCATGCCTATGGGTCCATTTGTAATATGTGAATAAATGACTCATCATTTAGGTGTGATTATTTAATTATTGAATCTTCTGACAGATAGGTAGGCCGAAAAGGGCCAATTTCTTGGTCCCTAAAATCAACAGACGGCAAGCCCTGTAATTCCGATCTATGTGGGAAACATTTCAATAAGATTTATTATTGTTACTAGCGATAGTTAATAAATAGCGTAACAATTCATAACAGTTTATGATTTTTACATCTCCCCAATTAATATAACAGCTAAAGTTTGAAATATAAACTTACTTGCATTGGATACTTCCTTAACATATTGCATAGCAATTCTCTTTAAGTAATCCGCATGTTCTTCCGCTACAAAAAATCCCATAAAATTCGGCGAAGTGTAACTCTCCAACTTGAGCGATTCGTTTAGGACTGCGCCCTGTCTTTCCATCACTGTCTTAAGACTTTGTGCTAAATGTGGAGCATCTTCGTCTGGTGCCTAACAATAAATTTTACGTATAAGTGTAAAAGTAAAAAAAAAATAAATATAATCAAATAAAATCAAAAAAAAAACTCAAACGTAATGTGTATAAAATATGTTTTTTTTTTTTAAATTGGGACATATTTTTTGCCACTGCGATAATTCTCGGCAACATCTCGATTATTTACCTCTAAATGCCGAAAAGTGCTACAAGATGACGTACGCTAATAAAAAGACCCTAACTCAATCTGACTATTATATAAATCTTGAGATATTGAAGGATTTAAAATCCATCAGGGACCTTGACCTAGTTTTTGACGAGCGCCTATCGTTTTCGGAACACATAAATCAGGTTTACAAGAGCGCAATGCAAACCCTGGGATTCATATTTAGAAACTCTTGTGATTGATACAATTAAATCTCTGTACTTTGCATATGTTCGATCAAAATTAGAATAAGCAGCATTAGTGTGGCATCCTATACACTCAAAGTACACTTCCCAAATAGAAGGGGTGTACCCGAATGCAGCTTCAGATCCAAATATACACCCAAAAATCTCACCTCACTCACTCTGTCATTCAAGTCATCATACACTTTTCTCAAAGAAAAACAACTCGTTTGGTTTTGCCGTTATTCATCTGTGTCTATTTACATCAAACCACTGTTTAACCCTCTCTTTTGCCGCCAAGGAACCTTCAAGGGATTGCTCAATTGTATTAGCGGCGAATGCCTCCGTGGTGTCGTCAGCAAAAAGCGTGTACTTAGCTGCATTGTTGATATTTGGCAGGCCATTAATATATATCAAAAAAAGTATTGGACCCAGCACTGAGCCTTGGGAAACTCCTCCACACTCTCTGTTGACGACATCTCAGAGACCCTCACAGTTTGGGTTATGTCTCTTAAGTATGATTCAATAAGCGCCATGCTCTCGCAAGAAAAGTTGTATCCATTGAGCTTTTGTATTAAGATCCGTGATTAACACAGTCAAAGGTTTGGTTAAATCACATAGAAGGACTATGTTATATTGCAGTCTGTGAAATGATTCAGTAATATGGGAAACAAGATCCAAAATACCCAAGACAGTACTTTTATTTTTCCTAAACCCAACCTGACTTTAAGAGAAGCAGGAACAGAAAAAGTCATCTTTTTTCTTCGCTAAATGTGGCCCTTTTTTTTTTGATTTCACCAGTCAAATGGCTCAATAATCCAACGTCATAGTCTCTGGTGATTGTTCGCCCCTTCTCAAAATAGTCAATCCGTATTATTTCATGAGCACCCCAAAACATACTTGCCAACCCCTTTCCAGCTGATGTTTGTCTTTTTGGACTCTTTGGACTCTTTGGACGGCTTTCATGCGGTTCTAGCCACTCTGCGGATTGCCTGTAGGACTTAGGAGTGTAGTGGTGGAATCGCATTTCATCTATTGTTCTGAATCCTCGCTACGTTGTTGTTTATGATCATTCATGATAGTGCGTGGCACCCATCTGGCACACAGCTCTTTCATATGCAAATATTAATGCAAAATATGCTTCACGCATTCTTTTGATATCTTTACGGTGTCAGCTATCCCTCTCACTTTCACTTTGCGGTCATTCAGAACACTATGGGGAGTGACATGATCGGTGCTTGTATGCAGTTCACTAAACCACTGACATATAGCTGTTTTCGACGGAGTAGATGTGCCATAATACTTCTCAAGCCGTTCTTGGGTTCCGGCTGTATTTTTTCCCATGAAAAAGCAATGTTTTAATTAACACACGAAATTCTTTTTGTTACATCGTTTTTACAAACCTCAAAAGTAGCATCACTCAAACAGATGTAACTTACAAACTAATGGACAAAATGTCATGAAAATTTTACACAAGTCTTCTGAGAGTTGACACTAACTGAAAATCATTTATTTTTTGTTTGTGCTGCCCTCTCGGAAAGTCTCGGGACTTTTCACCCCATGTAGTAATAGCCAAAGTGGTAGCTGTTTACAAAAAAGGTGACAAAGAAGACATAGTCCACTGGAGATTTGTTTTCTTATTGTCCGAATTTTCTTAAGATTTCTGAAAGGATTATCGATTTAAGACTTTTAAATTATTATATTTTCAATAATATATTCTTTGTGGGACAACAGGGTTACAATTACAACTTTATTTCACTTTTTAAACTACATCATCAAATAAATAGATCAAAAGAACAAGGTTTAACTTACTTTAAAAAATGAAACCAGCGTTACATGTGGCGTAAAATTGTGGGCCCCATTCCACCCGCACAAACTGAACGACTTAGACCAAAACGATTGAAGCTGCTCAAAAAACGGCCCTGTAGGGCATACATACAAAATATATTCTCTAGGTGAGTTGTCATCTAACAAGGGATCGTTTACGTGCGCTAGAAGCCAGTCTGATGCTAGTTGAACACCTCGGTTGCCTGTAGCTGCAAGGGCTTTTTCACTAAAAAAAAAAGAAATCAGTAGGTAGTTACATACTTGTGACTTTGAAGTCTCAAAATAGAACAACTTAAATCCGTTTTGCGTGAAATTTTTGTTATATAATTAACATTTTCTTAGTATTGCCCTGACTTGAAGTATTACTCTATATCAGTGGTTCGCAACCAGCCTTTTTTAATCGCGAACTTTTTTAATTTTTTAAAAATGTTCGCGACCCCCCTTTTCCCATTCGCCATATTGGATCAATAAAATAAGAAATAAAAAGGGTTTGACAAAATATATTTTAGGACCTAACAGTGATATTGCACACTGTGGCTTCTCTATGCCGTTATTAATAACAGTTGAAAATCCAATTTTTAATAGTTCTCCAAATATTTTATTTTTTTCTCCATGATGTCGATATCTGGAAAATAAAATACTTCAAAATAACTTAAAAAAAATGTTTAAAAATGTTGAATTATTTAATGTTTTTTGCTTACCAAATCGGTAAACAATAGAAGAGTTTGTGCCTTTCGAAGACGAATTGTGACGGTCTATCCTAGTATTGTACTGTTTTTCGGATCAAACAAGACATTAACTAACAACGAACTATTCCTATACAAACGACAAAAAGAACACTGTAAAGATTTAACATTAGGTAACCAGTCTACTGAGCGCAACAGTTTATCTGTACAGGATGAGCCAACAATAGAGTAAAGTACATTATCTCATTTGTTTCGGGAATGACGAAAAAATGTTAAATACAATAGTTTTAGGGAATGTTTCTGCCAAAAGACAATTTTTTCCCGTCCCGTCCAGTATATAAACCATATCAATTAATTCATTTTTAAGAAAATCTATAACCATTACTTTTATACGTCACTTACTACACAAATTAAACTATTTTTACTTGCTTAATATGGTAGACATGCCAAAATTTGACAATGCCTAGATTTTCGTTTTGTTTTGGTAACTATGATGTTACAGCGTAAGTGTATTAAAAACAAAGGTAAAAATTGAAAAATTCAAAATAAATCGAAAACTATTAGAAATAGGTATATGACATACTTAATAAAAGTTGGAGGGTTTTGTAAAATCTATCAGAAAAAATTTAGATTTTTTAATTTATAATAGACAAAATGCATAACTTTATTTTGAACATCCTATAGCATCTGACTCAAATTTCTTTACATATATCTATTTTTCATTTCTATAGAACGCTCGTACCAATTATGAGTATTCTACCTTCAGAAACAATGGCGCTACTGGCAATTTTTTACAAAACTGAAAATATTGAAATATTAGAAAAACCTTTAGGTATATAACAGTATTAATAAATAACTTTATAAAATTTTACGCAGAATTTAAAAATAAATTAGAAAATACGATGATCCATTTAAAAAAACATGTTATATCGATCACACTTTTCTGAAGTACCCTGCATACTCAAAAATAATTTTAAACTGTGCACCTTAACATTCACTAAAACTATTGTGTTTAATATTTTTTCCTCATTCCCGAAACAAATAAGATAATGAACTTTACTCTATCGCTGACTCACCCTGTACACACTCGCGGCTGAGGTGCGTGCGCCAGCGGTCCACTGATTACGTCGCATATCTCGTGTGTTGCCAAGCATAAATAAATTATTAACATTTTAACACCTACCTTTAAATTTTAAAATTTAATTTTGGTCTTTAAAATTGGTAACTGGCGACCTCTTGTGACTCGCGACCCAGCGGTTGAGGACCAACATTCTACATGATAATTAACTCAATGTAAGTGTTCGATCACCAATTAATGAGCAGCTAGGGACAGCACAATCAACAGAAGTGGTGGGGGACACAATAATCAATATAAGAAGTACCCGGTCTCCCTAACCAAAACCAGGTATCAGGCTAATTTGGCCAGATACTGAGTTTGGTCAGATATTTTATTACCCGGCAAGGTACCCAGCCAAATTTTTTGAGTGAAATAAACCCAAATTAAAAGTAACATTTATATCAAAATATGCACAAGAGAAACATTCTAAACATAACAACAACAACAATCCAGAACTATTTATATCAGTACAATACTTGTACATAATTGAGGCACCGGATTGCAGAACTGCCTCTATGTGTAACTGTAATTCTTGTTTGTCTCATATCCGCGCTTTTAATGTGTTCTTGTAAACTAACACCTAATATCTGTCTTTCCATGGTCCGTTGAGTACATTGGAGTCGACAAAGACTATTTTTTATGGTTTCCAGCCCATACATACTTACTGGAAGTATGTAGCTCTCATATACTTTTCTTTTTAAGGTCATGGGGATATGTCTGTTTTTGTAGAATGAATCCCAGTTTTTGAAATGCAAGCCAGCTGAGACCAATTGGCATTGATATTTCCACTATTTGATTGTCCTTATCTAATCTAAACTTATATCACAAGAATATATGTTCTTCCACTTTCTCAATCTCTTCCATGCCAATCTTAATTTTTGTGTTTTGTATCTTCGCTAATGACTATATCATGTGCAAATCGCAAGTGGTGTAAATATATGCCATCGATTTTAATTCCCTACTCTTCCCACTCAAGACTTTTAAATACATCCTCCAAGGCCAGGGGAAACAATTTTGGAAAAATTGCGTCGCCTTGCTTAATAGCATTCTTGATCATGAATTTTGTTTTTTGATCCTCATCTAATTTAACCGTTAATGTTGCAGTGCATGTACTTCATTAATAAAGATTTGAATGGGAATTTTTTTTTTTGGAATTTTGTTGACACTGTACGTCGATAAAGTAGTAAATCCCAAAAGTACAAGCAAGCTCTTTTTATCGAAAGAGTATAATTTAACGAGATATATAGTATTAAAAACTTCTAGTTCCAGCCTATTGTGCTAAGTTTTATACTAAATATTTATTTTTAATTTTTTTCTTCCATATTTTCTTAAACCTATAAGAACGTTACGCCCGCTAACTTAAATTAAACATTTCTTTTAAATTGGAATGGACGTTAATTTACATATTAGAACAGTTCAATACTTACGCTCTGTGTTTGGGAAATCCCATCTGTAATAAAATTTGTAAAGGAGTGAGATTCTGTTTTGAGATTTTTGTTGGTGTAGGATTCCTTCTTGGAGGTAGAGAAGCCATCATTTAAACTAATTAAAATACCGAATACCTTTAATTATTTACAAGTATTTCCATATTTGAACTCTGACATTTAAAATGACAACAATCAGATGTAAACATAAAATCTAGGGAGTTTTTCGAATATATTATTGATTCCCTGCTAATGGTATTTGAATCTGTCCTAGTTCACAACAGTTCTTGTTGCTATGATGAAGTGGCCGAGAATTAGATAGTGTTGGCCATATTCTCCTCTTAAGAAGAATCATTTATTCTGTAATGTCATAAATCGTTTCGTTTTGTGCCGGAAAATTATTTTCTTTTTTACTGTTTTTCTTAAGTTTTTCGCGATGGCAGGAGTTTTATTCGAAGATATCTTCAATGTTAAAGATATAGATCCAGAGGGAAAGAAATTCGATCGTGGTAAGTTAATTATTTATTGATTTTTTGAATTACATCTGCGTAGTTTATTTGCTGAGGTTATGTTGCTTTGTTTTGAATAATGTACACATTTTTATTAACAATTTTTATTGTTTTTTTAATTGTTAAAAAAGGCTTTTTCTCTCTACCTACGGTATTTTATATTGAACTTCAATTAGATACATATTAATACTTATTAGATTACGTCTAATAGATTAAAAGCTTATATTGAAAAGATTCATTTAAGACGTTGCCTTCGCATTTAAAACACCCCTGACAAAATGTCCTATGAGAACTTATTTTTTATAAATATGATACAAATTGTAAAATAATTAGTATTCTTTTGGACTAGTATTAAACTCCAAAGAGCCGTTAAACAAGATATCTTGTTGGCCAAACTCTGCGTACTATGCAATTAGGGTGTTTTCTAACCAACCCTTTAAACCCTATGGTTTAAATGATTGACTACATTATTGTAGTCAAAACAATATATTATGAAAATGTATTGCCAATTCTAAAATACAGGATTATTATATGAAGTTTATTTGATACTGAACATATATATTTATTATACCACTGATATTACGAACAATGTTGCGATTAATGTTTAAAGCAATTTACATATATGAATGCATAATATATAGTTAGATTAGATTTCTAGAACTCACGACACCTTAGAAAATTATATTTTTTATATATACATATATATATATATATATATATATATATATATATATATATATATATATATATATATATATATATATATATATATATTAGCAGTTTTTTTGTCATTACGGGGTTACGCCACTTTCGCGCTTGGAAAAGTAGGCATAAAATAATTTTTTTTTTTACACAACCATATGATTTCTATTTTTCACAAATACATTATAGTTCTAACCACAAACTGGAAAAAAAGATATTAAAACCATTAAAAAATGGCAGAGATATGAACCATCTTGTAGGACCGTTTTTGAAAACCCTTTTTCTCAGTCAGGAATCGTCTAAAAACTGAACAAATCATTTTTTTTTTTTGTTAAGAAAGGACATAGCTAAGTGGCCACATGTGGACAAAATTTTAAAATTTTTTTTTTAGAAGTGACACCTGTTCGAAAGGAAACTCAGATTTTTTACAAAAATTTTGAACTTCAAAAATTAATAAAAAATGAACTGTGCATCCAATCGAAAAAACCCATATGTCAACTCAAGATAATATTATAAAGAATATGTGATATAAATTTTATCAAAATCGGTTCAGTAGATCTCGAGATATTTTGTTCATGAGTTTGAAAAAATGTAGTTTTGAGAAAATCGCAAAAGAAAAAAAAAGTACCGCGTCCGCGTCTGAAGTCTATAATTTTTTTTTATATTACCTTCAATCTGCGATTCTATTTTGTAAAGCTTGAATTATTCTTAAGAGCATATATAATAAATGTAACCAAAAAAACAAATCGATTTTTGGACCCCTTAAAATACTTTACAAAGTTAGATGATCTAACTGCTCCTATAATAAAAAAATGTAGCTGTAGCCTTCCCGTTGGCTAATGTAATTAATGATTTTTTCGAAACAGGGCATTTTCCAGGTCACCAAAAATAGCCAAAGTTAAACCTGTTTACAGGAAAGGTGACAGAGAAGATATATCCTGCTGCAGACCTGTTTTTTTATTGCCTGAATTCTCTAAGTTTTTTAAAAGGATTGTTGTATTTCAGACTTTTGAATTATTTTATTTCAAATAATATGTTCTTAGTGGCATGGTTATAATTATAGCAGACACTACATCATTGAACAAACAGGTCAAAAGAATAATGTTTCAGCAGTTAGCTTTGATCGAAGTAAGGAATTTGATCTATTAGACCATAAAATATTGTTATGTAAACTAGAATGTGAAGGCATTCTTGACTGACTAATAGATTTATGACAGTTTTGCATTGATTCTGAACAGAAAAAGGCATATTCCCTTTTAAAATCAGTTAAGAAGGTGAGGCCAAGGAAACAATGGTTCCATTTTGCTTTGAGACTAATTTTATGAAAGTTTTGAAACTGGAGGGGATGAAAATAGTTTTTATTTCTATTAACTTATGTTTTGCCTTGTCAAGAGATACCTAAAATTAGCAATTTGCTTGTATGAAGTAGTAATGGTAGCCCTAACTGACCATATTTTTAAAAAACAGATTTAACTATGCATTCCTGATTGAAATCAACAATTTTTTTTTAAATCATATATATTATTATTACTATATATACACATTCATTTCACGAATGTTAAATAGACAAAATGAATGTAAAGATATCAATGTTCAAATTCAGATAGCTCTTTATTCTTACTAAGTTAATTGATATAAAGGTTGGCTGAGATTCTAGTTATGGTTAATACAATTACTATTAAAAATATTCATCAGCTGGTTGCCTTGTGGCTGGCTGGTGTGCTGCCTTTGGGTAGGCCATTCTTCATGTACATAAAAATATCAATTAGTAATTTCCGAATGATGTTCTTTCATGACTTTTATAATTTTGATTGTTTGGGAAAGGTTTTTTTTTGGTTTTTTGTTATTAATATTTATGTGGATTTTTGCTTAGGTCAGTTGGGAAAATTATTTCAAAAAACCCAGCTTCATATTGTCAGGTACATGGTATTATTTATGCTAGACTTAATTTATTAAACTTTTTAATCTCATTTTCTCTCTCTCATTCATACAACTCATTCTTGCATACATCTCTTTTTTTATGACGTAGCCGTTATTGATCATTATGATGATGTAACATGTTGTAACAGTTTCAACAATGAAACACGACTTTAATAAATTATTTCCGCCATTTTGTCAGTAATGGCCAAGGATGAGTACTTAGGGTACTGGTTGCCAAGCAGTGGCGTAGTCGCGGGGAGAGGGACAGGGTACGTATGCCGCCACCCCTATGTTTGGAGAAAATAGCGTCCTATTAAAAACAGTTTTTTGTAATTGGTACAAGCATTCATTCTTTTGCGTAAAAAATCTCTCCCATCCATTATCGATTTTTAAATTGCACGTTAGTTTTTAAAGTTTCACTATGTGAAAGATTTTGGGGGGGGAGAATCTCCAGCGGTAATAAATTTTCAGTTTGCTATTTTGGAAAGAGTCTAAGTTTTTAGGGTGTAAGATAGTTATTTTTTTCTGCACATAATTGAGGCACTGGATTGCAGAACTGCCTCTATGTATGACTGTAATTCTTGTTCGTCTCATATCCTCGCTTTTAATGTGTTCTCGTAAACTAACACCTAACATCTGTCTTTCCATGGTCCGTCATTTCTTTATTGTTCAGGAAGGACAATACCTAAGTGGCCACATATGAACAAAATTTTAAAAATTTTTTTGGAGAAGTGAGCTGTTCAAAAATAAACCAGGATTTTTCACAAAAATAATAATAAAAAATGAATGGTGCATCCAATAGAAAAAAAACCTGTATGTCAACTTCGAGATAATATTATATACAGCATGTGGTATAAATTTTATCAAAATCAGTTTAGTAGATCTCGAGATATTTTGTCCACTAGTTTGAGCTAGTTCGCTTGCTTGTCAGTGGACTTGCTTTCGTTCGTTGATTGCCCTCCCCCTCTACAAGAAGCAGGGCCTTTAGAGCTCTATTTTTTGCATATATGCCCCTGCCCCTCAAACCTGGTTACGTAAATGGTTACTGATGTATTTCTGCAATTGAATATGATATGTACAGTTTGTTAAGAGCTTGTCCTCGGTAATTCATATTTGGTAGATGCGATTTTAGCGATTCAACAAAAAATCGGTAGAGGGAACCTTTGTCTACGATGCATTTTAGTAAAGGTATCAGTCGATTCCGAACTTTCGTCGAAATCACGTAAAATACAAAATGAGTCGCTTGTTTTCGCGATGGTTCGAGGCAGTCTTTCTTTGTTCCTATCAAAATGATACATTCCGCGGCCTTTAAATAGATTACAAAGTCGGTATCGTTCGTGAAGAAGTGTGTAAATCACTTTAACAAGACAAAAAATGTCGACGACTTGTCAAAACGTGACTCGGTAGGCAAAGTCATTCCGAAAGTCAAAAAACGAATTGTTTTTTTCACGGGATCCGAAATTGACGCTGCTTTAAAGAGCGTCAAAATTCGGAAAATCGGGTTAAAATTGTCCCGTGAGACCATTCGACATCTTCGCGCTCATGATGTGAAATTCCAAAGCACGTTGAAGAAACCTTTACTGGGCGAAAATCACATCGTAAAGCGGCTCGCTTGGGCGCACGATATAAGATACTAGAGTGGCCCTCACAATCGCCGGACGCCAACCCTATTGACAACGTTTGGTCCCTTGATTCTGACTCAGTTGTCTCGCGAAATTCGAAAAAATTTGGAGATCATTGCAGAAAATCTCGTCGACAGCATGCCTCGAAGATGCCAGGCAATTATTGATGCAGGACGCGATTTTACAATTTACTAAGATAATTGCGCCGTTGCTAGCACACCAAAGAATACGTTGTTAGTAAAAAATGTTCTCGAAACACATTTTTGACAGACTGTATAACTTTAGATGTCACATTTGATTTATTCTCCAAGAATTTCTTCTGGACATGCTACTCGTATGGTTTAAGTTGTACTACATTCTTAAGGGTTGCAACTTTAATGTGGATTTCTTTGTCCCTAAACCGAATATGGGTATGTCGGGTATTTAATATTTAAAATAATACAAAATATTTATTTTAGTCTCTTTTCCCCTGCTATTACTGTATGATGGTCCCTAGCTATTGCTATTTCCGCGTAGGTGTAAACGCAGGAATTTTAGGGAATAATTAGTACAGCACAAAAACGAAAATAGCTCAGTTCCTATTATTAAAACAGAAGAAAATGGAAATGTCCAGTAAAGTCCCGAAATTGACAGCCATGAAAAATTTTCAAAAAAAAAATTGACCCAACGACCAGTCAAATACGAATAACGTATTTCATAATAGATGATATCAATGTTGGCTTTTGGTTTCAAACGGTTTCACTGACAGTTACAGTCAAGTAGTGTTTAGCCAATCATTATGCAACTTTTAACATTTGGACGAGGCTGCGAAATTGTAAAAAATTACTTTGAAGAACTATTAGTTAAGAAATTTTTCATGCGCTTGGACTAATATATGTTGCGATCTCAAATTCACTACGTACTAAGAATGCGAAATAGTATTGACTCGCGTCAATAGGTGGCGGTAGGTGTACCCCTATCAACGATGTATGACAAGTTTCAACTTGTTAACTCTTTCGGTTTATTCTGAACTAGCCGTGCCCGCGGCTCCACTCGCGTGGACTACAGAATTATTTTTTAGGTTTTTTGCAAGAGAGCGCTCTGGATGCCAACTTTTTTCCGACTTGATTCGCTGTTATCGTCACTGCTGGCTAGAGAACATATGTATAAATTTAAAAAAAACACGTAAGTTGTCTAAGAGCATTAACGGACAGACAGACAGAGAGACGTTGCGTTTTATGTATATATATATATATATATATATATATATATATATATATATATATATATATATATAAAAATGCAACGTCTCTCTGTCTACTCAGTATATATCACCACTACACCAAACACTTTATTTTTTGCACTCAACGCGCGTTTCGCTAACCATGTTAGCTTCATCATCGCTCCTGATGAAGCTAACATGGTTAGCGAAATGCGCGTCGAGTACAAAAATAAAGTGTTTGGTGTAATGGTGATATATACTGAGTAGTACCATTGTGCCAAAGATTCCACGTTCCCAACTTAGTCTCTCTGTCTGTCTGTCTGTCCGCCCGTCCGTTAGTGCGATTATCACTGGACAACCACTTATCCGATTTACGGGCTTTTTTTTAAAAAACATACATATGTTTTCTGGTCAGGTTATAGACTATATTTTATTACGATAGGTATCATAAGGAATGGGCAGCGACGATAATAGAGAATGAAGTGGGAAAAAAGTTTACTGCTAGCGCGTTCCCTTGCAATACACAGCCTAAACTATTAAATATAGAACAATATTATGTAGCAGAGAAAATCTATAATCTATATTATATATAAAATGCAATGTCTGTCTGTCTGTCTGTCCATTAGTGCCTTTATCACGCGAGAACCACTTATCCGATTTACGTGCCTTTTTTTAAATTCATACATATATTCTTTGACCAGGTTATATAACAATAAAAATAATAATCTATTTCTATAATACATATAAAATGAAACGTCTCTCTGTCTGTCTGTCTGTTCGTTAGTGCGCTTATCCCTCGAGAACCACTTATCCGATTTACGTGATTTTTTAAATTCATATATATGTTCTCTGACCAGGTTATAGAATATATTTTATTACATCTATAATATATATAAAATGCAACGTATGTCTGTCTGCCTGTCTGTCCTTTAGTGCGCTTATCACTGGAGAACCACTTATCCAATTTACGTACCTTTTTTTTTTTTAAACATACATATGTTCTCTGGCCAGGTTATAGGCTATATTTTATTACGATAGGTAGCATAAGGAATGAGCAGTGACGATAATAGTAAATGAAGTCGGAAAGAAGTTTGTCGCTAGCGCGTTCTCTTGCAATACACACAGCCTAAACCATTAAATATGGAACAATATTATGTAGCAGAGAATATCTATAATCTATATTATACATAAAATGCAATGTCTCTCCGTCTGTCTGTATGCCCATTAGTACGTTTATCACGCGAGAACCACTTATCCGATTAACGTGTCTTTTTTTAAATTCATACATATATTCTTTGGCCAGGTTATATAATAATAATAATCTATATCTATAATATATATAAAATGCAACGTCTCTCTGTCTGTCTGTTCGTTAGTGCGCTTATCACTTATCCGATTTACGTGCTTTTTTTTTAAACCATACATATGTTCTCTGGCCGGGTTATAGGCTATATTTTATAACGCTAGGTAACATGAGGAATAAGCAGTGACGATAATAGTGAATCAAATCGGAAAAAAGTTTGCCGCTAGCGCGTTCTCTTGCAATACACTGCCTAAACCACTAAATATGAAACAATATCATATAGCAAAAGATATCTATAATATATATAAAATGCAACGTCTCTCTGTCTGTTTGTCCGTTTGTGCGCTTATCACTGGAGAACCACTTATCCGATTTACGTGCTTTCTTTTTAAAACATGCTAAACCATTAAATATTGAACAATATGATGTAGCAAAGAATATCTATAATATATATAAAATGCAACATCTCTCTGTCTGTCTGTCTGTCCATTAGTGCGCTTATCACTGGAGAACCACTTATCCGATTTGCATGCTTTTTTTTAAAACATACATATGTTCTCTGGCCAGGTTTTCTATCTATAATATATATAAAATACGTCTCTCTGTCTGTCTGTCTGTCCATTAATGCGTTACGTTCTTTTTTTTTAAACATACATATGTTCTCTAGCCAGGTTATAGGATATATTTTATTGCGTTAGGTAATATAAAGAATAAGTAGTGACGATAATAGCGCATCAAGTCGGAAAAAAGGTTACCGTTAGCGCGTTCTCTTGCAATACATTGCCTAAACTATTAAATATGGAACAATATCATGTTGCAAAGAATATAATATATATAAAATGCAACGTCTCTCTGTCGGTCTATCTGTCTGTTCGTTAGTGCGCTTATCCCTTAAGAACCACTTATCCGATTTACGTGTTTTTTTATAAATTTATACATATGTCCTATATAATTCGATATAAGCCTAGATAATGGGAGATAAGATAAGATAATGGGAGATAAGATAAGATAATGGGAAATAAGTATAAATAATGGAATATAAGGAGAAATAATGGGAGATAAACAGAGAGAAGTCTAGATAATGGGAGTTATGGTGAGATAATGGGAGATAAGGAGAAATAATGGGAAAGGCGAAATATTGCGAGATAAGTCGAGATAAGCTTAGATAATGGAAGATAAGGTGAGATAATGGGAGATAAGGGGAAATAATGGGAGATAAGGAGAAATAATGGGAGATGAGCAGAGATAACCCTAGATAATGGAAATTATGTAGAAATAATAGGAGATAAGGAGAAATAATGGATGATAAGGGGAAATAATGGCTGATATTTTATTACGGTAGGTAACATAAGGAATAAGCAGTGACGATAGTAGTGAATCAAGTCCACGCGAGCGGAGCCGCGGGCACTGCTAGTATATATAAATTGAAGACGTTTCTTGAACCAGTTTTAGATATTCTTTTTTGGTTTTTTAGTGTTCCGTACGGAACACTTATATGATCACTTCGGTGTCTGTCCGTCCGTCTGTCTGTCTGTCTGTCACACCCGATTTTCTCCGAAACAATTTGACGTAGAAAGTTGAAATTTGGTACTAATATAGGAATTGAGGCGTGTAGTTTTGAAAGTTAAATTTTGACTTAAGGGTTAGTTTCAGGGGGGGGGGGGGGTCATCGAGGGGGGTGTCAAATGAAAGCTTGTAAAAATACGAGTTCAAAAATATATATAATGTAATATTTGCGCACACACGCGATAAAACGCTGCCCTCCCTATCTCGAAAAATACTGATCAAAAAAATTTGAAAAAATTCTGGAATATTCTCCACAGGTTGTAGATTGAATGAAAATTATCACGACTGAATTATCTTTAATAATTTATCCAGTATATAAAAAAAAACAAAAATTTCAAGGTTCTTACGGAGGTAACAAATATTTTTATTTTAAAAGAATCAACGTACGGAACACTAATTGCGCAAGTTCAACTTGCATTTGACAGGTTATTTCTTCTTGGGAATGTGGTTCTTGATTAATTTAGGTAAAAATTGTTTTTGATAAAATTATATTTTTTGTCGGATTTGATGTTGGTTCATTATTATAAACGTTTCGACCACATTTGGTAGTCATCAGTATTATTTTACGAACAATTACATTCTATAAAATATTTTATTACATAAAAAATACGATTACTAAGGTACATTTTCGTTTGCAATAGTTATTCCCAAAAAACTAGTAAGGGGATTTCATCATAAATAAGTTTAAAAACATGAATGGACAATGCCCTTCTAAAACATTCACATTTTTCTCGGTAAAACAGACTAAAAATCATATTTATTCTCTACAGTACACAGCTGTACAGGGAATGTAAGGAAACTATTTTTACTGAAGAAAATATTTATCAAGATTGATCAGCATTCGATTGTTATTGTTGGTATGTTTTTTGCATATTTATAATAAACATTATGGTGTTGCCCTCTTTCAATGGATTAGTTAAATAGATTTTTCTTGGATCCTTTATGTCAGTTTTATCATTTATTGCGTGTAACATTTTTTTATGTGGACCATTTCCAAAAATTTCCGTTTTTGTTGGTTATGTTCGGTTTGAATAATTTTGGTCTCTTTGAAATTAAAATTTTGTTTTTCCAGTTTTTCATGTTTCGTTAGAGTTATCTTGTTCTTATTGTCATATTTATGTCCATTCAGTCTGTTTTGTAAGTATTGTGATGTTTGTCCAATATATGTTCCTGGTAATCTTTGGATTGTGAGTTTTTCGGTTTTTGGGTGTTTTACTTTTTAATAGGCTGAAATGCTGTTTGAGAAGGTTATGTCCTTTATGACTTATCAAGATGTGTGATTTGAAATAGTATTGGAATTTTTCGGATAGCCCTTGTATATATTCTCAGTATATATGGTAGAGGTAAGTATGTGCCGTCTGCATTGTTTTTTCATTGTGTTTATGAATGTACTGTGTTTAATTTTTGTATGCGTGAATTGAAAAGGTTGTTAATTATTTTTTTTGGGTAGCTGTTTTTAGTAGTATGTTTTTAGCCTTCTGAATAGCCCTAGCTTCATATGGATCATCAATTAATTTTAATGCTCTATCCGCTAACCAAATTATTACTGATGTTTTCTGAGACAGAGGGTGTTGCGAGTAGTAATTTAAATATCTACGCGACCATGTCGGTTTGGTATGCCATTCTGTTTCTATTGTGTTCCTTTTGTGATGTAATGTTAAATCTAAACAGTTTATTTTATTACTGTTTTCTGTTTCAATAGTAAACTGTATCTTTTCGTGAAAATTATTAAAAGCAGTTAGGACGTTTTTCGCAGTTGTTTTTAGGAATTGCAGTTATGCATTTATCTACGTATCTCAGGAAAAACGGGAGTGGCTGTTCTAAGTTTTGTATAACAGTTTCTTCCAACTCTTGAAGAACCATTTGTGCAATAACACTTGAAATGGGTGAGTCTATGACATTTCTCTCTGTAATTTGTCTGTAAGAGCAGTTTTTGTACATAAAAGAGGTGAATGTTAGTGTTAATTTTATGGCTGATACTTTTAAAATCCAAAGAGTCTATATATATATATATATATATATATATATATATATATATATATATTATATATATATAGTATTTGGGACGCAAGACCTGAACCAAACTACGGGGAAGACGGCTAGAATTCCTAAAAGACAATCGACTGCAACCATGCCTCAAATCATCGCCAAATTTCAACAAATTATTCGTAAAGACCGTGGTCGGAGAATTTTGAATATCTTTGACGAAGTTTTTTAGTCCAGTAGCGAGAAGCGTTTCCTCCTACATCACGGTAATGCACTGCCCCACGATTCTTTATGTATGGATCAGTTTTTAATGAAGAATTTTATGACTCTTATCTCCCACCCTCCTCAATCGCCTGATTTGGCAGCCTGTGCCTTCGGGCTGTTGCACTATTTGAAGATGAAATTAAAGGGTCGTCATTTAGACGATAAAGGAGAGACAACGCGAATCGCAAGCGGTTCTGGAGGTACCTTCGGATGCTTTGAAGGAGACGGGAGTTACGAGGTTATTACTTCAGATTCTTCACCGTAACCTTAGAACTTTGTGTCGTGAGTTTGCTAATTGGGATTTAGATGAGTTGAAAACTGATCCTAACTTTTGTTAAAAAATTGTATTAACGACGAAGCTTACTTTTGGTTGAATGGCCTTATTAACAAGAACAATTGTAGAATTTGTGGCGTTAGTGATCTAAAATTGATTGGCCAAAGTCCATTCTATTTTTAAAAAAAGTTACAGTATAATGGGAATGTATATTGGCGGCGTTATTGGGCCTGATTCCTTTCAAACCAAGATAGGAGAACGAGTTACAGTCAATGAAGTTCATCACAAAGTTCTGATTATTGTGTATTTGTTTTCAAATTTGCAAAATGTTGATTTCTTCTGTGTTGATCGCGATCATCCTGCCTGCTTCTTCAGAGCTTGTTATGAGAACTGACTTCTTCGCAATATAGCACGAAACTGATCTAATTCCGCGTGCTCATGTCTTTTATTTTAGCGGACTGAAGGGGAGGCTTCATGGATGTCATAGTCCCAGATTGGTGAGAGTAAGGTATTTCGATTCTGATAGAAGAGATTGTGGCCGAGAGATTGACGTAAGCTCTATAACATGTGGAAGTTTCCTATGAACACCTTCAGTTCATAAAGAACGTATGTCTTTTGGTGATCTGTAGTATCATATCTATCTAATCAGCTTCAAACATCCATTTTCGGACATAGGCCTCCCCATTGTTCTCTGTTATGAGCGATTTGCATCCATCCCTGTCCAGTGTGTTTCTTCAGGTCGTCCGTCCACCTCATTTGTGGCCTACCGCGTTTTCGTTTATACTTCCAAGGTCTCCATAAGATCTTTTTATTCCATCTGTCGTCTTTTCGTCGTAAAGTGTGACCGGCAAATTTCTATTTAAGCATGGCTATTTGTGTTGACACATCGCTTACTTTTGTTCTGGTTCTTATTAATGTATTTTTCTGTTTGTCCATGAGTTTGATGCCTAGCATTTGTCTCTCCATTGCTCTTTGTGTCTTCGCTATTCCATCGTTATTTTCTTTTGTAAACGTCCATGTTTGGGAACCATATGTAAGGACAGGTAATATACATTGATGGAAGACCTTAGTTCTCAGGTACTGCGGATATTTTCTATTTTTAGGATGTATGAGAGTTTGCTAAATGACATCCATGCCAGTCTCTTTCTTCTTTTTATTTCCTCTGTCTGGTTGTCTTTATTTAGTTTTATTATTTTACCCAAGTATATATATATTCCGTGACTTCTTCTATTTTCTTTTGTCCAACTGTGATGTTTAGTTCTTCCATCTGGTTGGTCATGATCTTTGTTTTATCAAAATTTATTTTTAAACCTATCTGACGTCTCAGTTTCTAATTTTTTCATCATTTTTTGCAATTCTTCCCTTTTTTTTTTCTGTTATTAGTACGATGTCGTCCGCATATCTTAGGGGATTTAGTGGTTCTCCGTTTATTTTGATTCCATATGTGTCCCTTTGCATATTCTTAAAGGTGTCCTCCAGGGCCTGGCTAAACAACTTTGGCGACATTGTATCTCCCTGTCAGACTGCTTTTCCCACTTTTGTTGGTTTAGTAACGTGATTTTTTGTTATTTTAATGGTGAAACTTGCATTGTTATATATGTTTGTTATTAGATATGTATATCTGTAGTCAATTCTGTCATTCTATAATGCATGTTTAACTGCCCAGTGTTCTACACTATCGAAGGCCTTTTCGAAGTCGATGAATGCCATATCAAGTGGGATCTGGTATTCTGTGGCTTTTTCATTTAATATTTCCCATTGTCAAAAGGTGATTGAAAGTGCTGAAACCTCTTCTAAATGCAGCTTGTTCTCTTGTCTGGTAGCTGTCGAGCTTGGTAGTTAGTCTATTTGTCAGTATTTTCGTTAGCAATTTATACATAGTATTAAGCAATGATTATTGGTCTGTCTTT